>CM051003.1:1518996-1753996 GCA_027704905.1 Muraenolepis orangiensis | reverse complement strand
GCGGTGTCACAGCTACACCTCCACACGCCTCGGTGGCGGAGCTCAGCTCCCCTGTTTGTGTGTCTGTCTGTTTGTCTGTTTGTCTGTTAGCAAGCTGGAAAGATAACTCAAAAAGTTATGTACGGAATTGTACAAAACTTGGTGGTTGGATTACCTATGGGTCAGGGAACAATTGATTAGATTTTGGCACAGATCAAATCTGGATCGAGGGGACTTTTTGGTGTGGCGAAGGTATGTGCTGTATAAAGTGCTCTCTTGTTTTTGTTGTTTTGTTCTTGGGGTTTGTTTTCTCACTGTGGGGGTTAGTGATTTCGACAGGATTGTAAACCTTACGCTGTGGACCACGCGTACGAATGTCCGCTGTCTACCCCCAGAGATGCCCTCGAGCAAGATGCCTAGCCCATGGGCCGGGGGAATAGAACACGTGCACCAGGCGCTTTAGATAAAAGCGTCTGGCCAACTGACTCCGCGTGTGTGACTAGCGTATCGGCCGCTATGTGATCGCGTGCTGTTTTCTCAAACGTCGGCGCCGCCACTTCATCACGGCACTCGAAGTTTGTCTGTTTCGACACCTTTTACATAACCATCGCCTCAATTGTTATTCAAAAAGCCGCTGCCAATGTGAACAACACAAAGCAGGGCAAATTTTTTACCGTAAAAAGATTTACCGTTGAAGCACATCAACATGTATGCCATTTGAAATGTAAACACCAGTTGAGACTGAGGCTGTTTCACACTACTGAGGTAAAATAAAAAAGGAGTTTGTGGAGCTCAAACTGTGTGCTTCACGAGTGAAGTTGGCGAGGGAGGGAATGAATTCCCTGCAGCATCAGGGTTCTTTCTAGTTATCATTCTTCCTCATTGTGTGGAATTGGTAGCATGTGCCATTAAGAACACAGTGGACGGGATCCACCATTGATAGACGTTATTGATAACACACACTCTCTCTCTCTCTCTCTCTCTCTCTTTCTCTCTCTCTCTCTGTCTCTTTCTCTCTCTCTCTCTCTCTCTCTCTCTCTCTCTCTCTCTCTCTCTCTCTCTCTCTCTCTCTCTCTCTCTCTCTCTCTCTCTCTCTCTCTCTCGCTCTCGCTCTCGCTCTCGCTCTCTCTCTGTCCCCCCAGCAGCCGCTTATCACTCTGGAGAGCAGTGTGGCGTGTACCTTCCCACAGGAGGGCGTCACCACAGTTACCGTGCAGGTGTCCGCTGGTTGCACCATCCTGCAGGACCGGAAGACCATCTCTGTGCACGGTGAGCCGCTGGTTCCCCCATGGACCCCAACCACCACCACCACCACCACCCTGTCCTACCACTAGGACCTGTCATCCGCCTCCACCTATTATATACATATTCACATATATCAGTATAAGTGGAAGTCTCCCTAATGAGATGTGTTATTTTATTATAGATATATGTTCAATATATATTAAAATCAATACTAATGGACCATTTGGATGCGGGCCGACATGAATGGGCTATGATAAAACATTTTTATTTGTTTCCGCCCCCCCCCCCCCAGAGGTTTTCAGATCCAACCTCCTGGGCTTCTCAGCCAACCTGGACGACCACAACCCGGAGGTGGCCGAGTGGAGGCTGGACCTCAGCCGCCTCATCCGGATCTCTCTCATCCAGGTATAAACTCTGTCTCACCCCCTTTCTTTCTTCCTTCCTTTTCACCCTCCCTCCATTCCCTCCCTCTCTCCCTCTCTCCCTCTCTCCCTCTCTCCCCCTTCCTTCCCTCCCTTCCTACCCTCCCTTTCTCCTTTCTTTGTTCCTTCTTTCCTTCTTTCCTTCTTTCCTTCTTTCCTTCTTTCCTTCGTTCGTTCGTTCATTTGTTCGTTCGTTCGTTCGTTCCTTCCTTCCTTCCTTCCTTCCTTCCTTCCTTCCTTCCTTCCTTCCTTCCTTCCTTCCTTCCTTCCTTCCTTCCTTCCTTCCTTCCTTCCTTCCTTCCTTCCTTCCTTCCTTCCTTCCTTCCTTCCTTCCTTCCTTCCTTCCTTCCTTCCTCCCTCCATTCCCTCCCTCTCTCCCTCTCCCCCCTTCCTTCCCTCCCTTCCTACCCTCCCTTTCTCCTTTCTTCGTTCCTTCTTACCTTCTTTCCTTCGTTCATTCCCTCCCTCCCTCCCTCCCTTCCTTCCTTCCTTCCTTCCTTCCTTCCTTCCTTCCTTCCTTCCTTCCTTCCTTCCTTCCTTCCTTCCTTCCTTCCTTCCTTCCTTCCTTCCTTCCTTCCTTCCTTCCTTCCTTCCTTCCTTCCTTCCTTCCTTCCCTCCCTCCCTCCCTCCTTCCCTCCCTCCTTCCTTCCTTCCTTCCTTCCTTCCTTCCTTCCTTCCTTCCTTCCTTCCTTCCTTCCTTCCTTCCTTCCTTCCTTCCTTCCTTCCTTCCTTCCTTCCTTCCTTCCTTCCTTCCTTCCTTCCTTCCTTCCTTCCTTCCTTCCTTCCTTCCTTCCTTCCTTCCTTCCGTCCTTCCTTCCTCCCTCCATTCCCTCCCTCTCTCCCTCTCCCCCCTTCCTTCCCTCCCTTCCTACCCTCCCTTTCTCCTTTCTTCGTTCCTTCTTACCTTCTTTCCTTCGTTCATTCCTTCCATCCTTCCCTCCCTCCCTCCCCTCCCTCCCCTCCCTCCCTCCTCCCTCCCTTCCTTCCTTCCTTCCTTCCTTCCTTCCTTCCTTCCTTCCTTCCTTCCTTCCCTTCCTGCCTGCCTGCCCTCCCTCCCTCCCTCCCTCCCTCCCTCCCTCCCTCCCTCCCTTCCTTCCTTCCTTCCTTCCTTCCTTCCTTCCTTCCTTCCTTCCTTCCTTCCTTCCTTCCTTCCTTCCTTCCTTCCTTCCTTCCTTCCTTCCTTCCTTCCTTCCTTCCCTCCCTCCCTCCCTCCCTCCTTCCTTCCTTCCTTCCTTCCTTCCTTCCTTCCTTCCATCCTTCCTTCCTTCCTTCCTTCCTTCCTTCCTTCCTTCCTTCCTTCCTTCCTTCCTTCCTTCCTTCCTTCCTTCCTTCCTTCCTTCCTTCCTTCCATCCTTCCTTCCCTCTATACTTCCCCGCCCTCCCTCTACACTTCCCTCCCTGCCTCCCTCCGTCCCTCTCTCCCCTCCCGGTCCCTTCTGTGCTGTTGGGTACCTGGAGAAGGCGGATTCTTCTGACAGCTGAAGTGATCCCTGTTAAGTGACATGGTGTGCTGAAGTGACCCATGGAGAGTCAGAGAGGGGCGATCGCTCCTCTTGGTCAGAGAGGGGCGATCGCTTCAGTGACTCCAGGGATGACATGTTTGATCTGCAGCAATGAGGGGTCTGGGAAGAGATGTACATGTCAAGCAATAATTTCATACCAGGAATGGCTTGGGAGCTGTTGAGCTTAACATTTGGTGTGAACTGTCAATGCAAGACATCCATCATATATATATATATATATATATATATGATGGATGTCTTGCATTATATATATATATATATAATGTAATATATATATATATATATATATATATATATATATATATATATAGCAGAATCAGAATGCCTTTATTGTCATCGTACAAGTGCAAAAAATTGTTGTACAATCCTTTAGACTCTCATACAAACCAAATATAAATTACGTAAAAAGAAAACTAAACTAAACTAAATAAACAAGTTAGATAATTGCCATAAAAAGAGATTGGATATATACATATTTCGGTGGCCCTGTAAACAGTCAATCAAATTACAAATGCAGTGCAAATTACAATATATTTGTATATCCATACAAAAAGGTGCAATGGGATGTAACCAGGTAATGTAATATTGATACAAGTATTTTAGATACAAATATACAGTATATATGCGTGTGTGTGTGTAGCTAATCTTCTTGTCTATTTTGCCACTTTTGCCCTGTGTGTCCGTGTATTCCTATTTAAATACTGTAGAGGTGTCACAGAGAAAGTCAAGTGTGCCGAAACTATTCAATGATTCTCGACGACCGTCGCTAACGGCTCCAGCCCAGAGTTCATGTTGGCAGCGCTACATCGTTTACCTGTGTGTGTGTGTGTGTGTGTGTGTGTGTGTGTGCATGTGTGCGTGTGTGTGTGTGTGCGTGTGTGTGTGTGTGTGTGTGTGTGTGTGTGGTGTGTGTGTGTGTGTGTGTGTGTGTCGGCCAGGCTACAGCGGTGAAGGAGGAGCAGCTGCTTGTCACGGTTCTCCCCGGTCTGCCCACCGCCGCCGAGTTCTTCCTCCTGCCAGACAAGAAGCTGACGGAGGGGAAGCTAGAGAGCAGCGCCGCACACTTAGACCAGGTGGGGAAACGCAAGGAAACACACACACACACACACACAAACTGTGTGCGTGTGTGTGTGTGTGTGTTTGTGTGTGTGTGTGTTTGTGAGTGTGGCTGTGGGTTTAGGGGGGGGGGGGGCAGTTTACCTGTTGACATCTGTATGATCAGCAACCCGAATCTGCTGATTTATGACGTGAATGAGCATTAATTACACATTACAGTCACTTGTAATAAATTAGTCATACACACATAGCACTGCCTTGCTCCGTTGATGCTAAAGAGATGACTGCTGTGTATGAGTCATGCTGAAATCGAGTGAGGAAACAATGTGTGTGTGTGTATTCTATTTTTCTACCAGCAGATGCCAGTGTTGTACTAGCAGTGTAACTCAACGGTGACCTATAGCAGAACTCTAACGTTCATTAACGGGAGTGACTCAGACTCCCCCCCCCCCCCCCCCCCCCCCCAACACACCACACCCACCTGCCCCTCCCCCACTCTCACCACCCCACTGGGTGGAGTAAGCGCGCCGTCTCATAGGACAGGAGGGGGAGGAATTGCCAAGGTTTCCGAATTCTTAACATCCAATATATCTCAGTTCTGTCGATAGGGAGAGGATAAGGCCCCAAGCCAAACATCTTTGTATTTGCTGCGGGCGATGACTAGGTAACTAATGTAAAGTGTCCCGGGGAGGTATTCTGTAGATATGGCGCTGAAACAGAACCAACGGGGGGAAATCAATAGGAATGTCCTTTCTCCTTTCCTCCCTTCTCTCTCTCTCTCTCTCGCTCTCTCTCTCTCTCTCTCTCTCCCTCTCCCTCTCCCTCTCCCTCTCCCTCTTTCCCTCTCTCTCTCCTCTTCCTCTCCTTCTCACACTCCCTTTGTAAAGAATCAACTTCCTGTACAAATGGAAGAGTGATGATTAGGAATTCAAGGTTGGCATCTTAGTTTGTTACGCGCCATATTAGAATACATAATAGATTTGCTGACCCTGGCACATGGTGAGGGGCGGGGGGGGAGAAAAAGGCGGTCATTATTCATGGCGTAGTCTAAAATTAACCTTCTAAAAAGCATAAAGGGGGCCATGAAGGACGAGAGGAATTACTTATATCACAATTAATTATGCGATGGAGGGGAGATGAGATGGATTTTTGTGGGGGGGGGAGGCGGTGTGGAGTGAGAGAATGAATGACTGGATTTGTTTAGTCAGGGTCTCTTTTATTTCAACAATTTCTGAGGAAAAAACGTTACAAAGGGACGTTATCCAAACAGAACATCACATCACGGCCCATAGTTATATCATTATAGGGAAATAAACTATAGCTCGTCTGTGGACCCGAGCATGTAGCCTTTTCGGGAAGACAGATTCATAATAATAATAATAGGATGATTGTCGTTTTTGTGCCCTTTATGTCTGTAATGTTTTACCCATTCATTGCCTGATAGATAATATGAGTGTATGGAACTCATTTTGCAGCGCTTTTATGAATACATCCAACTTTTGTTTGAAAAAGATGAACACACACATACGAAAATCAGTTTGACAGACTGGCGTCTAGCCTGAGTTACGTAACGATTGTTGCCGTTAATAGTTATTTTGTTGCTAATGACTTCAGATACACCGCTATTGCTGCTTATATTTAATACCGGTCCCTCCGTCTAAAATCGGGAACAAACCTGGCTAATATTGGTAGCCAAAACCTGTATTTCATCGAAGTTTTGATACAACCTATTCAGCCTTTTGAAAAATCTGTACTAAAAACCTGCATCATCTTTGGTTGAATGTATTCACAATAATATCTCTCTCTCTTTATCTCTGTCTCTCTCCCTCTCTTCCCTCTCTGTCTCTGTCTGTCTCTCTCTCTTTATCTCTGTCTCTCTCCCTCTCTTCCCTCTCTGTCTCTGTCTCTGTCTCTCTCTCTTTATCTCTGTCTCTCTCCCTCTCTTCCCTCTCTGTCTCTGTCTCTCTCTCTTTATCTATGTATCTCTCTCTCTCTCTCTCTCTCTCTCTCTCTCTCTCTCTCTCTCTCTCTCTCTCTCTCTCTCTCTCTCTCTCTCTCTCTCTCTCTCTCTATGTCTCTATGTCTCTATGTCTCTCAGCTCTCTGAAGTGTTGCTCAGTGCCTTGAACCAGAACCTTGTCCAGTTCACATTGCGGCCGGGGGTCCAGGTCACGGTGTACGCAGCCCAGCTGTCAGCAGGTAACAGACCTGTATAGACAGAGAACCGCCATTTTGTTTTTTATGTTGTTTTTTGGGGGGGCGGTGTACTTTGAAATTAATCCTCATTGGACAGATAACATTGAGCATGTGAGAAACACGCTGTAGATTAAAAACATACAGAGACCAAAGAATCTGTATATTTTTTTGTTATAATGTGCACAATGTATTTGTTTGTAATGTGCGCTGAAACACAATCTGTGGCACTCATTTTGAGGGTTCAGGGAACCAGCTTCATTGCTCCGACTCTGCAGAGAAATCTCATGTTAATTTATTTGGGGAGAGTAGGGCGACGGAGTGGTTTTAAACAAATCTTGCACATTGTACCTTTAAATATTTTACTCCCCCCCCCCCCCCCCCCCCCTTCTCAACTAACAACCCAAACCCTTTGTGTGATTGGCTCCCAACATATAGCTACACAGAGACATTCAGAGAGTGAGCCTCGTTACACGTATGTGAGCCTCTTCCTATTGGGGATGCTGCTACTGTCCTAGGGGGCTTATAAGATCACCAGTAAGAATTGTCAATACTACATTGTACTAAATTAATTCATTTTCTGTGCAACGTAGGTGCCAATTGATGTTAAGTATTAGGACCGTGTAATGCATGATTTAGCTGGAAAAAAACACATCTACATTGGGTCCCCTTTTATGCTTTGTTGCTCTTCTTCTCCTTTTTTTTCATCTTGTATTACAGCACCCCTAGTGGACACCAGTGACGACAACTACAGCGCTGCCATGCTAATGCTGCTTTCTGTAGCGGTTATGGGTTTGGCTGTATTTGTCATCTACAAATTCAAAAGGTAAAGTGTTCATGGCGTGTCACGTGTCTATGAAATCTCAGTAGCACACCTTGATGTGAAAGGTGTTTGGCCATGTGGGAGGAACTCTGACATCTTGTGGTTCTTCCACACACACAACAATTGTTGTAAATGTCAGGTCTTGTGTTTTTTTTGCAAAATGTTAATATATTTCTTAGGACCAGTAAGCAACTTTCAAGCAAAAAAGTCATTGAGGGTCAGCATTGCAAGCTCAAAAGAAAGTTATACCTGTAAATATTGTAATGGAAACTGTGCATAACATAACATAAAAACTCCCGGCATGCGCACCCAGTACACCACCTCTGACGCGTATACTCATGGACTTTCCTCATATAGTCCGCTTATTGTCTGTAGTAGTCCAGTTCCGTGCCCACCGCAATCTCAGGAACTCTCATCTGGGAAGTTCTGGTCCTGGTCGCTGTGCAGCTCCACAGGAACCCCAAACTGGGTGAACATCTCCTCCACCAGTCTCTCGGCCGCGGTGGCTGCTGTCTGGTCTGGTACCGGATAGTCCTCCGGCCATTTCGCAAAATAGTCCATGGCCTGAGAATGTGCACTCCGATCTGCTCCATCGTGGCCCCCACCAGATACTGCTGCAAGAGGATGTGAGACTACTGGATGGGCCTCTTCTTAGAAGTGTAGAGGTCACAGCAATCATCGTGCAGCTCCACATTATGTCAACACCTGGGCCAGTTGAAACGCCCATAGAGAAAGTGAAGGGTCTTGGCATTCCCAAAGTGCAGCACCTCTGCAGCACCGTGGACCTGGAGGACCGGGGGCAGAGCAGGCGCGGCACCAGCAGTTGGAGCAGGTCCATGCCGGTGAGGCATGGACAAAGCAGCAGTAATAACATGCCAGACCCAAGAAGCTCTGCAGCTTTCTAATGGTAGAAGAGGGTCCACCACTCCCTGACTGCAGCCACCTTCACTGGGTCAGTGACCACCCCCTGCAGACTAACCACATGCCCCAGGAAGACTGAGCAGATGGCCTTTCTTCAGGTTGAACCGTAACCCAGACCTCCAGATGGTGGTTAAAACCTCCCGCAGGTTAACCATTGCTCCTTCAAAACTGCTGGCGTGCACCAGTAGATCGTCCAGATACACCACGCAGCGGTCACGTGGAATGGCCACCAACACCAATATCTATTAGTCTTTCAAGCGTGGCAGGCGTGTCACATAGTCCAAAAGGCATGACCCGAAAATTCCACAGCCTCTGCTCGATCGTAAACGCAGTCTTTGGCTGGTCATCCGACCCATAGCCAGGGGGTTCACAAAATAATTTGTACATTTAAAAAAATAAAAAATATATATTTTTTAAATGTATTGTTTTTTATTGCTCTGTTTGCATATATACAGACGGGAACCATTTGCGCCAATCAAACAAGCATATTGTGTACATTACTCCCACCCATGTTAGCTTTGGGCCAATATAAACTCTGATGTGATTGTGACACATAACGTCAATCAAGACTCATTCACTTTGCGTAGCTCTGCTAATAAGATTCAAGATTCAAGATTCAAAATTGAATGCTTTGCCATTCCCTCCCGCAGTATACATTTCTAAAACACTTTACACAATAAAAATGAAAATAAAAAGAACAATAAAATGACGGTACATGGGTTGAATTGTGCAAAAAGCATTTAAAGGCATTTTAAAGTGCCAGTAGTGCAGCATCATTATGGATACAGTGCAGTACAGTGCAGAACAGGTTCCGTAGGTGCACTGCCTGTGGATCAAAACTATCCTTGAACCTGGTCGTCCTTGTACAGATGCTGTGGAACCGGGCAAACGGACCGTAGGGTAGGGGGACTTAATTAGCCATCCTGCTAGCTGGCTAGCTAAATACAGATCAATATTTCAGTCAATCCTGTCAGTCCACATCGTCAAGTCACGCTAAGCCCAAACAAGCTAAATTGAGAAAATATGACTACAATTATGTAGAGTTAGTTTTTTGGAGAACGGGAGACCAAAGTTCATCATGTGTCTTCAGATGCGAACAAAGCCATAAAGCCAGCCAAGCTTAAGCACTATCTGATTACAAAGCACCCAGAATATAATTATATTTAATATAAGGACAAAACAAAATAATGTTTCTGTCTAAAGAGCAAGGAACACATCCGCCAAAAAACACGGGTATGGGCTTAATAAATATGATGTGTTCTGCACATAATGCTGTTATGTTACATTTGTTAAGAGCTTTCCGCCAATGATTTGAATATGGAGCAATATGTACATTTTTGGAAGGTTTAAGCACTTAATGAAATTTAGCCTTAGACTGGTCATTTTAAATATGGGTTAATTAGGACTATGCCACATGTTTTACTGTTCATAGTCATAGGACTATGTCTTCTTACTGTTATTACTGTTCATCTTCTTACAGTAATAGTCATAGGACTGTCTGTTTATTTTGTTCCAGCTTTGTACCATATGTAACAGACGCTGGCAGGTGTTGCTGGCAGGTGGTAAAACCTCTCCCGGACTATGTTGTGTTTCTGTTGTTTCTGTTCATCTTCTCACTGATAACTGTTCTGAGAGCTTTAAGGATCATATACTTAAAAGTCTAAATACTGTCAAGTTAATTCAAACTGCAATTACAAAAATGACCCTCTCTTAAAAAGTATATTCGCAGTTTTATCATGATTTTAATTTAAATGTATTTCTGTTTATTACTATTAAACTAAAAATTAAATAAAAATTAAAAAACGGTCAGTTTATCTGTTGTTCTGTTGGTGAGACCAAAAGGCATCACCAGGTACTCAAAGTGCCCCCTGGGTGTCTTAAATGGCTTGTTCCACTCGTCTCCCTCCCGGATGCGGACGAGGTGATAGTTGTTGGTAGTCAATGCAGGGCTGGAGATCCCCACCCTTTTTCTTAACAAAGAAAAAACCCACTGCCCCGGGGAAGAGGAGGGTCGGATGGCTAGACACTCGCTGATGTAGGTCTCCATGGCTGCTTTCTCTGGGAGGAAGAGACTGTAGAGGCAACTGCCAGGGAGGGGAGCCCCAGGTCAGAGCTCGATGGCACGGTCGATGGCACGGCTCGATGGCATGGTCGTAGGGACAGTGAGAGCCTGAGAGGCTAGGTCAACGTCAATGAAGTTCTCGTTTGAACCAGAGTCAATGAGGGCGCCAATAGGCAGTCTGTCTTTTGTAGGAGAGAGTAGCATTAAAAAAAGTATTGCTAGGTTTGGTGGTTAGTGGGGAATAGACAAGCAGCTCACAAGGACTACCTGATGAGCCTGTTCTTTTGGGGTCCTGGGTTACTGAGCACTGGCGGCAGGTGTCAACAAGGCACCCCTTCTGTCCACAGTACATACATAGCCTCCTCTGCCTCCGATATTCCATACGGCCGGGCTGAGATGTGCCCGGCCCACCTGCATGGGCTCCTCTTTATTGAAAGCTGGAAGGACATGCAGGGCAGGGTGACTAAGAGGAGCAGAGGGAAACTGGGACTGTGATTGGGTTTCTGAAGGGCCTCGTCGTTCCATTGACTCCAAACAACGATGGATCTGAACTTAACAGAGTATGCTACGACCTCCCTAGACAAAGTTGGTGCAAAAAAGTTTGTCCGACGCAAAGTACCATTTATCATCAGCACATTTAACATCACAACATTGTCCACTACAGCCAAAAAGGAATGAAGCACAACTGTACAACATTGACATAATTTGCATACAGGAACATCGCAACATTCATGACGAGCCACTCAAGCAGGAGGCATTTGATGGTCACACTCTTATAACTTCATCAGCAGAGAAGAACAAGAGCAATAATGCTACCGGAGGAGTAGGTGTCCTACTTTCCCCAATAGCATTCAAAGCTTGCAGCAGTATGGTGAAATGCACTGATCACATCCCTGAATCTTACCCTGCTGGGTAACCCAGCAACCACAGTTCTCAGCTGCTACAGCCGATCTCCCAGAGGATGATGTTGTGCAATTCTACCAGGATCTATCTAGCGCAGTCAACACCACCTGGGCACACCACCTTCTCCTGATTGGTGGGAATTGTAATGCCCAGCTAGGGCTTACAGACTCACTCTTCACTCTTAATAAACACACTAATATAAACCACTTGAAGGACTTTATGGAGCAATGCAGCCTTGTCGCTACTAACACGAGGTTTGTTTTTGTGTGCAACTGGACTACATCTTGGCTAGAAAGAAGTGATCAACAGCATCAAAAACGCACGTGCATACAACTCTTTTGAAGGTGTTAAATCTGACCACAGAATTCTTTCATGCAAATGCCATATAAGTTATCGTAAGAGCAAAGTACCAGCCAAAGATCCCATGAAACAACTTGACTGGAGAAAAGTAGCGGGCAATCCTAACCTTCGTGAAGAGTATACAGTCGCAGTACACAACAGGTTCAGCACTCTCTGTGACGAGCTTGAAGACAAGAACATCAGTGTTGTATATGACACCCTGGTCGCTTCCAACAGAGATATTGCACTGAAAATGCTTCCAAAGAAGATAAAGAAGACTAAACTTTGCTTCTTACGAGGGAGTAAGAGGCCAGAGAAGAACTGAAGAATGCTTCACAGAAAGATCAGGCTAGGTCTACTAGGAATACTAAAAGATACCTTGATGCAGTTAAAATCTCACTTGATGAAGCATACATTGAAGCTTTGGAAGCACATTCCAAGTGCTTGGTCTAAAATTGAAGATCTCAACATCTTGCATAGTGAAAACCAGCATGCGGCTGGTACCAACAAGAGGGCTTCCCCAATGATTCGTATCACGCGTATAACCACCAAGCAGTGTCTAGATGCATGGTTTCAACACTTCAGTTCGCTACTTGGTAAAGCAGAGCAATGCATCACCAATCTCAACGATCCTTTCTTCAACCAGAAAGTAGCAGATAGCCTGCCATTCCATACAGGATATTTTACCATGGACGAGGTTCAGGAATGTCTGAATAAGTTAAGAAACACCAAGACACCAGGCCCAGACAACATTCCAGCTGTCATCTACCACCGTCATTCAACGAAGACTGCGTTTTGCTGGCCACTGCTGTTGTGCAAAATAACAGATTGTGTCTGACGTAATATGTTGGAGTCTTCCGTGTCCTAATAGAGGTCGTAGACCTCTTAACTATATTGATACCATTAGTAGGGACACGGAATATGAAATTGAGGACCTACCTACCATAATGAGTGACAAAGATTACTGGCGCGGCATTGTGTATGCAATCTCGGTTGCGGCCACTCTATGATGATGACGACCTCCCTGTTGGATATGCATAAGGCTAGCGGCAGAGTCACAAACGAGAACTGGGTGGTCAAACACCTTCCTAAACTCCCTACAGAACTCAGTGTAAGTATCTAAAAAACAGTTTGACTCCAAAGTTCCCTCGAACCAAAATGGAGGCAGACCAGTGCGTAGGCTCGAGATAAAAGCTATTTTAGTTTGGTCATTAGCAATCATGCTAGGCTGATGGGGAAAAAAGATCTTACACTGGGGAAGAAAAGTGTCACATAAATCAAAATGACCATCATACTGCTTAAGGCTGGATATGTTGGGTTCTTGTTGGGGAAGATGAAGGGGAGCTGGAAGTAGCAGGGTATCAGGCACACCTGCTGGCTTAAAAGAGGCTTGTTGTGTCACAGTCTGCATCCATGTCCACTGCTTCCACTGCACTCAACCAGATAGCCATGCCCCCTCATCTCATTCCGCATTATTGTCATTACGTTTCCACTACTGTCTGCCTTCCTGTCTCCTCGCTCCCACTACACACTACCAGATAGCCACGCCCCCTCATTCGTTTTTGCCCACAGCTGCAGCGTATTCAGTCATGTATTCAAGGACACCCCGGTTCACTTACTCGTTGCCAGATTGTACTCGACGAATGACAGACTCTCCAGCAAACCAAACCAGCCAGTCTCCGATCTCTCTGCCCTGCCTGGTTCCGGATCCTCTGCCTGACTGCGACTACGCTTCTGCCAGCTTCTTCCGGGTTTGTCTGTGTGGACATCGTATTTTTCTGTTTCGCCGTGTAACTGCTTACATGTGATATTTAATTTGAAATATCACGAACTATTTCTGGTTTCCCATGTGTGCTGTATTTGGGTTCTAACACGATCTGTGACCAAACAATCTGGTCAACCATAGACCCAGCGCACCACAGGCCCGTCTCGAGAGGGCTGAGGACACCCTCCAATGGCACAATGTATGCAAGCAGTACTAGCCTCTCGGGCGAAGCAGCTTTTTTAAACTCACGTCCAGCAGGTTGTACCAGCGCCTCCTCCAGTTTCACTGCTGCCTGTTCCAGAACCTGCACAGATGAGATTAGCACCGCAGCCCCGGCCTTTTACCCCAAGAGTTACCAGAATTCCTGCAGAGCCACACCGGGGTGATTCCGAGCCTATACGGGTAGGCCATACCAGTCTCACCCCAGAGGAGAGGGAACATCGTCACCGAGGGAATCTGCGGCCAGGCTGGTCACTTTGTCTCCTGATGTCCAGTTAAAGGCAGGGCTCACCTGTTAATCTGGAATGTACGGGTGAGCCAAACCTCAAGACCTTTCCCTAACCAAAGGCCCATGTGCCATGCCTGACTGCTGTTGGCAGATGGTTCTCATGCCATTGCAACATTCATAGACTCCATAGAGTTCCACTTCCTGTGCTCCTCTCCGCGCCCCCTGATCCTGGGTTACCCCTGGATCGGCTGCCACAACCCCAACATCGACTGGGCGACGGTAGCCATTGTGGGGTGGAGCCCATCCTAGCAAGCCGCACCACTCCCGCGCTCAGTTTGTTCCTCCCCTGCTCCGGACCTGGCTGGGGTACCACAACTTCCAGGAGGTGTTGATATCCAGGCCTCTGCACTGCCCTTACGACTGCGCCATTGACCTATACCCTGGTACGTCTCCTCCTAAGGGCTGACTGTATTCCGTATTAGTCTGCAGAGAGGCCATGGAGGCTTATATCTAATTCATCCAGTTCGTTCCCCAGTCCCTTAGATCGGACGTCCTCCTTAGATTTACCAGATTTTTCCCTTTGCCGGCTACTTCCGGGTTTGTCGGTGTATTGTATCATATTCGCCATGCTCTTTTGCCGTGTACCTGTTCACCTGTGATATTTTATATCAAATATCACAAACTATTTCTGGTTTCCGATGTGTGCTGCATTTGGGTTATAAAACAATCTGTGTTAGGGTCTCAATTCTCCTCTCTGTGCTGGTTGCTCGAGTGCCTGCTTGGCTGGAGAGGTGAGCGACGTTGGTGTGGAGTGACAGAAAAGCGTCAACGATGTAACTGAGGAGCTTTTGTCCCTAGTTTAAGATGGATGGCAGAGTAGGCTGGGTCCATCATGGCCAGTTCGTACTGTTAGGGCTGTTGGTTTGGGACCCAAAAGCACAACTCTGGAGGCGTAAGTCAAAATCAGTAGAGTCAAGTAGATGTTGGTCAACAGTGGTACAATCCAAACATAATCCCCCTTCAATTTGGTGTCCGAAAAATAAGCAAAGGCAATCAAAGAAAAAATAAGCAGAGGCAATCCAAGATCGATTCTAGAAAGTTAGCGATTCTTTACCACGGTAGGTATGGCCCGAACTGGCAAACAAATAGGAGTGTAGACCAGGGTTTTGTTCGTAGTTTAATGATGATTGGGATCAGGTGCGGTGATGAGGAACAGGTGCACGTTGTTCACTGCCGAGTGCGCCCCCTGCTGGCGGGTAGTGCCCTCTGATGTGCCAGAGGAAGTAGAGTGGGTGTGATTTAAAGGCGGGGGAGGAGTCACAGCCGTAACACCCTGGCACCAAAACGTTTGAGAACCCTTGACTAAAGGCAGGTCTAATAGTACTTCCTCCAATGCCAAAATAGGTGGACTATCGCCTCCTCGACTCCCCACCGGCTGTACTGAACTGCTAGCCGTACTTGTGCAAGGTATGGTTCTAGTGGTGTTACTCCTCCGTACCATGCCAGCTTGGCTGGGGCTCGTGTGCAGTCATGGTCAGCAGACATTGTTTCCCACGTGTGGGAGTCATTAGGAGTATTCCCCGCTGGACTGTCGTGAATCTGTAACTTGGCACTGGAACTAGCGCCATCTGCTGGACCTGGGTAGTACGCCATCTGGGACTACTCTCGCATTCTCTGATGACATCTGTCGCTCCATTGTCCTTATCACGTCCTCAATCTCGCAGAGTTCTGTCTTCGTCTGCTCCATCCCACTTCTGACACAAATGTAGCGAGCATCACGTGAAGACAGAAGACACCAAGAACTCTGAGAGACTTGAGGAGGAGTTTAGTTGTCCTGTGCCCCATACACTGCAAGACTTTAGGACTAACGTTTATTAACAGAGCCACCAAATGAACATTCCCAACCGGACATTACCCACAGCCCCGATCCCCACCATGATGGTGTAGCAACAACCCTCATACAAACACATTGAATCACACAAATACACATACACATAAACCAAATAAACACACACAACGTTCACTCCACCAAACACTAACATTAAACCCAATCAAACATTTAACATGAGGCTTTGCGCCCCCTTAGATTAGATTAGATTCAAATGTATTGTCATTGCACAGCACAAGTACAGTACAGCGAAACAATTTAGCATCTAACCAGAGTGCAAATGTTGCAGTAAAGTGCATGGTAATTTAATTTACAGTTTAAATGTACAGGTTAAAATTGTAGGTAAATTGTAACAGGTATCTTATTACTAAATATGTAAACTATAGAGAGGTAGGTAGTTGTGGTACACATTTTTTACAGTTTATTAAATTTTTAGTTAGTCAAAGACATTGGTGGTGATTTATTATTATAGGTATTGAGCAGAGGTGTTGGGCAGGGGTGGGGAAGGCAGCAGGGGAGGGCAGCAGAGGTGCAGCAGCAGGGGGGACAGCAGGGGCATGACAGCAGGGGGGGGCAGCAGGGGTTGGGCAGCAGGGGGGGGGGGGGTGGGGGCTGTCTTCGTGCTGCAGAGTTCAGGGAGATGAGGGGAAGAAGCTGTTCCTAAAGCTGCTTGACTTGGAACAAAGGCTTCTATAGCGCCTCCCGGAGGGGAGGAGGGAAAACTGTCTATGGTTGGGGTGAGAGGGGTCATCCACAATTTTTTGTGCCTTCCTAAGACACCGTTTGTGGGTGGGTAGTGTTTATTGCAGAAAGGGGTAATCCAACGATGCGTTGGGCACGGTTGGACAGGTGGGCTTTGTGAGCGTCTCCTCAGGAAGAAGAGCCTTCTTTACCAGTGAGGCAGTATTGAGGGACCAGGAGAGGTCCTCGGAGATGTGGACCTCCAGGAATTTGAAGCTGGAGACACGCTCGACCTCCGCTCCGTTGATGAGGATGGGGGCGTGTGCACCAGCTCTGGTCTTCCTGAAGTCCACAATGAGCTCCTTTGTCTTCTTGGTGTTGAGGGCCAGGTTGTTGTCAGCGCACCACGCTCAGTGCTGCATGCACGTCTGTGGGGGATAGGGTGAAGGGTTGGTAGTCAGTTTGGGGTTGTTCCAGTCATAGTGAGCAAAATAATTATTGAGTCTGTCAGGGAGGGATGAGTCAGTGGTTGGGGGGGAGTTGTTGGAGGGATTATAATCCGTGATGGCCTGGATGCCCTGCCACATGCGTCGGGGATCGGAGTTGTTGAAGTGGTCTTCAACCCTTGGCTTGTCTTTGAGCTTGGCCTGCTTGATGCCCTTTTTCAGTTAGCCCTGGCTAAACAGTAGGCCAGTGCATCGCCTGACCTAAAAGCAGCGTCACGTGCCTTTAGGAGTAGATGGACCTCTCTGTTCATCCACGGCTTCTGGTTGGGGAATGTTGTGATCTGTTTGAGGGTGGTGACCGTGTCAATGATGGAGTTCATGTAATCCAAAACAGAGGAGGCGTAGGAGTCGATGGGAGGCAAACAGGCTCCAATCTGTGTGTAGAAACCGGTTTTGCAACTTAGAGTCTGCTCCCTAAGGCCACACTTGACTGTCCTAACGGTGGGCTTCACATGCTTGATGAGTGGTGTGTACTTAGGCAGCATAAACAAAGAGACATGATCATTCTGCCCAAGGTGGGGGAGGGGGACGGCTTCGTAAGCATCAGCCTTGTTGATGTAAACATGGTCTAATGTTCTCTCTCCTCTTGTGGAGCAGGAGACATGCTGGTACAATTTGGGGTGCACAGTCTTTAAGTTGGCATGATTGAAATTGCCTGCAATAATAAAGGCTGCCTCTGGGTGGGAGTTCTGCTGTTAGTTAATAGCAGAGTACAGTTCCTTCATAGCTAGCTTAGCGTTAGCATCTGGAGGTATGTAAGCCACAGTTATAATGGTGGCTGTAATTTCCCTGGGTTGGTAAAAGGGTCTACATTTAAACATTAGGTATTCTATGTTAGCAGAGCAGTGGCTTTCAATGATGGTAGTGTCTGTGCACCAAGCCTTGTTAGTATAAATACACAAACCTGAACCTGAGCCCCGTTAGCTCAATAGCACTATCGGCGATTCCGCTGTTAGGGCATTCCTTACAAAGTGGACCCTGGTGATTTACACAAAATATGTAAATGTATAGTTTATTATAGTATTGTTGTGGGAAATTCGTACTGCGGGAGGGAATGGGGAGTAAGCATTCCATTGTACTTCCATTGGCAATTAAAACATCTTGAATCTTGAATCTTAAAATATCTTGCGTGAAAAATGTGTCTTTTCCCAGGGTGCAAATCCTGTTCACACTGCATGTATTTGTTGGTCTTTTGTATCTTGTATACCCGGCCTCATTGTAAATCTTTCCTCAAGGAAGATCCCAGGCCTCAACGTCTATGCGCAGATGCAGAACGAGAAAGAGCAAGAAATGATCCAAAGTCCAGAAAGTCCGACAGAAAGCACACCCGACTCCCCACGGGGCCTGGTTACTTCCTTGGAGATTCTGGACACGGAGTTCAACTCACGGCCCAACGGTAAAAAAAAACCAACCACACTTAGAAATTTTTATGTTTTGAATTTTTCAACCCAGTATTTGGAGTGGTCCCGTGAGACTGTGTGTCATTTTCTCGTCATCTTGTCCTTCACTTTGTTTACAAGTTGCACCCGAGACGTTTTACCGGCACTCGCTGTCGCCCCGTGAGCTGAACGACTTCAATTTGGTCAGGAATTGAGTCCTATGGAGATAAAGGCAAAAACAAAGAAATAAGTATAAAAATAAATATGTTTTAAACGACTTGCTTTCCAGTAATACCTCCTAACCTCCTGGTGTTACCCTGGGTGCTGTCCTATTCCTTTTCACCTCCTTTTACAATTTATCGATCACCTCTTTACTGGGTGGCTTGGATTTTCTTTTTTCTATTTTTTCCCCCCTCCTGTGAGAAGGAGGTCTGCTCTGTTGTGGCATCCCTGGTCCTGATGGAATAACACCTTTCCTTTTGCACATGAAAAGTACACGTCGCTGTACCCCCTTTGTGCACTCCTCAGTACTAACTGTAAAAATAAAATGAGAGGAGAAGAAGAGAGCTTAATAATCTGGTCTATTTAGGTCACTCTTACGTCTGAAGTGACCCGCTGCGCTTTACTCTCAAATATTCTTCTCCCTTCTGCAGTAATCAAGATCACCCGCTTCAATCAAAGGCCTCTTTTTGTTTCCCCTCTCTTTTTCATCTTACCAAACAATACTAAAACACAATTACTTGTCATTGTGTGTCACTGTCATGGATTGATGATGATGATGATGATGTATGTAAATAAAAAAACCTAACTGCTGCTTTTTCTTCCTCCCTTTTAAGGATGTATAGAACCCTGTGTATATGTAAAGTCCTTCACGGAACACCCTACACATGTCAATGTCTAAACTCTGGAGCTGAACTACCAGTCTGGAAGACTCAGCGGTTTTGTTTTTCACTTTTTTTTGGTTTTGGTCCACTGTCCGGGGGACTCTATGGTTTTGAGCTTTATAACCTGTGCATCTGTTGGACATCGTTGCTGACACATGCCACACTTCTGGATGCTTCCAGAGGGAAAGTAAAACAATTAATCTGTACAGGTACTTTAATTTGAATTGTTTTGATTGTTGCTGTTTTTTTTTGTATTACATCCAGTAAAAATCAGTATAATGTTTGTTCACTGAAAACCTTTTGAGTATATTTATTCATACGAGTCCAAATGCATAATCTTAGACAGAAAAGCCAGCATGAACTCATTAAGTAAAAAAAAAGGAAGAAAAGAAAAAAAATGTAACAAGGAGCATTGTTTTTTTTTTCCGAACTAATTCACTGTTTGTTTGCTGTACTATAACAACAACTGCAGAATTGTATTATGTATTCATGGGAATATCATTTACGGATGAATATCATTCAAATTAAACCGATTTTTTAGAAAAATCCCGAATGTTTATGTTAGAAATGTGTGTATTTTAATACAATTGTCAAAGTAAATAGAAATACAGTTATGAAATATAAATATAATTATCCATTGTCTATTTAAAAAGATTATGGCACAATACAAATTTGATACTCAATTTTGTCATTTTTTTTTTGTTTGTTAATTTCTTAACTCGATATTGGTGCAGAGTTCGATTTTTGACATTTGCCTTTGCCATCAATGCTTTCTGCCATTTATTCTCATTCAAGCCTTGTCATTCAAAAAAGTTTACTTTGATTCTTCTTCCCACATTGTTACCTGAGGTGCAAGCATATATAGGCCTGCACATTTCATCACTCCTTACCCACTCTGGAAAGTAACAGAGGAGTGAAGGAACGTAGAGTAAGAGGATAACCGTGGATCCCCTTTTGGGGGATGTATTAAGGTGTTCTGTTTGATAGAGCCGGAGAAGTTGACTTCATGAATACTTAACGGCCCGCCGGCCCGAACTCAAGGCTGGCTAAGGTTGGTGACACAATTAGGCTAATGTCCCGCTCCGGCTCGGAAGGAGCAGCGCTCTTTGTACTGCTAACTCATTAGCATGCTGCAGGGTATGCTATCAGGCTACATTGAGGGTAACATGGTCAAACTCCGTGGGCTTTTTGGTGACCGGTGTCTGGAGACGTAAATATATAGATTGATTACCCCCACAAAACTTTTTGAAGTTTTTTTTTGTATTTCCCTTTTTTTCCCTCTGGCTTTGTAACAATTACCCTGTGTTATGAGAGTTCAAAACTATACACAGGCATACTCGTGCACACACATGGGGTACACACACTCACACTCACATTCACACTCACACACACATATACACACACAAAGACACACACACACACACACACACACACACACACACACACACACACACACACACACACACACACACACACACACACACACACACACATACACATCCTCACGGTGAAATCAAAGACACTAGGCTTTCAAAGCCTAATTGTACAGTTATTTTAATTTCTAAGCAATAGATGTTTTGTTTTGTTTTTGTTTTGTACTACTATGCCCTGTGGGTTTTCATTTGATTCATGAACTAAGCTACTGACTGACTAACTGGCTGACTGTGTCATCCACTGACTTGTTTTAAAAGGAGCACTGTGTACATTTTTCTCAATGTAGTTTCTCTGTAAAGATATTTGATTATCACTTCGATTAATCACTTGGATTAATCACTAAACTTTACTTAATGAGCATCGGTTTCAATAAATACATTCCGCATATATTGTGGATATTTAAGTATTAGTATACCGTGGAACCGTGTGGATACTTGTGGTTAAGGACATAGTCACGTGACAAACTAAACAAATATTTCCACAAACTTGACATTTGGTATATTAAACAATTTTTATAAAACGTCTGAAAATGTCTTACACAGTGCCCCTTTTTATAGAAACATGTATATCTTGAAGCTGCATGCCAAGGGTATCTTGGGAAGATATTTGCTTTCATTTGTTTTTAATATATATTGTATAATCGAATGCTCCATTCAAGGACATGTTAAAGGCAAACTTCACAAGTGGTTGTTTCCTATCAAGTGCATCCATCAAATATATATCAAAACATCGGCAGTCCTAGTTACAGGAATATGTCCTTCACGTATGGAAATGGAAAGGTATAGATTTGCAGTGTGGCTGAAGTCATTATATCCGGATCCAGGCCATTATCCGGGGTGTAAAAATTCAAATTCCCAGTCGGTATACACCGCGCTCCTGGCCCCGGACTCAAATCCCAAAGAATTGATGTAGCAGCAGTGTGAAGCACTAAGCCCGAGATTTATTTGAGAGAGGGGGGAAAAAAAGTGACAGGATTAAGACGCACCTTTGAAATCCGTTGGTAATAGAACCGGGAGAAGGCCAGAAGGAACTCTCGAGATCTGTAACATCTGGGTGATAGCACCCAAGGGGGCATATGTCCTGGTGGGGGCATATGGTCCCTGGCTTAGGATGTGTAGTCGTCACACTTAGAGAGACAGAGACAGCGAGCTTAGAAACTGAAATTAAAACTATCCTGGGAGGGTGTCAGTCCCCTGCACCCATACCCACCCCCTCCTCACCACCCCTGTAGAGCTAGCAAAACTATTTTTGTACAGAAATATTGATAATGAATAATAATAATGATAATAATAATAATAATAGTAATAATAATAATAATAATAATAATAATAATAATAATAATAATAATAGTAATAATAATAATAATACAAAAAAATAGTTTTTATTACTGTACAGCTTTTGTATAAGAGCAGGCGTTAAGGTGTTACAATGTTTTGTTTGACCTCAACTGTGCTGTGTGTAATTGTTTTATGCATTTACAATCATATTTATTAAAATGGGAAGAAGTCTGTAATCTATGTTTTCCTTTCGCTCACAATATTTGCACATCTTTTAAAATTGTCGTTTTTTTTAAATATTATTAAAAATAAAACATTCTGGACGTCTCGCCCGGCCCAAACTTCTAACTCAATGCTCTTGGGTCACTCAGGGGATGTGGTAAAATGTCAAGTCTTCATCTCTCACCACCTTGGTTTCATATGAATCATCCTCTCTGACGTTTGATCTCCCTATCATGCCAATCCAGTGGGATTATCTGATATCGCTTGATGTCCTTAAATAGGAAGTAAGACAGAAATGATATAATGGTGATGACATCGCTAAATGGTGATCAGCATTTTTAATTTTGAACCCAACAACTTGGTTAACGACCAAGATGGGGGGGGCGTACACATCGCTACACCCTACAGCTGACCAGTTTTTGCAAGTTAGCGGTGATATACCTAATAACTCTATTTCAGTTAGAAAACAGTTTTGCTTTTTAAATGTATACCCGACAAGATCTTTTTGAAATTGGATTACAACATTCTGGCAACTTCATCAGAGATCTTCAACTCCACGCTTAAACTCCAGTGAATCTCATCACAGCCCGGCCGGCTGACCGCACTCATCGCCCGCGGAGACAACATAAACAAAGGAGAGGAAGCCGCGGATGGCTACTAGCTACTAGCTAAGCTAAGAGCTAACCCACATGGTGTACCCTGCCAGAGACACCCCATACGGTCTCTGACGAACACAATTTATTACCGGGGCTGCGGATTATCAACCATAAATGGATTAAGGATTACAACGTCATGATTTTCACAGAATCATGGCTTAACAACGGAATCCCCGACAGTGCTATTGAGCTAACGGGGCTCACTCTACACACTACAGCAGGAGAGAGAACACTAGACCCTGTTTACACCAACATGGATGATGCTTAAAAAGCCGTCCCCCTCCCCCACAGAGTGGACAGAGTGATCATGTCTCTTTGTTCATGCTTCCTAAGTAAATGCCACTTATCAACCACCATTAGGACAGTCAGAGTGTGGCCTGAGGGAGCTTTTGAGTTCCAGAACGGGTTCCTACACACAGATTGGAGTCTGTTTGCCTGCCAGTCCACCATGACCCACACTGACATAGACTCCTACACCTCCTCTGTTTTGGATTATATCATCTCCAGCACTGTCACCACCCTCAAACAGATCAAGATGTTTTATTGTCTTTATTATCACAACATTCCCCAACTAGAAGCTGTGGATGAACAGAGAGGTTTTAGGTATTTTAGGTCGGGCGATGAAAAGGCCTACTGTTCAGCCAGGGCTAACCTAACAAGGGCATCAAGCTAGCCAAACTCAAATACAAGCATAGGGTTAAAGACCACTTCAACAACTTTGATCCCCGACGTATGTGGCAGGGCATCCAGACCATTACGGACTACAAACCCTCCAACAGCTCCCCCCAACTATTGACTCATTCCTCCCTGACCAGCTCAATAACTTGTATGCCCACTTTGACCGGGACAACCACAAACTGCCCACCAGGGCTTCTCTCCCCTCTGACCACCAACCCTTACCCTCTCCCCCACATCCATTGTGCTAATGCCAAAACACTCCTCTGCAGTGAGCCTCAATGACTTCTGCCCTGTTGCACTTTCCCCCATCATCATGAAGTGCTTCGAAAGGGTGGTCCTAGCTCAGCTCAAATCTGGCCTTTCAACCTCACTGGATATACACCAATTTGCCTACCATGAGAACAGAAGCACGGAGGATGCCATCTCCTCAGCCCTTTACTCAGGTTTCTCCCACGTAGATGAGAGTAACACCTGTTGCTGTTCATCGACTTCAGCTCAGCATTCAACACCATCATCCCTTCCAAATTCATGTGACCTTATGGAAACCAAGAATCTTGTCATTTACCCCTCTGTCTGTAACTGGTTATTAGACTTCCTAACCAACAGACCCCAGTCTTTCAGGCTAGACAATCTCACCTCCCTAAACACCAGTGTCCCACAGGGCTGTGTGCTGAGCCCTCTCCTCTACTCCCTCTTCACCCACGACTGCACTCCTGTACATGGTACAAACACAATCATCAAGTTTGCAGATGACACAAGAGTGGTGGGCCTCATCAAAAACAACGATGAGGCAGCCTACAGGGAGGAGGTCCAGCACCTGGTGGCGTGGTGTGCCGACAACAACTTGGTCCTCAACACCAAGAAAACCAAGGAGCTCATCGTGGACTTCAGAAAGACCTGTGGTGGCGTGCACACCACCATTCTCATCAACGGGGCGGAGGTTGAGCGTGTCTCAATTGTTCAAAAGCATTTAAAGTGCCATAACTGTGATGAGTCCAGAAAGTCCAGCAAAGTATGTAAGTGTAATGTTAATGACATGACACATATGAAAGTGAAAGTGGCAGCACTCCTAGCAGTTCAGTAGGCGCACTGCCTGTAGATAAAAACTATCCTTACAACTGGTAGTACTTGTACGGATGCTGCGCAACCTGCGACCAGATGGTAGGGGGGAGAAGAGATTGTGCCCAGGGTAGTTGCAGTCCTTTGTGATGGACATGGCCTTCTTCCGACATCTTGTCCTAAATATCTCCTCAATGCATGGAAATGCACACCCGATGATCTTCTCTGCCATCTTCATGACCCTCTGGATGGCTTTCTTGTCCTGTGCAGTGGTGTTGCCGTACCACACAGTGACGCCACTCGTCAGGACGCTCTCTACGGTGCCACGGTAGAAGTTCACTAGCCACCTCTGGCCTATACCGCTTTTTCTGAGGCACTACAGAGCATAGAGGCGCTGGTGTGCCTTCTTCAGCATGACCTCCGTGTTGCATGTCCACGCCAGGTCATCGGAAATCTGTAGTCCAAGGAAATGGAAGCAGACGACTTCCACCGGTCTCCTGTCCAGGCTGATGGTGGAGTGGATGCCCCGGTGGCTCCTGAAGTCCACGATGAGCTCCTTGGTCTTGCTGACATTCAGTGCAAGGCTGTTGTCCTCACACCATCGCATCAGATGGACCACCTCATCTCTGTACTCCGTTTCATCGCCCTCGCTTATCAAGCCGATGACTGTAGTGTCGTCTGCAAACTTTCTTATCTGATTATTGCTGTGCGTGCCAGTACAGTCATGTGTGAACAGCGAGTACAGCCAGGGACTGAGGCAGCAGCCTTGGGGTGCTCTGGTGTTGAGGACCAGAGTGGATGAGATGTTGTTCCCAATCGTCACCACTTGAGGCCTGCCCGTCAGGAAGTCCATAATCCAGTTACAGATGGGGGCGCCCAGACCTAGGTCCGGGCGTTTCAGGACCAACTTGGGGGGAACGATGGTGTTGAATGCCGAGCTGTAGTCAATGAACAGCAGTCTGACGTATGTGTCCCTCCTGTCTAGGTGCTGCAGGGCCGTGTGTAGTGGATCTAGGGACTCAGGGATGGACAAGTTTATATAGGAGGAAGGCTCACCAGCTCACTGAGTAAAGCCCACCTGTCCCCTCAGATTCTGGTGTTTGCACTGTAATCATAACTCCCGACCTCTACCTATAGTTTACGTATTTATTGTTTATATACCTGTATGATAGCCATGTACATTCTTACTGTACTTACCGTATATATATATACACCGTACAGTACTTAACCTGTTGATACTTATACTTACCTGTATATATATATATATATATAATATATATATAAACCTATAATTCTGCACATATCTCATACCTACTCTATAAGTTATTTTATACCTGTTTTTATACGTAGAACACTGTTTTTACATCTTATTTAACCACTGTACATTATATATTACCATACAGTTTTCTGTAACATTTGCACTCTGGTTAGATGCCAAATTAATTTCGCTGTACAGTACACAAATTTGAATCTAATGTAATCTAACATCATATATGTTTTTATTCTAAACGTCATATATATAATCGTCAACATAATGATCTACATAATTTAGAAAATAAGGGTGTGATTTAGAAAAACTTGTAACCAGCCCCCACCCCCCAGTTCTTCCTAAAACTCAGCTCAAAACATATTGTTTTTAATCTCATGTTTGAATTGTGTTGAATTGAATTTGAGCTGAAATGGGCGGGGGGTTCAATTTAATAGCATTGAATAAAGTAGTGCTTCAGACTTCTCCACGTTCCCTTAACAAGAAACATCTAAGAAGTTTTTAATGAATCTTGAGGGGAGATGAGGCCCTTCAAGGGGTCTACAAGAACATAATTAATGGTTTGGATTCACATTCCCTAAAGTGAAAGTCAATGATGCTTTTGGGAGGGATGAATAGTTTGGTTTGAAGTTCCTTGCAAGGAAAGTCGATGATGCTTATGGAATACACAGTATGTACCGCATACAGCACAAGCTGATTTTAAATGCACAAAGCAAGTACCTGTGATTACAAATGGTAGCTTGGCTGTTTTTAGGCTACCACCTTTAGTCACTGATATATCCATATGTGGTTGAAGTCCCCCCCCCCCCCTTCTCCCTGGAAGGCCCTGTCCTTTACTAAAGGGAATAGCGCTGACGTCATGGCTTTACTGATGATGGAGGGGGAAAGTGCTTCATTTTGTGCTGCTGATGGAGGCGGTGGTGCGCTGGTCCTAAAAATGTTAATCGTTCTCGGGCACACACACACACACACACACACACACACACACACACACACACACACACACACACACACACATACACACACACACACACACACACACACACAATGGCTGACTCAATGCCCAGAGGGAGACTGAGGATTACCCAGGAATCAATGCCAAAACGGGGTAGGAGGGGTAGGGAGGGAGCAGGGTGGCCTGGATGTGCTGACATCTCGAGGCAGTGTGCTGCAGAGGTGTCCCCAGCTCCCCCCCCCAACACACACCCATGGGACAGTCAACTGATCTACCGGCTGGAATAAATGCTCATTGTTTGTGAAGGAGAGAGTCTTTCACCGGAGGAAATATAGCGGGGAAGGATGATAGGGGTGCACAGTGTTTTATAACAGTCACATGACATCGGTGGCATGGCGTGTTGCTGGGTTGATGTGGCCTGATCTCATCTTGCGCAGTTTTACGCATGTTATGCATAACCTTGAGCGCAGTTTTCTCTGTGTATTTAGAAGAAGTAAAATGTTGTTTTTATTGTCATTGGCAGTTCTGTGGCTTAGAAGACTGAGCAATACGTTTAAGTTGATAAGTAATAACTGTGAGTGTTGTTTCAGAGAAATTAAATTGATCTCATCATGTATTGGGAAGTGTTTCCATGTGTCACACATGCACCTCCTTGTATGTTTTCTGTGGCAAGGACTGAAATGAAAAGTACTTTCATTTTGAAGTGCCACTATTTTAACGTGTAACGTTTAATTAGCCATTACAGGCCGTTTCAAAATTGACTTCCACATATTTGAGTGTCGTGCACATACCAAGCACATTTTGCGTGCATGTGTGCAGTGTGTGTGTGTTGACAGACTGTGTGTGGTTTTGATTGTTACTGTTACATGGATTGTTTTGTGCATGTGTTTGTGTGTGTGTGTGTGTGTGTGTGTGTGTGTGTGTGTATCAGCCCACGCCTCCATGATTCTACTTCCTGTTTACAAACAAAAGTTGAATACCACACCCACAACTGTGATGACCATGCGTTGCTGGACACACACCACCATACTACATCTGCAGGGTGGGTTGGAAATCACAGGATGGAGTGTATTCAAGACCACTGACCTGGATGTGTTTGCAGATCATGTCACAGCATACATTAACAGGCTAGTGGAGGAATGCATCCCCACCAGATCTGTTCATTCATTCCCGATTCACAAACCATGGATGAATGCTGACATATGGAACAAACTAAGGGACCGCTTTCACAACAGGCGACACCAATCACTACATGAAGGCCATGTATGAACATGTAAGAAGCCATCAAGAAGGGGAAATTAGATTACAAAAACTAACTGGAATTACAGTTTGTGGGCTCTGACATCAGATGTTTGTGGCAAAGTCTTAGGGTCCTCTCCAACTGCAAGGGGAGCTCTGGGGAAATGACCAACAACAACCCCTCCCTACAAGAATAGCTGAACACGTTGTCTGCTCACTTTGAAATGGGAAACTCTGAGCCTACCAACATATTGGACATTCACTCAGAGGACTACGTTCTACAACTGTCCAAGTCTGAGGTCCGCAGAACCTTGAGAAGGCTGAAGACAGGGAAGGCAGCTGGCACAGATGTGCCATGTGTCTTCAAGACCTGCGTTGACGAGCTGGCTCCTGTGTTCACAGTCATCAACACATCATTACGTCGTCCAAGAGTGCTTAAAAAAGACAACCATTCTGCCATTACCCAAAAAAGATAAGGTAACAGGCCTTAATGATTATCGTCCAGTGGCTTTAACACCCATAGCCATGAAGTGCCTGGAAAACTGGTCATGTCACGCATAAACTTTACTGTCCTTAACTCCCTGGATCCACTCCAGTTTTCATACAGACCAAAAAGGTCTGTAGATATCTCCAATCCCATGGCAATACACACTGCCCTGGAGCACATAGACAGGAGGGCTGTTGTTCATTGACAGAGTGAGGCACTGCAGTGAGGCACTGGAAATGGACCAATGCATGAGATGTTTAAAGACTATATTTGACAACAACCCACTGCATTTACAACCCTCCAAGTTGGGGGCCATTGAACAGAGGTGGGTTGCACAGCTAGCCAATTATGACTACACCATGAAGCACCGGCCGGGTAGGGACCATACTAATGCTGATGCACTCTTCAGACTCCCTCCAGCAACCCTAGGTCCAGCTGTGGCAGAGTTAGCGCCAAAAGATAACTTGCTGGTGGCCATAGTGGAGGTTTCGGGAAACGATGCAGGGCCCCTACCGACCAGTTGTGGATGGGATCCAACCCGTTGTGAAGCCCTACAAGGTGGGGACACTGCACTGCAGGCATTGAGGGGGTATCTGAAGTGAAGCAGGTTACCAAAGTCCCCTGAATGGGCCCCTCACCTGCCCGGTGAGGACATTGTTAAATCAAAAGAGATCACATGCAAGACCCTTCGACCTTTGAAACTCACTCACAGATAGTGATGCCTAGGGACCAGGCCAAGTTCTTCTGGGAGACTTACCATGCCAAAACAGGCCACCAGGGCCCCGACAGGATGGTGTCACTCCTACGGAGGAAGTTATATTGGCCGCGCATGGAAGAGACGGTACAGGCCTGGATGCAGGCAAGTAAGGCCCCATTAGTGTCCATCCTACCCAAGTATCCTATGGACATCATAGCCGTTTACTTTATGTCGGCCATATTTTAGTTATGATAGATCTCTTCACTAAATATGCATGGACAGTCCCAACCCATGACCAAACGACGCCCACCACTTTCCGTGCCTTATGGATGCATATCTTACAGGTCTTTGGCTGCCCAGAAACTATACACACCAGGGCCCCAACTACTCTTGAAAGTCCCGCCCACCTCCTTCATATATATTTTTTCTTACTCCCTATTCCCTCATGCAGTATATATTTGTTTTGTATTTTCGTAACCATAGATTCCAGTAAAATGGCAAAGACGTATGTGTGGGAAGTATTCTAAAGTAGCATTGCGTGGTTGACTAACTTTAGTTATCCTGACGGTAAGGTTTCTGGAAAGCCCCGCCCACCTACCTCTTCATTTTTAAACAAAGCCATTCATTCATTTTTCACTGCGCATATTGTTTACATAAAAACTCTGTCTCTTAAAGTGTCTCTTAATCACGTACTAAACCAATTATTTGGCTGACACATGTGTGGGGAGTTGGCTAAAATAGCCAATATTAGCTTGAATGACTAGTTTACCTAAAGTTACATTTCTGTCTGCAAGCATTGTTGTTAGCATTAACACATAAGGTGTAAGGCAATGCTTACATGGACTAAATTAATACATTTTTCTTATACTCAAATTCACTCAAAATCCACCTCATAAAATTTGGCCTTGCTGCAGGGCTGTTCTGAGCATTCATGAGATTGTTATATTTTTGTTTATTATAATTAATAAGCGTATGGACTTTTAACTATGATAAGTCATGTCTGTTACTCTGCAGGGGGCATGCTGCTTAAAGCAAAACTGGGTGACAATTTGTTAAAATAACAGAGCCAAAGCTGTTTTTGATTGCAGGTAAGAAATTGACATCAAGTCAAGTCAAGTCAAGTTTATTGTCACTTCACAGTTTACACAAGTATAAAGCAGTGGTGTGAAAATCTTATGTGCAATACCCGATGACAGACAGCAGTTATTAAAATAAGATAAAAATAGAATAAAGTTAAAAAATAAAAATGCAATTTATAAAATGCAATATATCGGCACAGAAAAAGAGCAATATGTATATATAAATCAATGTAATAAAATATACATTGTTATATGCTATACGCCCTTGTTCAGCAGCCTGATGGCCTGACTGTGGACGCTATCTCGGAGTCTATTTGTACAGCACTTGATACTGCGGAATCGCCTGCCTGATGGTAAAAGTGAGTACAGTTCGTGTCTGGGGTGGGCAATGTCTTTTATGATGCGTTTGGCCTGAGTGGAGCTTACCTCCAACGATATACTGGGCCGACCGCACCACCCTTTGAAGCGCTCTGCGCTCGAGTGCGGTGCAGTTCCCGTACCAGGCGGTGATACACCCTGTAAGAACACTCTCGATGGTGCCGTTATAGAATGTTCTCAGGATGCGGGGGCCCATGCTGAATTTCTTCAGACGCCTGAGGAAATTCCGGCGTTGTTGGGCCCTTTTCACCACGTGTGTGGTGTGTGTGGACCATGTGAGGTCCTCGGAGATGTGCATGCCGAGGAACTTGAAGCTGCTGACCCTCTCTACTGCAACACCGTTGATGGAGATAGGGCTGTGCTCTCCCCTCTGCTTCCTGAAGTCCACGATCAGCTCCTTGGTCTTCTTGACGTTGAGGGGGCGAGGCTGTTCTCCTGGCACCACTGCTCCAGCGATCCAACCTCCTCCCTGTAGGCTGTCTCGTCGTCGCCGGCGATCAGGCCCATCACTGCCATCCCATCATTGCCCACTGACATGGGCAACAAAAAGCTTTAGGTGCTAATAGTAACTGCATTTAGCTATTTAAATATGATATACTGGAATACTTGGACATTGATGGGGAAATGTTTGAATATTTGTGAATAGTTGACAATGTGAAATCATTAGATATCCAATGTCTGTTTACACAAGCTTTTGTGCATGTTTCCAAGCATTTCCAAAGTTTGGTGTCCCAGCTGTAACAGAAGGTGTTTGAATTTATTGACAGTTCTGGGACTAAGTTGGATGACGATGTCTTTGAGGATATAGTAAATGATCCTTCAATTGGGGTGCATTTCGTTTTTTGTCATTTGAAGCTTACATTGTTCATTGGATGGGTGAATGAGGCAACTGTGTATTATGTTTTTCTCTTCCTCCTGCTTGCAATTATTGTTAGGTTCTGTCTTTCCTGAGCTGTCCCAACAGTCATCGCTCGGTACCTCGGACTCTCAGGATACAATCATCATTTCAGATAGCTCTGCCAGAAAACGCCAGAGGCTGGATGCAGAGTTTAAGCAAGTAAGAGTTGACAGTTCTTTCTTGTGACACTTCTGAATGTGTTCTTTAATCTGTTTATTTGAGGCATAAATGGAGATTTTACATAACATGAAGACAATGTTGAAGTCATGATATTACTTTGTTTTCAGCAGTTGTGTTGTAATGAATTGTTTTGCATTGTGTTTTAAGTTGGTGGAATCCATTCTTACCAATAAACCTGGTGGGGAACGTATAATGAATGAATACAATGGAACCAAGTCCTTGGTGGATGAAACCAGAAGGAACATACTGTCAGCTGACATGATAGAGAAGAATCGGCCACTTGCTTATTGTTTTTAGTTGGCTATTGTGTTCTCAATCTAGTTTTCAGATAAATTTGATCTCCAAATTCTACAAAATCCAGGGAATATGACTAAGAAATAATTTCTTCTTCAATTGTGTAGTACATCACCACCCAGAGAGTTGAAAGAAAAGTATGCCAGAGGAATTGTGACATTATTCCTTTACCTCCACAGTCGAGGAATGGCTATGTGAGTTACCCACCGTGATTGTTATAGTAATGGTTAATGCCATATTGAAACTTTTTCTATCCTGCCAGAGGAGATTGTTTTTCACTTTCCACTCCAAATGTTATTAATGAATGAAGTATTTGTATTGTATTATTATTATATTATTATTGCCTTTGTTTCACATAATGTTTGTCAAACATTTTCTAAAGTTGGGTGAAATCCAAGTTGGTGAAAGTGTTTGATCAGGTATTTTCCCATATTGTGTAGCTTCAGCAGAAGGACCATCTGGTAAAAACCTTTCTGGAGGACCAACTGTCAGGCGAGAGTCTCAATATGTTCCAGAGACTGCCCTGAGTGAAGATCAGTGCAAAGAAGCGATCTCAGTAATGAAGAAGATGAAGGTGACATTTGCCTATTGCCGCAACTTGGTCCTCGATCCCCAGCAGTCAAGCGATATACTTTCAGAAGAACACTTCAGGGATGTCAAAGGCTTTGTAATTATGTCATTATTTTGACATGTTATGACCAATTATTGAATTGTTTTGAATAGTAGATAGGTATTGTAGTGAGGTGTGAATAACTAGCACCTATTAACTTTGGTTGGATGTACAATCTTGAAACTGTCCCCCAATACCTTCACCGCAGGTTGAAGAGGATTTTGTTCTGATGTTTGGAGAGGAGGCATCAGGCAAGCTTCTGGAGAGGTGACATTCAAGAAAATGGTTATCCAACAATCCAGAAAGCTCCCATCCATCAGTGAACTTAAAGAATTCCTGCCCACTGCTGATACTCCTGAGGATGGCACTGAAGCGGATTTTGACTTTGGTAAGCTGTTTGTAAGGATACTGATGTTGTATGGCGCTTGTAGACTTGTATCGACATCTAGCCCTCATTTATTGACCAGGCAATGCCTTAATTAAGCCTTTACGTATCAAACCTATGTACCACACATTATTCTCATTGCTGTTGAATATATATATATGCCCAGCAATAAGAATGCTTAGGCTTAAGGCATTGCCCGTCAATAAATTGGGGAAATTTCTAATAAGAAAGTGCATCCAAACTTTTGACTGGTCCTGTATATTGAACCTCAAACGCACTGAAGTCTGTGGCTCAGGTATAAGGATTTGTAGTAGAAGAGCTTCTTGAGATTATATAGAAATGCTATCTTTTATGTATTTTGTAAAAATATGGCTGACAATGCAGATGCACACATAATTAAAGTGTAATTCAAACCCTTGTTGCAGGTTGGGACAGTGACCTCTCATAAATGTTACTGCTGTTACACCTGATTCCACCGACTGCTCAGGGTCGGAAGAGACCAGTATGAAGCATCTTGTGATCTTCAAGAAGGTGTGTGTGTGTGTGTGTGTGTGTGTGTGTGTGTGTGTGTGTGTGTGTGTGTGTGTGTGTGTGTGTGTGTGTGTGTGTGTGTGTGTGTGTATGTGTGTGTGTGTGTGTGTGTGTGTGTGTGTTTTAGTTCAAATATTACATATACATATATTACCACAAAATACTAATCGTCACTTCATGTGTATTTATCCAATCCCGACCAAGATGGCGGCGCGTACACATCGCGACGCCCAGCGTCTGACCAGTTTTTGCAAGTTAGCGGTAATATACCTAACAATTCTAATACCTATTGGTTAAATGTAGACCCTTTTACCAACCCAGGAAAATTAAAGCCACCATTATAACTGCGGCTAACATACCTACAGATGCTAACGCTAAGCTAGCTAGGAAGGAACTTTACTCTGCTATTAACAAACAGCAGAACTCGCACCCAGAGGCAGCCTTTATTATTGCAGGCTTTCAATCATGCCAACTTAAAGACTGTGCTCCCCAAATTTCACCAGCATGTATCTACAAGAGAAGAGAGAACACTAGACCATGTTTTTACCAACAAGGTTGATGCCTACAAAGCCATGCCCCACCCCTACATTGGACAGAGTGATCATGTCTCTTTGTTCATGCTGCCTAAGTACACGCCACTCATCAAGCGTGTGAAGCCCACCGTTAGGACAGTCGAAGTTTGGCCTGAGGGAGCAGACTCTGAGTTGCAGAACCGGTTTCTACACATGGATTGGAGCCTGTTTGCCTCCCAGTCAACCCTGGACTCCCACACTAACATCAACTCCTACACCTCCTCTGTTTTGGATTATATCAACTCCAGCATTGACACTGTTACCACCCTTAAACAGATCACAACATTCCCCAACAAGAAGCCGTGGATGAGCAGAGAGGTCCGCCTACTCCTTAAGGCAAGTGATGCTGCTTTTAGGTCGGGCGATGCACTGGCCTACTGTTCAGCCAGGGCTAACCTGAACAAGCGAATCAAGCTGACCAAGCTCAATCACAAGCGTAGGATTGAAGACCACTTTAACAACTCTGATCTTCGATGCATGTGGCAGGACATCCAGGTCATTACAGATTAGAAACCCTCCAACAACTCCCCCTCAACCACTGACTCATCCCTCCCTGATGAGTTCAATCATTTTAATCATTTTAATCAATCATTTTTTGAGCGGGACAACCACAAACTGCCTACCAGGGTTACTCTCCTCGCTAGGCAGCTGGTCCTGATGGCATCCCAGGTTCTGTGCTCAGCAACTGTGCTGAGCAGCTGACCGAGGTCCTTACTGACATTTTACAATGTTACAAGCTCAAGTTGTCCCAGCGTGGTTGAAAACCACCACCATTTGCCAGTGCCAAAACACTCCTCTGCAGCGAGCCTCAATAAATTCCACCCTGTTGCACCCAATCATTATGAAGTGCTTCGAGAGGCCGGTCCTGGCTCACCTCAAATCTGGCCTCTCACCCTCAATGGATTAACACCAATTTGCCTACCATGAGAAAAGGAGCACGGAGGACGCTATCTCCTCAGCCCTTCACTCTGCTCTGTCTCACCTGGATGAGAGCAACACCCACGTGAGAATGCTGTTCATATACTTCTGCTGAGCATTCAATACCATTATCCCCTCAAAACTCATTTTCAAACTTGGTGACCTCATGAAAACCAAGAATCTTGACATTAACCCTCTGTCTGTAACTGGTTATTGGACTTCCTAACCAATAGACCCAGTCTGTCAGGTTAGACCATCTCACCTCCTCCACCCTCACCCTGAACACCGGCGTCCCGCAGGGCTGTGTGCTGAGTTCTCTCCTCTACTCCCTCTTCACCCACGACTGCACTCCTGTACATGGTACAAACACCATCCTCAAGTTTGCAGACCACTCAATGGTGGTGGGCCTCATCAAAAACAACGATGAGGCAGCCTACAGGGCGAAGGTCCAGCACCTGGTGGCGTGGTGTGCTGACAACACCTGGCCCTCAACACCAAAAAGACCAAGGAGCTCATCGTGGACTTCAGAAGAGGTCGAGTGTGTCTCCAGCTTCAACTTCCTGGGGATCCACATCTCCGAGGACCCTTCTTGGACCCTCAACACTGCCTTACTGGTAAAGAAGTCTCTGAGGAGCCCACTTTTCCCCTCAGATTCTGGTGAACTTCTATCGGTGTGCCATTGAAAGTATCCTCACCAACTGCATCACAGTGTGGTAAAGCAACTGCACTGTTTCCGACCGAAAGGGTGGTGGGTGAGGGTGGTGAAACCATTTGAATGTAATCTAATCTAATCTAATTTGTCTTTTCAGACTGGAACAAGCATCCAAGAGCACTCAAACCTCCTGGCTGTTGGAGTTAAGAAGAATGCAATCCACCAGTTCTTCATCATTATCGACAAGAATGCCATACCTTGCACAGGTCAACATCTTCTCTTGGTGCTTTTGATGAACTATTCAAGAATCAATTTTGTGTTTGGCACATCATACAACACCATGCTTGACAACATGTCAAGTTCATCCAAACCACTTTGTTTAGCATTGATGTAGGTCAAAGAGAGTCTGTGCTGCTGAAGTTTGGGCAAGGTTGCTTCATTAGTGCTTGAATGTCTCCTCCTGTTTTGTTTGTCATGCTGAGTTAACTACTTCAAATATGCTTGTTAGGCATATACAACCAGTTCACGGTTACTTGCCTGGAAGATCATTGCCCGAAATGTGTTCACACTGGATGTTGCCGTGTGTTTGGTGCTGTTTCTGGTTTTAGGAAACATTTTAACACCAAACACACTGAGAATTGTTACCAACTGGTTGACACTGATGTTCCTTTAAACATTGTAGAATATGGGTGGCAGATAGTCTAGTTGAGACGTCGACATCATCTGATCTTTTAAGAAAGTCCAATAAGAGCACCACAGATGTATGTGCCACTGCTGTCGCACAACTCAGAGCAGATGGATTAAGCCAGTCTAGTGTAAATAGTTTTGTCTCATCCATGGAAGAATTATTTTTTGATATTCATAGTCAGGCTAAAGATGCAGCTTCACAGGGCACGGATGGTAAAGAAAAAATAGAACAATCCTTTAAAATTTTGGAAAACCAATTCACACCTTTAAATTCTAAAGCGAATAGAAACAAACACTTTAAAGAAAAATGGGGAATTGTTTTAGGTTTTGGAAACACTGACGAAAATTACATTTTTAAGCCCAGGCAAGATGCCACCTATTTTAAAGAAGGTCCCTTATTTTCTGTAGAAAAAGATGCCTAGCAGATTCAGCAGTTTTATGATGACTTTGAAACGGCATATCCCCTTGGCTCTAAAATGTGCTAACAGTGCTTTATTTTTTACATTAAGAAATTTCCCCCCAATCTTTAATTTGTCTTTGATTAATATTCAATTGTGTGCTCTTTTTTCATGTGCAGGACATCAAGCATTATGAGTTGAATTTAATACTTGAGACCCTTGTTCATGATCTTTAAATACTGGAAAGAGAGGGACTTCAAATTCCCATGTTTAAACACGTGATTCATGGTACCTTAGTTCAGGTCATGGTGTGGTCTTTTGGGCTTTGTGGAATCATTTGGGGCTCACTATTTGTTGTTGTTTCTGTGATGTATGTGACCTTGGTCATACACACCACTATACATACACACACTGTGCCACCGTTGTTGCATAACTCCATGTCTCTGTACATCCTTCAGTAAACAAGTGCTCTATACCAGAAAAAGATGTGTCCATCTGTTCTATTAAGATTATCTTAAAGGCAACCCACGACATAACAAGTTGGCGATGAGGATTATTTTGGGATGACCCTCAATGTTTCTGCCACAGTACTGACTGTGAAAGGAGGCTAACGGCTTAAAACAACAACAATGGCTGGATACGGTTCCATCCAACATATTGAGGGATTTGATGAGTCGGCGGAGCAATGGACCACGTATGTGGAAAGGTTTGAGCATTTTATTAATGCAAATGACATTGGGGCAGAGAAGAAGATAGCCGTGTTACTCAGTGTAATGGGTGCTGCTACTTATTGGCTCTTACGCAGCCTTATCGCTCCTGACAAGCCAGGAGAGAAAACATACAAAGACATTGTGGATGTTTTGCAAGGACATTTTTGCACTGTCAACGAATAGTCAGCAACGCAACAAGTGCGTCCGCTGTGGGAAAACAAAACGAGGATCAATGCTATTACAGGGAGCAACAAAGGTGCAACAACTGTAGTAGGAAAGGCCAGAAAGGCCAGAAAGAGTCTGCAGAAGCAAAGCAACTGTAAGTACGAAAAGGCAGTGAAACAAAAAGTGTTTAGAAGGAAGAAAAGAGTGCATCACATGGATGCAAATGAAACGTCCAGTAGTGACGGTAGTTCAACAGATGCAGAGCTAACACTAAATATGGTGGCTAAAAAGGTCAATCTGTCACACATGTGTATGAGCCATATCTGTGTGTTTATTTGTCTTTCATGTTATACGTCAGGTCGCCACCGGGTGGCGACGAATGTTTATTCTTTATTAGCACATGTGGAGGTAATCAGGTGCGGTAATGGAGGTTATGTGGTTTTTACCGCTCACGTGGCTGCTGATTTACGCTTTTGTTACAGGTCACCATCGCACTTTTTTCTTTATTACATCAACTGTTATCATGTTGTCATGTTTTGTTGGTTTTTACGATCAATAAATGGGAACTTCAGCCGAACATGAACCACCGGATGGACAGCAATTTGTTAGAGCACGTTAAAGACAGTCTCCGCACCCATGCTAGGGACTCTGACACCAGACGTATGTGGCAAGGTCTGAGGGTCCTCTACAACTACAAGGGGAGCTCAGGGGCAGTCAGCAACAACGACCCTAACCTACCAGACTGGCTCGCTTTTTTACAGGGAGCAAAGGTGCAACAACTGTAGTAGGAAAGGCCATAAAGGCCAGAGCGAGTGTGCAGAAGCAAAGCAACTGTAAGTACGAAAAGGCAGTGAAACAAAAAGTGTTTAGAAGGAAAGGGGGGAAAAAGGGCTTTGAAAGAGACCATGAGCCGACCAACAACTTGAACATCCATCCAGAGGACTACGTTCTACAACTGTCCGGGTCCGAGGTCCGCAGAATCTTCAGGAGGGTGAAGGCAGGGAAGGCAGTCGGCCCAGACGGAGTTCCATCCCGTTTCTGCAAGAGCTGCGCCGACCAGCTGGCTCCTGTGTTCACCGACATCTACAATGCATCACTGCAACAGTCTGTCATCCCAGTGTGCTTCAAAGCGACAACCATTGTGTCGCTACCCAAAAAGACCAAGGTAACATGCCTCAATGATTATCGTCCAGTGGCTTTAGCACCCATAGCCATGAAGTGCCTGGAGAAACGTGTTATGTTGCATATAAACCTTTCCATCCCTGAGTCCCTAGACCCACTCCAGTTTGCATACAGACCAAACAGGTCTGTAGACAACGCCATTTCGCCATCTAGAAAGGAGGAACACATATGTCAGACTGCTGTTCATTGACTACAGCTTGGCGTTCAACACCATCGTTCCCTCCAAGCTGGTCCTGAAACTGAGGGACCTAGGTCTGGGCACCCCCATCTGTAACTGGATTATGGACATCCTGACGGGCAGGCCTCAAGTGGTGAAGATTGGGAACAACATTTCATACACTCCGGAGCACCCCAAGGCACCCACTCCACCATCAGCCTGGACGGGAAACCGGTGGAAGTCGTCAGCTGCTTCAGTTTCCTTGGGCTACAGATTTCTGATGACCTGGCGTGGACCCGCAACATGGAGGTCATGCTGAAGAAGGCACACCAGCACCTCTATGCTCTGCGGTGCCTGCGGTGAAAAAGCAGAATAGGCCAGAGGGGGCTAGTGAACTTCTACCGTGGCACTGTAGAAAGAGTCCTGACGAGTGGCGTCAATGTGTGGTACGGCAACACCACTGCACAGGACAAGAAAGTCATCCAGAAGGTCTTGAGGACGGCAGAGAAGATCATCGGGTGTGCACTTCCATGCATTGAGGAGATCTTTAGGACAAGATGTCGGAAGAAGGCCATGTCCATCATAAAGGACTGCAACCACCCTGGGCACCATCTCTTCTCCCCCTACCTCTTCTCCCCTGTCAAGTTTAGTGACTGGGCTACGCCCATAGTGCCAGTTGTTAAAAATAATGGAGAGGTCAGAATATGTGGAGATTTTAAGTTGACAATCAACCCTGCTCTGTGTGTGAAGAGTTATCAGATTTCACGGATTACGGATTTGTTTGTATCACTCTCAGGAAGGAAGCATTTCAGAAAGCTGGACTTATCTCACGCATACTTGCAAATGTCTGTTGAAGAACAATCTTGCAAATACCTGACCATCACAACATCAAAAGGACTTTTCTGTTACAACAGACCTGCCTTTGGAATAACATCAGCCCCAGCGATGTTTCAACGACACATGGACCAAGTTCTCCATCGACGCCCATGGTCTTCACAAGTCACCTGAGAAAGTGCGAGCAATTTTGGACGCTCCTGCACCGACAGACGTAAGTCAACTTCGCTCAATCTTAGGACTAATCAACTATTACAGTCGAGTTCATTCCAGGTCTATCATCCATCCTCAGCCCGCTCAATGCACTGCTATGTAAAGGCAAACAGTGGCGATTGGCATCTGAATGTGAAATGGAATTCAAAGACGCAAAAGAACAGCTGCTATTACAGAGTGTATTGACACACTACAATCCACAGCTTCCCATTTGGCTGGAGTGTGATGCTTCACCCTATGGCGTAGGCAGCGTCATATCCCACATCCTCTCTGAAGAGAGGCCTATAGCTTTTGTGTCAAGGACAATGAACAAAGCAGAGCAGAATTATGCGCAGATTGAGCATGAAGATCTCGGGATTGTGTTTGGAGTTTGTCAATTCCATCATTATCTGTATGGCCGGAAGTTTAGTCTTCTTACTGATCATCACCCATTAACCTCAATATGGAGTCCTAGCAAAGCAATACCATCAATGGCAGCCGCCAGAATGTAGCAATGGGCTCTCCTTCTGGCTGCACATGACTACACAATCCAGTATCGAGAAGCAGCACGTCACTGCTTTGCAGATGGGCTGTCACGCCTGCCACTGCCCACATCTTTGAAAGACAAGCCACATGCTGTGGACAACTTTTACATCAAACACCTGGAAGCCTTACCAGTGAGCTGCAAATTCATCTGCAGAGAGAGCAGGAACAATCCTGTTCTTGCCCAAGTAAGGGAAATGGTGTCCACAGGTCATTTTCCAAGGGCCCAGGATGTGGACGCCACACTGGCACCATTCATCTGTAGGAAAGATTAACTGACTGTCCAGCAACAGTGCCTCATGTGGGGTATCAGAGTAGTCATCCCTCCGAAATTGAGACCATGAGGGCATTTCGAGCTACACACAGGACACCCTGGGGTTGTCAAAATGAAAGCAATCGCCCACAGTTACATGTGGTGGCCAGGAATTGATGTCCAGATTGAGCAAGTTTCAAAGACCTGCAATTCCTGTCAATTGACACAGAAAGCACTAGGTCCATCACCACTGCATCCCTGGACATGGCCCGGAGCTCCATAGCAGGCTCCATGTTGATTGTGCCAGTCCTTTCCAAGGCCATATGTTGATGGTGGTCGTGGACGCCCACTCCACTCATGAATTCCACCACGGCTTCCAAGACCATCCAGGTCCTGAGAGGGTTCAGCTTGACGATGATGATTGGGTGGCGACATTGGTTTCACGAGTTGGTCTTTCACCATCTCTCGTTACTTGCAGAGGAGGCCGCGTGGAGGCTGTCGTCTTCTCCTCCAGAAGAGGATTATAGATTATTAGAGGGTTATTCAGTCGCTATGGCCTCCCTGAAGTCTTAGTGAGTGTGTCACAGTTTGCACTCCTGCCTCCTCGCTTCCACAGCACTCGCCCGTATAGCCACGCCCCCTTATCACATTCCACATTACAGTCTCCTCGCTCCCACTACGCAGTACCGGATAGCCACGCCCCCTTGTTAATTCTCACCCGCAGCTGCAGCGCATCATTATTACATTACTATTTAAGTCTACCCCGCACACTCAGACGGGGCCAGATTGTTCCGGACCATGCAGACATTCCAGAGTTCTGATTCCTGTTCCTGATCCTCTGCCTGTTCCCGATTACGCGTCCGCCTGTTCCTGCCTGGTTCGTCTGCCCTGCCTGGTTCCCGATCTGCTGCCGGTCCCCGTCTATGCCACTGCCTGTCCCTGCCGGTTCGTCTGCTCTGCCTGGTTCCCGATCTACTGCCTGTCCCTGACTACGCCTCTGCCTGTCCCTGCCTGGTTCCGGATCTGCTGCCGGTCCCCGTCTACGCCGCTGCCTGTCCCTGCCGGTTCGTCTGCTCTGCCTGGTTGCCGATCTACTGCCTGTCCCTGACTACGCCTCTTTCTGTCCCTGCCTGGTTCCCAATCTACCACCTGTCCCTGTCTTCTCCTCTGCCTGTCCCTGCCTGGTTTGTCTGCCCTGCCTGGTTCCCGATCTACTGCCTGTCCCTGACTACGCCTCTGCCTGTCCCCGCCTGGTTCCCGATCTACCGCCTGTCCCTGTCAACCTCTCTGCCTGTCCCTGCCTGGTTCGTCTGCCCTGCCTGGTTCCTGATCACCTGCCTATCCCCGACTACGTCTCTGCCTGCCCCTGTCTGTGCGATAATATTGTAATAAATATCACTATCTGCCTTTGGTGTCCTTGTGCAGCATTTGGGTCCAAACCTAACCCGTGACAGAGTGATAATGGGCCTCAGTTCACATCAAGTGAGTTTGAGCATTTCATGACAAATAATGGAGTTAAGCACATTCCATCCTGCAACAAATTGCCTTGCTGAACGTTTTTGCAAACATTCAAACATTCGCTGAAGCGCTCCAAGGGAACTGCTTTGATTCAACACAACTTGATGCATTCTTGCTGATGTATAGTAACACTCCGCACTCCACCACCAAAGAATCACCATCCATGCTTTTCATGTATCGCAAATGGCGGGCTCACCTGGATTTGCTGAAGCCAAATGTCGCATCAATAGTTGAGAAGGCACAAGAGGCACAGTGTGCTTGTCGACAGATACATGCTAAGGCTAGATTACATCATTCCAGGTGGGAGACAAAGTGCTAGTTTGAGATTATGGGAGAGGTGAGAAGTGAACACCTGGCGTCGTCTCGACTGAGACGGATCCTGTGTCGTACACAGTCGACGTCGGATCATCTGCACACTGTAGACGGCATGCTGAGCAGATGCTGAACGGGCATGCAGAGTTGGAGGTTCCGAGAGAGAGGAAAACAGCGTTTTCTCACGTTCCTGAAGACCTGCCCGTGTTCGAGAACATTGTACCCGAACCTGCTACTCAACCACCTCCTGATCCAGTGGGTGTACAGTCTTCTCCTGGTACACACCACTTCCAGAGACTGGTAGGCGTTACCCATCCCGTGTTCGGAAAGACGGAACTTTGTGCCATGTTTAATGTTCATTTATGTTGAGTGAGTCATGTCTCAAGAACAAGGGCAGAATAATTCCCTGACTGACTCAGGGGTTTGGGACAGTCTACTCAACAAATTTCCTATACTATCTCATATATATGGTGTCTCGTATATGGTGTGAAACACAGTTGTCTGCTGAATTCACTTCATTTTTCCAACACAGTTCTGTAGATATTATGCATGATATTCTAGAGGGGGTAGGTCAGTTTGAAGTGAAACTTGTTCTGCAGTATATTAAGGTCAACTTCCTAAATGCTGAACAACTGGCTGGTGGAATACATGCTTTTGACTATGGTTACAATCAACAGAGAAATCGTCCGCCAAGTGAAGTTGTTTGATGGAATTAATGATTTGGGGTTGAACGGCATACAGTCTTGGTGCATATTACGCACCAAGCTATTTTGCTATTTTAGTACTGGCATCTTCAAATTTAGTTTCCTCAGATTGTCAACATATTTTCACCAATCCTGTCAGAAGGCATGACCATTTACCTCAAACATTTAATCATTGACCACCATCGACTCTTCAAGCAGTTATTTCCTTCAATTGGCCAAAAAACACCAAAGTTGTATGACAATGTATCAGGAGTCCTTTAGTAAGGAAAGATTAACTTTAGGCCCAGGAAAGATGGTGATACTTGAAGAGCTCAAAGGAGGTTCAGAGATTGCTTCCAAATTTGGATCTGTATTGTCAACCAGTGTGTTTTCTGCCAAGTGGATAAAACATCATGGCACAGACTACTGCTGTGACTTCATTTACTGTATTGAGGTGGCATTTGAGATGCCTGTGTTTTGTACGATCAAGACCATTGCTGTGAAAGATTATATTATATTACATTCAAATGTATTGTCATTGCACAGCACAAGTACAGTATAGTGAATATAATTTGGCATCTAACCAAGTGCAGATGTTGCAGTAACGTGCATGGTAATATATCATTTACAGTTTACAGTTGCTAAAAGACAGTCTACTAGGTATAAAAACAGTTATAAGGTTACTTATAGAGTAACCATTTCCATCAAGGGTGTGTCCGCAGAAGTTGTTCAGGAATATAAATACCTGGGAGTTCACCTGGACAACAAACTGGTCTGGGCCAAGAACTGTGAGGCTGTGTACAAGAAGGGCCAGAGCCGTCTCTACTTCCTGCGGAGGCTCCAGGCTTTGTAACACTACCAGTCGGTGGTAGCCAGTGCCATCTTCTCCGGTGTCGTGTGCTGGGGAAGCAGGTTGAGGTCAGCAGACGCCAACAAGATCAGCAGGATCGTCAGGAAGGCTGGCGCTGTCCTGGGGGTCCAGCTGGACTCCTTGTTGGTGGTGTCTGAGAGGAGGATGCTGCGCAAGCTGCGTAGTATCCTTGACAACAACTCTCACCCTCTCCATCAGGTGCTGACCTCATACAGAAGCACCTTCAGCAACATACTCATTCCACCCAGGTGTACCACAGAACGCCACAGGAAGTCCTTTCTTCCTGTGGCCATCAGTCTCTATAATTCATCTACCTCGGGTCGTGAGAGGGACAGTGGAGACTCAGTGACCTGAGGCCAACGCACTGTTATTATTATTTTTTTTGGTCAACGCACTGTAAATCCTTTCACTGTAATTTTGCACTGTAAATTCAAATTTCACTTTTCACTTTTGATATGTCACTTTTTCAGTATTCATCTGAGTTATTTATTAGTATTTTATTACTGCCAATTTGCACTATACGTATTGTTGTGTATTGTATATACCTACGTATTACTGTAATAATACTGTAACGCTATTCCGACCTCCCGGTATCTAGACATCTCGCTCATCCCTGAACATCCGCCTGTCTGGTACCTGTTGCTACTCCAACCTCCCGGTACCCAGACTCCTCTCCCGTCCCGGACTACTCGCCGGTCTACTACCTGCCGGAATTCCGCGGATCGACCTCCAGGTACCCAGACCCCTGGACTGTCCCTGATCACTCTCTTGTGTTGTGTTTGAGTTGTGTTGTGCTTGAAATAAAGCTTTATGTTATAGCTCCACTGTCTTGGTCTGCGTTCTGGGTCCCACCAAACTATCCCATCGTGACAGAACGACCTAACCATGATGGACCCCGGCGACCTCGACCAGTGGAGGAAATGATTGCTGGATCTCAAGGACAGGAGACTCCTCTTGGACCTAGCCCCGTTGGACCCTGCGAATCTCGCTCGGGTGGAGCAACTGATGCTGGAGCTGAGGGATCACCGGTTAGTCGACCTGGGTCCCGGCCATCTCGAACGGGTGAGGCACCTGATCGATTCCCTGAGGGGCCGTGACGAATCACGGGTTCAAGCGCTGCGAGAGCAGGAGAAGGCGTGGAGGGTCATGTTAGCCCGGATGACTCCCGGCGACCAAGACCGGTGGGATCAAGGATTGCAGGTCATGATGGACCAGCTCAGGGACCTGGCAACCACCGTTGCTTCCCTCATCAGAGGGACCCCCGACGCCGCGCTGTCCCTGCCTGCTGACGTCACGCTGTCCCCGTCTGACAGCGCTGCACTCCCCCTGTCTGCCGACGCTATCGACGTCGTGCCGTACCCGCCTGATGACATAACGCTTCCCCCGTCTGCCAACGCTACCGACGTCGCGCCGTACCCGCCTGACGACATCATGCGGCCCCCGTCTGCCAACTCCAGAGGAGAGCCCCAGAGGAGACCTCCAGAGAAGACTCCTACCGACCTGGGCAGAAGGGGTGGCTCTCTTCCCGGGCCCTGCCCGCCCACCGAATCTCCTGTTGGTTAGGAAGTCTAATAACCAGTTACAAACAGAGGGGTTAATGTCAAGATTCTTGGTTTTCATGAGGTCACCAAGTTTGAAGATGAGTTTGGAGGGGATGATGGTGTTATATACTGAGCTGAAGTCGATGAACAGCATTCTCACTTGGGTGTTGCTCTCATCCAGGTGGTAGAGAGTGGCCAGATTTGAGGTTAGCCAGGACCAGCCTCTCGAAGCACTTCATAATGATGATGATGAACTAGTGTACTAGCGTTTTACTAGATTGTCCAAGTAGATTGTTAGGTAGACATTGTTCTATATTGTTTGCCAACTAATTGTACTTTTACCTTATTGTACTTTAACCTGAACTTATTTCACTCTTACCTGAGCACTGGCTCAGTTCTTGGAGACTTGTTAAGAATGACTTTTGACTTCTGGTGACGAGTTCTCTCACCTTCCTTTGTTGAAACACACTATTGTAAGTCGCTTTGGATAAAAGCGTCTGCTAAATGACTGTAATGTAATGTAACACTGTAATGTAATGATGGAAACCATGTGTTTTGATGACCAGTATCATGTCTTTAAGGTCAGGCTGCATCCAGATAGGGTTCTAAAGTTGTTGCAGGTACATATGCTGTGCTACTTCAAACCATTTCATGTTTAAATAAAGTATTGAATGACAGATTCCTCCATGTATCTTGTCCTAAATTGCCATTTTATGTAGATCTAAATTCAATGTTTGCTCACTTAATGGTATATTTGTAATTAAATGTTGTAGATACTTACATGAAGTATAAATGTAGCACCACCGATTTTTTTAACAAATAGTGGCAATTTTCACTGCGTATTGTTAAAATGTGTTCAAATTGTACGCTTATCAGAGCTGTTTTTTCACTGCAAGAGAGTACATTATAAACACCATAGTTTGTAAGATTAACACATATCTGAGTCATCTGACCCTCCAGTGTTAACGTTTAATAACTCAATGCAGTGTTATAGAGCATATGAATTGAACGCAATCCGAGTTGATTTGTTATCACAGAAGAGTTAGTTATCAACACTACTGGAAATTATATTAACACTCCACAGAGTTATTTAACCTGTAGTGTTAAGTTTAAACAACACAAAATTAAACAAATGTTACATGTTTACTCTATTTAGAGTTAATCAATCACTAATCACTAATCACCAATCACCGCCACCTGCTATTTTTGTGATGTATAAAGGCTCCCTGTTTTATGCCGTAACATACCTTAACACTGCAAAATTAACTGTGTAGAGGTGGAAAAACAGAATATGTGGACAGAGTATCTACCCAGCTTACTCCAGGCCTACAACAATAGCATCCATAGTTTATGTTCGGCCGCCACTTAAGGTTACCTGTTGACATGATCACAGGGACCCTAAGGTCTGATGCACCAGCTAGTACCAGAGAATGGGTTGTTAGACACCAAGAACAGCTTACGTACGCATACAACAAGACCTCTGAGAATCTCAGACAAGCAGCCGAGAAAAAAAAGACTGTATGACATAACTACTCTACTCTTGCTGGGAGAACAGGTCCTTGTGTTGAACCATCGGGGGTGGGGCCGCAGGAAACTGAGTGACCGGTGGATGGACAAACCCTATATAGTAGTCGGACAGCCCCCCGACCTCCCTGTTTACAAGGTCAAGCCAGAGGGTAGGGATGACCCAATGCCTAGACACTCGGAAAGACCAACTTGGGCTAGACCCCCTCTGAGCCATATGTAGGTGGTGCTAAGTACTAGAACTCTTTGAGCAGGGGGTTGTGTCACGAGGTGATGAGTGGGCATTAGCATTCATTGACAACACCGGGTAGACTAGCATAGGGAGTGCTGATTGGCACAGGGTGTAGACACTTGGGGGGTTCTCTCTCCTTTTAACTCACGTTCCCAGCAGGTATAGCAGACAGGCGGGTAGGACGTGAAACAGTGGTGCACAGTGTGCGAGCAATGTGGAATACGACCAGGTGGATCTTGAAGATCAGAGGGGTGCAACGAGACCAGGCGGGGAGAGGTGTGGTTGACCTAGCCTACGGCAGAGAGGGAGCCATTGACAGCAGTGGAAGGGTGGGGACGCGTTCCACCCTTCATCAAGTTAAGTACCTCTCCTGCACTTTGCTCTGTTGCACCAGGGAGGCGAGCCAGCCCACCAACTCGCCATTTTGTCCTGCCATAGCCAAAAGTAGCCTACTCCCAGAATCCTGAACATAACATTGCTTAGTCAACGGTATTAACGCTATCGTTATTTTAACTTGCAGTTCGATTACTTTCATTTATCTTTGGTTGTCGTTGCTTGTTATTTTAAGTGCTTTTCCCGCCGACCTAGTGACTAGCCTAAAAAAGCTTAGGCTAATACAATCGGCCTAAGCTTTTTTTTATCGAAAAGGCTGCAGTGGAGAACGAATAGTTAAGAGACACTTTGCCAGCGAAACCAGAAGAGTCCCAGCGGTGGTTAATACCCTACTCCCCTGGCTGCGTCGTGTTTTATCCCTAGATGTTACGCCTAGACTGTTTCTAGTCTGAGACTGCTGGTGGACCTATCCCACTCGCCAGTGGCATCGAGGAAGAGGACGGCAGTAGTGGCGAGGAGTAACCTACTCTGGGACGACAAACTAAAAGACTCTAGATATTAGAGAAACACTTGGACTCTAGCTATTATTCCTTTTTAAAGCTCATCACTTTTGATTGTCTTTTAAAGCGTATCTTTTTTAATTGTCTTTTAAAGCTCATCTCTTAATTGTCTTTTAAAGCTCATCTCTTTTAATTGTCTTTTAAAGCTCATCTCTTAATTATTTTTTAAAGCGCATCTCTTTTTATTTACGTTTCCAAATAAACCACTAAACTTTGGACTGCGCCCCCTTGCGTTTGTCTGAATGAGAACTCCCCGGTACAATCTGAGGCTCTGGGTCTTAGCACCCGTGCATCTGTGACATATATATACACTGTATACATACTATCGCTCCCTCTCTTCCTTTATCTCACTCTACCCCTCTGCCTCTCCTCTCTCTCACTCCTCCCTCTCCTCTCTCTCACTCCTCCTCTCCCCCTCAAGGAAAATCCAAAGCGTGGCGGGGAGATAAAGCTTGTGCCGGGGCAGCTGGCAAGGGGACTGCACCCTGGCTTCCTGCCTTATTTGCATGTCCCGCTATTAATTGCCGCTGGAAAACGCCCGATTTGATTAACGGGAAGTCCCGGCGGGGGTCAAAGCTTCCCCGGCCGCCCCCTGTGGCCTAAGCCAGAGTCGTGGCAGCAGTGCTTTTGCCCCTGACCTTCATATGTAAAGTGGCTAGTGACACACACACACACACACACACACACACACACACACACACACACACACACACACACACACACACACATACATACATACACAATGACTATTTCAAATGTTTTGAGTGCATAGCTTTGCGCTATATGAATGCAAGAAATGTGTTGCTACTATGTGTTTATGTCACATAGTACTTCTAAGCATCAGACACCAAAAGTGCACCCGCACAAAATCCACCACACAGGGGCATGCCAACGCTGGGCGTGTGAAAGCATGCTCACCATAAAGTGGGTATTTGAGAACAAGGGCATACATTGATCGCGGTCTTTGATATGGTAATGCCGCGTGGAATCCACTAACAGCCTTTTTTCATTTGCATTCTGCTGATGACTTTGTATTTATAGCATGTTGCCGGGCTTCCAGGGATTACTATGCATGACTGTGTGTTCACAAGCGTGAGCTGATGTTGTTTTCTTTTTTCTTTTTTTGGTTTTCAGTTTTTTTTTCATCTCATGTGGTCCATTGCACCACCTCACCACTAATAGGAGGTGACAATGAAATATGGCTTAAAGGAGACTTTCAACTCACCGAAATTGGAAAAGCATTGTGTGTGTGTGTGCCACTATACAAGCTGATTAAAATCATTGTGTGTTTGTTTGTGTGTGTGTGTGTGTGTGTGTGTGTGTGTGTGTGTGTGTGTGTGTGTGTGTGTGTGTGTGTGTGTCTATGTGTGCATGCATGTATGTGTGTGTGTGTGTGTGTGTGTGTGTGTGTGTGTGTGTGTGTGTGTGTGTGTGTGTGTGTGTGTGTGTGTGTGTGTGTGTGTGTGTGTGTGTGCGTGTGTTGATATAGTCTGTGCCCGAGTGTTGGGTGTGCATACTGCCTGCATGCTGCAGTGTGACTCATGCATGTTATGACAGCTGAGACAGTGCATGAACGGTATGATTCTAATATGCAATTACACAAGCACGATGCATGATTATGTGGACACAACAAAAAAAGAAAAAAAAGCAGGAACAAAAATCAGGAAAGAAAAACGCCATATCTAGCGAGCATAGTTTAATTCAACTTAACACACAAACATACACATATTCCCTCACATATGTAAATGATTTCCCTTTGGAAGCTGATTCATAATTATATTTATTTATTGAGAGGAGATGAGAGAGAGAGAGAGAGAGAGAGAGAGAGAGAGAGAGAGAGAGAGAGAGAGAGAGAGAGAGAGAGAGAGAGAGAGAGAGAGAGAGAGAGAGAGAGAGAGAGACCGACCAAATTTGGACATTAAACAGCCAAAAATCTCCCCTCCCTCTCTGCTCCCGCCCTCCCTACGTTTCTCTACCATTGAGAAGTGCTGCGTTTCACACACCTGTGATTGACAGGCAAGATGGATTCCCCTGACCAACCAGGGAAGAGATGCCCTGATTGGTCAGAAATTAGCCTAAATCTCACACTCAGCCTATGTCTTACACTAAAACAGCACGCACGCAGTTAAGAACAGATATATCACAGAGCATGTCACGGACTAGTAGCTGATGGGTGGCTGTGGCATTTCTAACTTATTGCACCGAAATTATAGCTCCTTAATACCGTGAGCACATTGCAACCATGTTATTATTCTCCTTATGCAGGAATTACATTACTACACTTGTATAACACTTATTAAAAGTAACAGTATTCAGAAAACAATATTCAGAATTGTTCATCAACAATGTTGATATAGGCACATGACAATTGTCTTTGATCTGGCTCACATTACAATATTAAAAACAACAGACAGCAACTAGTTGACAGCATAAGTAAAAGCAATGAGACGAAAGTGTCGTGTCAGTATGTGATCAATATGGTGTCTGTCCATTTACCCTGTTTCAAATTAATCCCTGTAAATGTTCAACAAACATGTCATTTTAAGCACATACATTATGGAGGGGGAGGGCTTTAAAGGGTGTTTCTTCTTCTGGATGACATCATAAATAATTTAGTAACAATGCATCTCGATGCCTATATCTTCTCCCCCATGGTCATCCTGTTTTCCAGGCAGGTTTTCCGCGGTGGCTGTCTGAGGAATTGAGGCCCATTCATCATTTAGCTGCTCCTCCTCCTCCTCCTCCTACTCCTCCTCCTCCTCCTCCTCCTCCTCCTCCTCCTCCTCCTCCTCCTCCTTCTCGTCCCTCAGAGCATCCTTTGGTATTCCTCTTCTTGGTCCCAATAGTGGCCCATGTAACTCCTCCGCTCTCCGCCTCCACCCAGATCAGCTGGCCCCTCTTTGTCTGAGCCCTCCAAGCTCTCACGGTGGTGGAATGAACTCCCGTCTCATGTCAGGACGGCAGAGTCCCTCGCCAGCTTCCGCAAGAGACTCAAGACCAACCTGTTCAGAGTCCACCTGGACTCTCCTTGAACCCTCCTTCTCCTTTGTGAAACCCCTAAACTTGCTTATGTCCTGACATTAATAGCTCTTAGCATGTTGTATATGTTAGCAAGTGTATATCCTTAATGTTGATAACACGCTCTTATCACAGCTACTTAAGCAGGTGACCTGGCAGTACCAAATAGTGTTGTTCATCTTGTTAATATGAATACTTGTGAACTGCTGTAGTTTTATGTTTGCGTACTCCAGTGTTATGCTATTGTCTGCTTCAACTAATGTACACCTTGTAAGTCGCTTTGGATAAAAGCGTCTGCCAAATGCCCTAAATGTAAATGTAAATGTCTCGTCAGCCTACGTTCACCAGCCGGCAGAAGGCGCAAGGAGTACACGGGAGAAGAACTTCATGAGGGCAACATTGCAACGTTGCAACGTCAAGAAGACCAAGGAGCTGATCGTGGACTACAGGAAGCAGAGAGGAGAGCACGCCCCTATCTCCATCGACGGTGTTGCAGTGGAGAGGGTCAGCAGCTTCAAGTTCCTCGGCGTGCACATCTCCGAGGACCTTACATGGTCCACGCACACCACACACGTGGTGAAAAGGGCCCAACAACGCCTGTATTTCCTCAGGCGTCTGAAGAAATTCAGCATGGGCCCCGCATCCTGAGAACATTCTATAACGGCACCATCGAGAGTGTTCTTACAGGGTGTATCACCGCCTGGTACGGGAACTGCACCGCACTCGAGAGCGCTTCAAAGGGTGGTGCGGACGGCCCAGTATATCGTTGGAGGTGAGCTCCCCTCCCTCCTGGATATATACATCAAGCGGTGCGTGGCCAAGGCCAAAAGCATCATAAAAGACATTGCCCACCCCAGCCACAAACTGTACTTACTTTTACCGTCAGGCAGGCGATACCACAGTATCAAGTGCCGTACAAATAGACTCAGAGATAGCTTCCACAGTCAGGCCATCAGGCTGCTGAACAAAGGCGTATAGCATATAACAATGTATATTTTATTACATTGATTTACATATATATATATATATATATATAGCTCTTTTTTTTCTTCTTCTTTTTATCTTATTCAGTTTTTTATAACTGCTGTCTGTCGTCAGGCAGGGTGCGAACTGGAGGGGAGCAGGGGGAGCTATAGCTCCCCTAGTGGTGACATGTTCCCCTAGTGGGAACATGGTTTGTGAAATTTGGGGGGAGCTCTCTAAAATACTGATATGATGACCAAATCAATTCCATTTTTTTTCAAAGGTGTAAAATAAGTGAAATAAAATTATATTTAGAGTTTATGATTCATGAAAAAAGTGTGGCCTGCTTGCACGCTGCCCGCAGCTCCACCCACGACCCGCTCACTCACAAGCTCGTTTAGTTAGCGCTGCATGTTTACCAGGCATTGTTGCTGCTGCTGACATGTCGAGAAGAATAAAACAACTTACCTTGGGCAATTTCTTTAAAAAGACGGCCAAACAACCTGATCAAGAAGACCAACCGAATGTAGCTGGTGTGTGTGTGGCGTCGCGTCTCTCCAGGCAGTGAGAGGGTTGTGTTGTGCTATAGCTGTATTATTAATATTAATATTGTTCATGGTTGGTGCCGCTGGCTGCTCTTATCGCGTGTGTTCGGCTCTGTGTGGGCTACAGCCATAATAGGCTATAGCCCATGTGAAACAACGTAGCCTGTTTTTGAGTCATTTTAAGTTGATTTAATTAAACAGTCAAACGTTACATTGGTGGTCCGTGGATTATTTATTATCAAGTTTCATGTAAATGTAGACCTGCGGCACCACCCCGTGTGCAACAGGTTTTCTCTTTATAATAGGCCTATGTCTGTGCTGTTGCTATTAATGCACGGATCAGCATTTAGCCCTCCCCCCCCCCCCCCCCCACCCATAAAAAAATCTCGGCTCCCCCGGAGACCGTGGCATAGTTCGCACACTGCCGTCAGGTATTGCACATAATATTTTCACTCATTGCTTATACTTGTACAAACTGTGAAGTGATAATAAACTTGACTTGACTTGATTTGAAGCACAACATCCCCGAGTGTGTCACTTAGATCCAGTGGATTGTAGAACGGGAGGTGAGACGTGATTCGGGAGGTGAGACGTGATTCAGAAGTCAAACTTAAGCTCTGTAATTCGCATGGCTCTCTGCTGCTGCTTTCTGCCGTCGGTCCTGGTGTCTTGTGGTTTGTCGTTCGTTCGGTCAGTTTGCGCTGCTGGAAGGCGTTTTGTCTTGTCTCACACCACACTGCCGCTGTCACATTTGTTTTGTTCAAAGAACAAACATTTCTCCTCAGAAATGTCTCCTTGTTTGTGTCTACAAAAGGGGTGGCCCTGCAGAAAAAAAGTTTGGGAACCACTGTATTACAACATCTTTAGTTAAACACACAGCTGTTTATTTAGGAGCCATTCTTATTTTATTGCTCAACGTTACGAACAGATGACAAATCATTTGTTCAGGTGACGCATTGAAAATGCATCTTGAACCAAAATCGCTTTATGTGATGAGGGACGAATTCATAATGACATCCATCAAGTGAAAAATGTCTCATTAAAAGATAATTTGGTGTTCTTACCGGTAGATATTTATCTGCAGAATGGTGACTATTTTTACCCTGTGCTGAGCCATTTGTTCCTAATACGACATAGTGATGAAATCATTAATTCATTAAATGGATTCTTGAAATGAGTTCCCAGCTTTTAAAAATCCACCTGACCGTGACACTGAAACTTGAGCAGTTCATTGTGTTGCAAGACTTCGGACAACAACAACAATGTTTACATTTTTGGTTTTAAATACCGCATGTTAAAGTGTCACTGAGTTTCATTTGGTCAGTTTAGGTTATTTTATGTTTGGGCCACATTAGCATTACATTTGCACATATTAACATACAGTCAATTTGGTGGATACTCTGTGGCGCCACTGGTGAGGTGAGGTCAAGCCATAGATCACAGCAAAGTCCTTATAATGTATTCGAGTGGCGATATCTCCATGGCGAGGGCAGGGTGTGTGTGTGTGTGTGTGTGTGTGTGTGTGTGTGTGTGTGTGTGTGTGTGTGTGTGTGTGTGTGTGTGTGTGTGTGTGTGTGTGTGTGTGTGTGTGTGTGTGTGTGTGTGTGTGTGTGTGTGTGTGTGTGTGTGTGTGTGTGTGTGCAGTGCACAGAGAGGATTTGGCTGCGCAGTTTTGTTTTTCTCTCGACAGGGGGAGATGTGACTCTGTCATCGGTCCTGGTCGTTGTCAGCGGATCATATCATCCACCGTGAGCCATGCCGGGAGCTACTACCATGCTGCCATGCGGACGCCCGAGGTAGAGAGAGGTACAGAGGGAGAGAGAGAGAGAGAGAGAGAGAGAGAGAGAGAGAGAGAGAGAGAGAGAGAGAGAGAGAGAGAGAGAGAGAGAGAGAGAGAGAGAGAGAGAGAGAGAGAGAGAGATACATGTACAGCTACATGTAGAGAGAGTAAGAGAGAGAGATATGCTGTCATAGTGATGTTGATGTTGTACAAAAGCAGAGTGACGTCTGTCGTAGCATCATATCAAAAAATTGATTTTGATAAACGAATACGACCAGATAGCACCCATTGAATATAACCTAATAGTTCAACTGACATGGACTCTATACGACAAGAAATAGGCCTGCTGAATTCAGTATGCAAAGTGCATTGCTGTCTTCTGAACCACTCTGATAGAGAGAGAGAGAGAGAGAGAGAGAGAGAGAGAGAGGGAGAGAGAGAGAGAGAGAGAGAGAGAGAGAGAGAGAGAGAGAGGGAGAGAGAGAGAGAGAGAGAGGGGGAAAGAGATCTAGAGAGACAGTGGGGGTGAAATTACTGCAGATTTCCAACAAAAAAGTACTCTCTCTGTGTCTCTCTCTCTCTCGCTCTCTCTCTCTCTCTCTCTCTCTCTCTCTCTCTCTCTCTCTCTCTCTCTCTCTCTCTCTCTCTCTCTCTCTCTCTCTCTCTCGCTCTCTCTCTCTCTCTCTCTCTCTCTCTCTCTCTCTCTCTCTCTCTCTCTCTCTCTCTCTCTCTCTCTCTCTCTCTCTCTCTCTCTCTCTCTCTCTCTCCTTCTCTGCCACGTTCTTCTACTCGTCTGTCACAAAAAACGATTTTATCATTCAACTCTGACATGATCTCTCTCCATACTCTTTAGCTCAAATGTAGACACATACTACATATGTGTATATATATATATATATATATATATATATATATATATATATATATATATATATATATATATATATATTTATGTATATGTCACTTATCTTATCGAGCGACAGAGAGAGGGACAAAAAGAGGAAGGATAAAAGGATGAGATAATATGTGACGCTGATTGTTGCTGCGTGACGGGTTGGTGGGAGATGTCTCCCATGTTCTTCAGCGGTCTTTTGACGCTGCCTTTAAGGTGCGGCAAAGTAAACAAGTGTCATTTTTTATTTGTTCCGATTTAAAAAAAAAAAGGGTTTTTAGGTGCTTTCGCTTGAAATTCTGAGAACCCGAGTGCATTAGAATCAATATTTGTATGACTGAACACTTTCTCCCCATCTCCACTAGATGGCACTGTGGACGTGGCTTTAAACACGTTCTCCTCGTTAATAATTAGGCAAGTTTTGGAACGCTTATAACAGAATCAGTGATGAATTATTGACCGGCATTTTGTATTGAGATCTCACTGGTAACGTTTTGCAAAGTAGATAATGGGATTTGCCTGTCTCTCAGTAACAAGCTATGTGAATACTTGGCTTGAATTTGATAAAGGTCAGGTCTGACATTGAATTTAGAATGGTCTCCTTGCCAGGCCGAGATGCTGAGGAGTTTGATCTCATCGGGGTGCGTTCAGCGGAGGGTCTGAGACCACGGAAGCTAAATCTGGTTCTGGCTTGCTTGTTGCTGTGGTGATTATTCTGGCGATGCACCTGTTTGCTTTAATGAGCAGTTTGGCACACCGGTTGAACTTATCTTATAAAAAAAAGTTTTAATACAATTTCTAATGCTAAGATAAGATAACATATTGAGCCATGCTGATATGCTATAGATGATCTAAAACATCCGAATGATTTAACGTCAAAGACTCTACCCTCATTACCACCCAATTGTGAGAAACTGATAACAAATTCTATAAAATGAATTATATCATAATGAATAATGATAATTAAAGAACTGCGTTTTATTATTTGCTTCAGATTTGTTTTACATAACTTATATTCCAAATATTACTGGCCAAACCGCAGCTGGGCATTGCACTGCCAGCTGCACAATGAAAACTAAATTTAAAGTGTCATATCTGTACTTTGTTGACCTGTGTCTGCAGAGGCATACCTATGTGTGAAACAAGTCAGGGTCCGACTGTGTCATTGTGTTTACGCCTGCCAGAGACGTGCTGAGAATCATTTAAAGCACGAAGGATGGCACCAACATTTACATTTACATTTAGGACATTTGGCAGACGCTTTTATCCAAAGCGACTTACATAATATTAATACATAACTACACCATTACACCATTACAACAATATTCATCTTTCCATGTGAATTTTCAGTTTTTTGTTCTCGCTAATGCAAGTGAGACAATAAGGAAATAGCCTGAAGTTCAGTGTGCCGGATAAAGGGCTTTGTCATCATTTTCATTTAAGTTTGATCTCATATGTAGGATTTTAGGTATTTCAATTACAAATCTGTTTGTTGTTTGTAAGAATATATTTGGACTATTCCATCTCAAACAAAACTAGCATCATCTTAACTTTTGAGGAAAAAGTACTGAACACAATGCAAAAGAAAAACATGTTGATTCAGCGTTTTTCAGTCTTAACACCCCAAGGGGCTCATTACACACTAAAGAATGGTTTTGTATTTCTATGCAGATTTTGTTTTTTTACTTCTATAACGTCTACAATGTAAACACTATAATTTTTTTATTTTTTATTTTATTGGATTACGAAAACACCAGAAACCCCAAGCATTTGAATACATTAACACCCGGATGGTAAGGGTTCTGTGGTTCTCTTCGGTTCTCTTCGGTTCTCTTCAACACCCAACGCGCAAGCTAGCGTGACTAGCTTTCTCTGCACATCCCGTCATTGTTGTCCTAAGTTCAGACAAGGCTGTCTGGATTCAATTATTCACAAAAAGTAAGCTACACAACAACGTTTAGATGTCGAAAGAAGGCCATCTCCATCACACAAGGACCACAACTACCCTCTGGACTAGCAGGACAGTTTTGTATCCACAGGCAGTGTGCCTACTGAACTGCTAGGAGTGCTGCCACTGTCATAACATTGTCATCCATATAACATCACACTATCATACTTGTGCTGGCCTCTTGGACTCATTACAGCCACTGCACTGTTCTGCACTGCACTGTATTCATGATGCTGCTGCACTACTGGCACTTTAAAATGCTTTTTAAATGCTTGTTGCACAATTCAACACATGTACATATCATCCATCAGTCACTTTATTGTTATTACATTTTTTATTGTGTACATACATTTTATAGCATCGTGTTTTAGAAAATTCCAACTGCGGGAGGGAATGGGGAGTAAGCATTCCATAGAACTTGTTGCATATGGCAAATAAAAAATATATAATCTTAAATCTTGAATGTTGAACATTGCAACTAACAACTAATTGTTTGTGCAGCATGTGGCTTTGTGCGTGGCTGGCCATCTTCCTAACCATGTTGGGTTGTGCAAACAAGCTAAAGCAGGAAGTTGAACATAAAAACATTTACATAAAAAGAACAATAAAGTGACTGATGGATTTAATAATTAATAATAATTGCATGGACTTCTTTAGTCCATACAGTCTAAATAGATGAGTCACAGAAAGTATGTACGCCCTGCTTGCTTGCATGTTTGTGTGTGTGTGTGTGTGTGTGTGTGTGTGTGTGTGTGTGTGTGTGTGTGTGTGTGTGTGTGTGTGTGTGTGTGTGTGTGTGCATGTGTGTGTGTGCGTGTGCGTGCGCGTGCGTGTGTGTGTGTGTGTGTGCATGTGTGTGTGTGCGTGTGCGTGCGTGTGTGTGTGTGCGTGGGGGTGTGTGTGCTCAGCTGGAGGGAGAGAGAGAGAGAGAGAGAGGGCATGAGCCTCTGTGGTTAAGACGTGTGCGCAAGGTGCCCAGGTGTTGCTCATTGGCCTAATGACCCTCTGAGTACAGGCGGACATGTGGGAGTCACACAATGGCGGCAACTGCCTGCTGTCTTGCTGTCCAGCAAGGCAGTAGTCCTTTGGAGGCAGTGCTGTTTTGTGAAGTTACCTGTAAAGGAGTCTGGGTTGGGCTATCCAAAATGTCAGCTGTCAACGAATCATATAGTCATGGATATTCAGTGACTAAACTGTCGATTTCTCTGTAGAAAAACAATGGCAATATAACATTTCTTTGTATTATGGGCGTCTGAAAAATTACCTATAGTCAGGGAAATATAATTGAAAAAAAAAAAGGAATTAATTCCTTAGTGAGATATTTCTTCACCAATGTGTTTGTGAAGGTGTCTTACTTATGATATGTGGAATTTTATCTGTTAACATTTTAAACTTGAACTTGTGAAGCCAATGCCAGTATCAGCATCATTGTCACACTTCTCCACGGTGATCTGATGTTTACAAAATGTTAATGAGAGGAGGTGGATGAGCTCACTCTTGTTATTAGTGTTGCCCTTGGTGTCAAATCCGTAGCTCACAGCAGGAGTTCTTGGTGCGCCGGATGTGGTTGTGATCTTTTGGTGAGCAGCTATAGCCATCGAAGACTAGAATGATCTTCTGAGAGCGACTGCCAAGACACTGCACTGAGCTCAGGTAACTGTCAGAAATCTCCTGCCAAGTCTGACCTTGTTCCCACTTCACCATGTAGAGCAGCCATCCACAATCAACCATCTGGATGGAGCAGGGCTGGTTAGTGAGGTTAAGCTGATCGGTCAACTCCTTTAGGCTAGTATTGGAAAAACCTTCCTTGTCCACCTTGTTGCTGGTCTTTTTTTACTGAACAAACACAAGGGAAAGGGAGTCAGCTCATATTGTAGACTTGTCTCGACTGTCATATCCCGTTGGGTGAAAATGATCAGTCGGTTGAACAACTTGAGTGAGTCAAGGTGAATCTTCTTTTCGTTGACCTTGGGAATCTGCGGAGGACGGGGCCTGTACTCTGACTTCACCTCTATGGTCAATGTCACTGACTCTCCATCAAGCTTTATCTGCATTTCCCTCTGCATCCCCCTACTTCAGCCTACCCTCATTGCCTGCATCATCTGCAGTGCAGAATCCTGTTGAGAAGGACACAAGCCACTGCTTGTTTCGATCGTTGTCAAATGCGTTGTTCCCCTCGAACCATTTGAGTTCAATTGCTTCAGCATTTCCTTCATCCATGTTTTGGCAAGGTCTTTGTGGAGTGGACCATGTGACAGACCTGTATGTCCATGAACCACACAGGGGGGGCGGGGCAAAAGACTGGAGCATGTCTGGCACCTACCACTCACTTGCTGTGAATGCCAACTTATTACAACAGTTAACAACCAGTAAACAATAAGTAGTTACCATGGCAAGTATGTGAATTAATAAACGAAGAAAGCTAATACATTTTTTAATTGACATGCACCCAGCCATATTTATTTTCACAAATAAAGGGTTTGTGATGAGCAGTTAAATTTGGCAAGGTGGTTCAGTGCAAACACAAATTTAGCGATCGATTCAGAATTTCCTTTAGTAGTTGAATTTAAATCATATTTTGTGTTACTAAACACCTTTACAAACACATTGGTGAAGAAATGTCTTGCTAAGGAATTGATTCCAAGATTGGCCAAATATATGGTGATATTCCCAGACTCTATTGAAATGTAATGTTATATAACGTTGTACACAAATTTGGGGCTGTTGCTTGCCATTGTTTTTCTCAGAGGAGCGGGCAGGCAGGATTGTGGGATATCTTGACCAAGGAAGGACGTGTCTATGCTACCTTCAAAACCTGCCTAGTTGGAGGCACCTCAGCAGGCAGCCTGTTTATTAAATATTTGTGTGAGACATGACTTGATGCCTTCTTGCCTTCCAATACTAGGCATAAGTAGGCAGGATTTTAGCCGTTTGAGATACATATATCTCAAACATTACAAGGCTAAATTGCACACACACACACACACACACACACACACACACACACGCACACACACACGCACACACACACACACACACACACACAACCCCATGCTCGGCGTAATACATTGTCCACCTCCTCTCTTTCACAAGTTAATTTGCGGTGTGTTTAGGGAGCCGATGGCGGTAGAGATAGACTACTTAAGGTCTCCATTTACAGAAAGAGCAGAGCGTAGCGGCCCTGTGACATAGCCAACCTACTAAGACATTCTCATGGTGACTCAGGATCTGTTAGCCCCCCCCCCCCACACCACTACCACCACTGTGTGTGACCAAGAGTAATTATCTATCCTCTCAGTGAAATCAATCCCACATCATGGAGTGCATCTACAAACCACTTTGCACCTCTTTTAGACAATGAGTCGCCATTGTTGCCGCAAATTAGCCTGGCCCATCCCCCAGATCACAACACAGATGGTAGAATGGGTGCTTGACAAAATAACAAACATGTTTAGAGTCTATTCTGATAGATAATTATATTGTGTATCCGTTACATGTTGAAACTAGAGGGCACCTAGTAGAGCACATACCTCTGCCACACCAAAAAGCTGATCCGGAACTGATCACCTTTCCCTTGGCCCATGATCCTAACCACCAAGTTTTGTTCAATTCCATACATAACTTTTTTGAGTTATCTTGCTAAAAGACAAACAAACAATATTTTGTATTCACAGGAATGACAAAAAAATGTATTTAAAATGTTTGTTATTGAGCTAATCATCTCTTAATTTAGACATTAATAATGGAGAGGATATTAACTCCACTCAAGGTGTGCCGAGTGGGAGGCACACGTGTGTACCAAGATGGATGTGAACATGAGGTATTAAAGATGTTTGCAGAAGCCACAGTTCTTGAGATGAGAAGGCTTCACATTGACTGTAAATTCCCTTGCCTTAAAATAGTATTATAATATAATAATATTTTCTAACTTCATACTAACATAATACATAATAACATAATAACCCACATTTTTATTTTAGTTTTATTTAGTTATATTTAAATAAATAAATGTTTTTTGTGTGTGTTTCAGAATGTGTGTTCTGTGAATATAAATGGGAATAGCAGCATCATGACACTTATGTATACTCTTTGCTATAAATAAAAGATGAAAGATGTCCTGTAGTCTCCTCGTATAAATAAATGAATTGCTGTTTGTCTCATAACAATGTATATTTTTGAATATATTATTATGACCATATCACCAACTAGCCTGAATTGTAATGTTCTCTACAGTTCACCAAATTGCTTTAGAGTAGCAACTGATGCCAGTACCGCCAGTGTCTTATATTGCAGCATATTTCACATCTAAGATTCATCATTTTGCAGAGCACTTTCATTAGTATTATTTCACTTGTTATGGCAGTCGTTCAAGAAAAACTTGAAATCATGATCTCCTTAACTCAGTTCATAAATATATAATGAGAACAAGTTATAGAACTCACAAGATGGCACTGCACAAAACTAAATTCTCCCCAAGAGATTGTATTATACAATCCATTCTGGGCTCATCCATTAACAAAGAGATGACCGTGTGTGTGTGTGTGTGTGTGTGTGTGTGTGTGTGTGTGTGTATGTGTGTGTTTGTGTGTGCTCTGCATGAATGTGTGTCGATGTGTGTACATGTGAGACTGTTTGCGAGTGTGTGTGTTTTTGTGTGCATGTGAGGGTTTTTGTGTGTGTGTGTATGTGTGTTTAGGTTTGTGGTTTGCAAAAGTGTAAGACAGCTGGAGTGAAGTAAAGTTCCCTTTAAGGGCTGGATACTGAGGCTGATAATAAGTAAACACCAAACTGGAAGGGTGCCGGTCAGAGAGAGAACTTTCACCATCAGCTGCGTTATCCATATCCACATTAAACATAACAAATCCATAAAATATCACAAGATCAAAACAAAACACCCACTTTTGTCTTGCTCCTGTGTTTCAAACTTGTCGTCTCAAAGGGGTATCCGGGGGGACGGACGATACCACTCTCACACTTGTCCGCAGTGCGTAGCCGCTCTGCATATTAAAACACACAACATCTATTTACTGCTGCTGTTAGATGTCAACCCTGCACTGATCTAGAGGGGCCTATTCTGCACATCATTGTCCCATCCCTGCCTTTCCATTGGCTTTGTTCACAGCGTGAACGCACTCCTGAACATAGCATGATGAAAACTGTTGTTCAAGTATTAACGTATTCTGCTAAATGTATAATGCAAACATATATATATATGAATATATGTATAAGGTACCTACATCGATTCACAGCTTCAAATGTCATAAATTCCCCTGGGATGCATCCCTTCCTTTGAAGTTCTCACATTTAAACTTTGCGGTCTCCATCCAATCATATTTGCTATCATTCATCCACCCCTATATCCAACTGGCAGCTTTTTAGTAGAACTCCCTTAATTGGTTGTTTTTAAATGTGACAGATGCCGCGATTTTAATATCCATGTGAACCATTGAAACTTGTATTTACCCTGGGTGAAAATATGTTCTCTGTGGAATTACTGGATTTGATTGTCTTCAATCACAAATGTATTTTTTTAAACTGTGAATCACACAATTTTGTGAATTTTGAACGCTGTCTCATCCCGCTCCTCGTGAATTTGCCTCCTTAATGAGCAAAGAGTCTCAAAGTTCTGCACACTGTTTGATAGTTCAAGCCTACATCTCCTGGATTGTTCCCACACCGATGATCTGGCCGACCGTTCAAATTCCATGTGCTTGTCTTCTCTAAATATTATGGCGCCTCATAAGGTTAGGTCAAGTAGGTTAAGTTCTCAGAGAGAAAGCAACCTTTTCTAAACAACACTTGCAGCTGTAAAGGGGAAGTTAATAATATTACACTATAACAATATGGTAAAAGATAATGGATGATGCTATTTTAAAGTTATTTCTGCCCATCAATATACAACCTTAGATTTAATTTAAGATTGATCAGCAGGTTAATCCAGCCCCAGTTGAAAGTTATATTGATTGTATTATGTTTTTATCTAATTGTACTGATAAAGTTGAGTCAATTACAGCCTCTATTACCCCAAATGCCATTAACTTACTCTGATGTCTTTCGCACAACAAAATAGTTTGAACCAATTTCATCCTATGACCTTTTAGAACTTTTAGAAATATGAGTGTCTCCAAGCCTTCTTTATGTTACGGCAAAAGTTTCTACAAAAGGGAATGGAATCTGTCAGGCGCTGTTTGCCTTCTGGTTTCAACAGTTCCTCGTCTAATAGTTGTGTCCCTGATTATTTTAAAACTGCTTGTGTGAATCCACTGCTAAAAAAATGGTGGTCTGTATCCCTCTCTCTCTCTCTCAAAACTATAGACCAATTCCCAAGTTACCTTTTTATATGAAACATTTAGGAAAAAAGAGTGTCCAAGCAATTTCTCTCTGCGCTGAAAAATAAAGCATTTCGAAAAGTTTAAATTGGGTTTCTCTGGAAGCATCACAACACTGCCCTGCTCAAGGTTACCAACAACCTTTTAATGGCTCCTGATGATGGCATGTGCTCAGTCCTTGTACGACTGAACTTTAGCACAGACCTTGAATGCTCTATAAGGGGATTTCATCTGAACTATGCCTCTTCCTTTTCTGGTAGTACTTTACATTACAGCTACGTTATAACATGGTAATATGTGAGTAATAGTGCGGCAATAAAGAGGTAACAATAAAGTAATACAATGTAATTGTATGGTATAAGGAAATTGCTTGGTATCAACAATGGGTTTATCTGGGAAATATATTTGATGTAACAGGGTAATTAGGGGCTAAAGACAAAGTCATAATGAGGAAATGCATTTAAAAAGGTCAACAAGGCAAACATATTTAAGATTCAAGATTCAAGAGACTTTATTTATCCCGAGGGAAATTAAGGTGCAACAGTTGAAACAGAGGGAATAAATGCACACAAAATATACTAATACCTAAAAACTAAATAACAACAAACTAAACTAAACTAAACTAGTATAAACTAAATTTAACTAAATGAAATCTAAATGAAATCTAAATGTATTGACAGATGAATTGCACAATTTACAGTATTATTACAGTAATACGTAGGTATATACAATATACAACAATACGTATAGTGAAAATTGGCAGTAATAAAATACTAATAAATAACTCAGATGAATACTGAAAAAGTGACATGTGAAAAGTGAAATTGAATTTACAGTACAAAATTACAGTGAAATGCAAAATTACAGAAAAAAATTAAATATTTAGTAATAGTGTCACAGAGAGACATGATTCATTCCATTTCACATTATCATTAAATGGTTTATTGAATTTTCATCTTTTCATGTAATTTTCTTTTTGCTATTAAGTTTGCTGTGTTGCGTGACATTTAACTTTCTCTTATATTATGATTTTTGATGGAAATTGATTTAACTATTGCATGCAACCATTGAAACCATTGACTGATGTGGATTTGGACTTTATATGGATACATTTCTGGGCACACTGACTCCCTGGACACCACCCCTTTCTCTTGTCCTTGATTGATCCCAAGTCATTGGTCCGCGACGAGCTTTAGCGGATTTCTAATCCCGATGGAATCTACCGGGAGTGGTCCTGTTTTTCATCCCTGGTGACGCAGATGTTCATTGGCATGCGGATTGCTGGTGCCTGGACATTGGCTGCGACGGGACGACATTGTGGACAACGGGCACGAGAAGTGGAGATAGATTATGGGTACATCCTTACCCGTACAAAGGAACGTCAGAATTACCCGGCATGTCTTGTGTGAGTGGCACTCATCCAAATGTACATGCTGAGGATAAACTGATCTGTCGTAGGTTACCGGTGTTGTGGCGGGATGACGATAGGGCAAATCATAGGACCTAACCCGGGAGTGACGGACCCTATTGGAATTATATTCCGGACATTCCTCAACTTGTGACAATAGTATAGTAATATGTTTGCAACAATGTGGTAGCCTGCTACAATTGTTAGATCAGAACAATATTCGGATATAAATATTGTAGTATATTTTCCTCATATTAATGAGGAAATATACATTGATGTTTTAACAATATTATAGGCTACTATAATATTATTAAAATAATAATGAATAATAATAACAAAAGGTATTGCCAAAATACTATCAAAGCATCTCACTTCCGACAAGATTAGACATTAACATAACAACATACGGAACAAACTAAGAAAATGGAGTACCGCTTTCACAACAGGCGACTCCAATCTCTCCAAGAAGGCCAAGTAAGAACTCAGAAAAGCCATAAAGAAGAGAACATTTGAATACAAAAAAATATGTAATTAAAGTTCGGGGCTCTGACACCAAGATACAAGATGCAAGTACAATGGAATGCTTAATCCCATTCCCTCCCGCAGTATGATTTTTTTTTTAAATACTATAACAAATATTATTTCCAATACAAATTAACATAATAATAACAATATAGTGATGGATGATATTACAATTCTTTGAATTGTGCAAAAAAAAAGAAAAACGTGTATAAAAGTGCCAGCAGTGCAGCATCATGAATACTGTGCAGGCCTCAATGATTGTTACTGTTACTCATTGACTACAGTTCTGTGTTTAACACCATAGTTCCCTCCAAGCTAGTGTTACTGAAGGACCTAGGTCTGGGCACTCCCATCTGTAACTGGATTATAAACAGGCCTCAATTGGTGAAGTGGTCCTTAACACTGGAGCACCCCAAGGCTGCTGCCTCAGTCCCCAGCTGTACTCTCTGTACACACATGACTGTACAGCCACACACAACAACAATCGGATTATCAAGTTTGCAGATGACACCACAGTCATCAGCCTGATAAGCGACGAAGACGAAGTATAGAGATAAGGTTGTCCTGCTGATGCGATGGTGCAAGGACAAAAGCCTTGCACTGAATGTTAACAAGACTAAGGAGCTCATCGTGGACTTCAGGAGCCACTGAGGCACCCACTCCACCACTCCTCCAAATCGGCAGTTGCTTCCGTTTCCTGGGAGTACAGATCACCGATGACCTGGCCTGGACCCACAACACAGCGGTCATGCTGAAGAAGGAACACCAGCACATATATGCCCTGCGGTGCCTCAGGAAAAATTGAAAAAAAAAATTGTGGCTTGTAAACTTCTACCGTGGCACCATAGAAAGCGTCCTGACAAGCGCCGTCACTGTGTGGTAAACACCACTGCACTGTGATCAACACCACTGCACAGGACAAGTAAGCCACCCAGAGGGTCTTGAGGACGGCAGAAAAGATCATCGGGTGTGCACTTCCATGCATTGACGAGATCTTTAGGACCAGATGTTGGAATAAGGCCATCTCCATCACAAAGGACTGCAACCACCCTGGGCACCATCTCTTCACCACCCTGCGGTCCAGTTGCCCATTCCGTAGCATCCGTACAAGGACTACTAGGTTCAAGGACAGTTTTTATCCACAGACAGTGCTCCTACTGAACTGCTAGGAGTGCTGCCACTATCATAACGTTGTCACCCATATTACATTATACTATCATACTTGTGCTGGACTTTCTGGACTCTTTACAGCTACTGCATTGTTCTGCACTGCACTGCACTGTATTCATTATGCTTCTGCACTACTGGCCCTTTAATATTTGTTTGCACAATACCGTATGTATATATCATTCATCACTCACTTTATTGTTCTTATTATGTGTACTGTATAGTTATAATATAGTGTTGTTAAATGTATATAGTAAAGTACATAGCATAGTATAAAGTTCATACTGTGTAAGTAAGCATTCCATTGTACTTTCAAAAATAATCTTGAATCTAGTAACAGCGGACCTTAAAAATTGAATATTCTTGGAAGTCAAAATTGGTTGTGCTTAATTCTGCGACTTGTCACCTGGAAACACCTGTGTAATAACTGATGAAATTACCTTGGTAATTACATATTATTACTTAATTCTTACAACACAGTGTAACATTACACTGTCATACGTTGCTGGACTTTCTCGACTCATATTCTGTATTCATAATGCTGCTGCACTACTGGGACTTTAAAATGCTTTAAATGATTTTTGCACAATAAAACACACATCACCCATCAATACTTTATTCTTCTTTTTATGTTCATTTTTTATTTATATTGTGTATAGAATTTGTATAGTATTGTTCTCAAATTGTATACTGCGGGAGGGAATGGGTAGTAAGCATTCCATACTTGTTGCAAATGACAAATACAATTCTTGGATCTTGATTCTTGAGTCTTGAATCTTGAAACTATTTCACCACTATTACCATGTTGTTACGTGCTGTAATGTACAGCTCGTACCCATTTTTCCATTTGATCAGAAGCTGGATGTTGAAAAATGAAAAATGTTCTTCAGCTGAACACAAACAAAACAGAGATCCTTGTCATGTTGTCCCAGCACATGGCAAAACTTATTTTGATCACCTATTGGATCAAGCCCGTCAGGAATGACATCTGGCTTGAGAGTAATTTACGAAGGGGCACACCACAAAGCGTGTGCTATCAGGCTTTTATCATCTTAGAAATATTTTAAAACACAGACATTTTACATGCCTGCATGCCACTACTTGCCACTCCAGACTACTAGATCTCAGCGGCCAGGCTTTTAAACAAAACCAAGAGATGTGTTCACATCCAGCCTGTTACACTGGCACCCAGTATGTTTTAGAATTTAGTTCCATATTTGACTGGTAACTGTTAAGGCTCTTCATGGCCTCTCTCCCTGCTATATATCTAACCTCTAGCGTACACACTCGTACATACTCTGAGATCTTAAGGCCTTTGGTCTGTTCCAGCATCCCGGCTGAAAACTAAACAGGACAGAGTCAGGGCCCAGAGGCTCTGGAACAAACTGCCCTATGAAATCAGGTCGGCCGAGTCAGTGATCTCATTTAAGACCCTTCTTAAAACATACTTTTATCAGAGAGCCTTCCCTTATTTTACTTGAGTTATAATTGCCTTTATTTCGTCTTTTATTTCCTTTAAAATATGTTTTTGTTCTATCTTTTCCTACTCTGTATTGTTTTTTTACACCAACTATTTGTTTATCTGTGTTATTTTAAAATGTGTTATTTAAAAGCCTGCTGATATTATGACTAAAAAATGTTCTACAACTAACTGACCGTTTTTATTAATTTGTAGAACAAATCTATTGATGTAAGCCAAAGATGATGTTATTATATTCCAAACACATTATCCTTTAATTTTAGCATCAACCAAGATGGCGGCGCGTAAACATTGCAACGCCCAGCATCTGACCAGCTTTTGCAAATTAGCGGTAGTATACCTCATAATTCTTAGTCTCTTCACACAGAACAGTAAAACCAGGGGTGGAGGTTTATGTATTTATACTAACAAGGCTTGGTGCACTGACACTACCACCATCGAGAGCCACTGCTTTGCTAATGTAGAATACCTAATGGTTAAATGTAGACCCTTTTACCAACCCAGAGAAATTACAGCCACCATTATAACTGCGGCTTACATACCTCCAGATTCTAACGCTAAGCTAGCTATGAAGGAACTGTAATCTGCTATTAACAAACAGCAGAACTCACACACAGAGGCAGCCTTTATTATTGTAGGTGATTTCAATCATGCCAACTTAAAGACTGTGCACCCCAAATTGTTCCAGCATGTCTCCTGCTTCACAAGAGGAGAGAGAACATTAGACCATGTTTACATCAACAAGGCTGATGCTTACGAAGCCGTCCCCCTCCCCCACCTTGGGCAGAATGATCATGTCTCTTGGTTCATGCTGCCTAAGTACACACCACTCATCAAGCGTGTGAAGCCCACCGTTAGGACACTCAAAGTGTGGCCTGAGATAACAGACTCTAATTGCAGAACTGGTTTATACACACGGATTGGAGCCTGTTTGCCTCCCAGTCTACCCTAGACTCCCACACCAACATCGACTCCTACGCCTCCTCTGTTTTGGATTACATCAACTCCAGCATTGACACGATCACCACCCTCAAACAGATCACAACATTCCCCAACCAGAAGCCGTGAAAGAACAGAGGTCTACTCCTAAAGGCACGTGATGCTGCCTTTAGGTCGGGCTACTGTTTAGCCAGGGATAATCTGAAAAAGGGCATCAAGCAGGCAAAGCTCAAACACAAGCGAAGGGTTGAAGACGACTGAGGACGAACAACTCCGATCCCCGACGCATGTGGCAGGGCATCCAGGCCATCACGGATTATAAACCCTCCAACAACTCCCCCCCAACCACTGACTCATCCCTCCCTGACAAACTCAATATTTTTTTTGCTCGCTACGACCGGAACAACCCCGAACGGCCCACCAGGGCTACTCTCCCCATCGACCACCAACCCCTCCCCCTCTCCCCCACAGACGTGCGGCACTGAGCAGAACAAATGCGCATAAGGCAGCTGGTCCTGATGGCATCCCTGGTCGCATGCTCAGGAACTGCACTGAGCAGCTGACCGAGGTCCTTACTGACATTTTCAACTTGTCACTAGCTCAGGCAGTTGATCCCAGTGTTCTTTAAAACCACCTCCATTGTGCCAGTGCCAAAACACACCTCTGCAGCGAGCCTCAACGACTTCCGCCCTGTTGCACTCACCCCCATCATCATGAAGTGCTTTGAGAGGCTGGTCCTGGCTCACCTCAAATCTGGCCTGTCACCCTCACTGGATAAACACCAATTTGCCTACCGTGAGAACGGGAGCACGGAGGACGCCATTTCCTCAGCTCTTCACTCCACTCTCTCCCACCTGGATGAGAGCAACACCCACGTGAGAATGCTGTTCATAGACTTCAGCTCAGCTCAGTTCATTTAACACCATTATCCCCTCCAAACTCATCTTCAAACTTGGTGACCTCATGAAAACCAAGAACCTTGACATCAACCCCTCAGTTTGTAACTGGTTATTAGACTTCCTAACCAACAGACCCCAGTCAGTCAGGTTAGACCATCTCACCTCCTCCACCCTCACCCTAAATACCGGCGTTCCACAAGGCTGTGTGCTGAGCCCTCTCCTCTCCTACTCCCTCTTCACCCACGACTGCACTCCTGTACATGGTACAAATGTACACATGGATACACATGTATACATGGTACGGGGCGGCAGTCTAGCTCAGGAGGTAGAGCGGTCGCCTCACAACCGGAAGGTTGCTGGTTCGATCCCCGGCTCCTCCTAGCAAAAACTGTCGAGGTGTCCTTGAGGAAGACCCTAACCCTAACTGCTCCCCGGGCGCTGTATGAATAGCTGCCCACTGCTCCTAATACTAGGATGGGTTAAATGCAGAGAACACGTTTCACTGTATGTCTTCATGTATGTGACCAATAAAGAGGATTCAATCCTCACGATTTGATTTGTGATTTGTTTGTAACACCATCATCAAGTTTGCAGACGACACAACGGTGGTGGGCCTCATCAAAAACAACGATGAGGCAGCCTACAGGGAGGAGGTCCAGCACCTGGTGGCGTGGTGGTGCCCTGACAACAACCTGGCCCTCAACACCAAGAAGACCAAGGAGCTCATCGTAGACTTCAGGAAGACCAGAGCTGGCGCACACACACGCCCCCCATCCTCATCAACGGAGCGGATGTCGAGCGTGTCTCCAGCTTCAAATTTCTGGGGGTCCACAATCTCTGAGGACATCTCCTGCTGCCGCCCCTGCCCCACACCTCTGCTCAACACCTATAACAATCACCACCAAAAGAAAAAAGACAGAGAAAAAAAACGACCCACCTCTCTATAGTTTACATATTCATTACTAAGATACCTGTTTACAGTACCTGTCATATATATTTTAATCTCAACTGCTCCTACTCCTGTATATACATTTACATTTACAATATGCCATACATTTATATATGCTCACTTGTATATATACATTTACATTTATATATATTTATCCTGCTTTCAATAATTGCATACCCCTGATCACTACCTGTTAAATACTCACTTACCTGTATATACATATACCTATTATTATGCTCATATCACATTTATACCTAGACTGTTTTTTAACCCGTACATATTTAACTGTAAATTATATTACCATGCACTTTACTGCAACATCTGCACACAACAATCTAATCTAATACATTTGAATCTAATCTAATCTAATCTAATTTGCTAATACTTGCTTAAAAAGTAGACAATACTGCAGAAAAGGTTTAAAACAAAATCTAAAAACACAAAAGAAGATGTTTTCAAGATGATGATTCACGATGTTTTTATTATAATATTATTATATGAATTATATTATTAGCCATTTGCAACAAATTTAATTGAATGGTTACTGAGAGAAGATGGTGCTGGTCCTTGATGATGGAGTTGGCCTTGTTCCGACATCTGGTCCTGAAGATCTCCTTGATGCATGGAAGAGTACACCAGATGATCTTCTTGACTGTCCTCAAGACCCTCTGGATGGCTTTCTTGTCCTGTGCAGTGGTGACGCCACTCGTCAGGACCCTCTCTACGGTGCCCCAGTAGAAGTTCACAAGCCAGCATGTGCTTATGCCGCTTCTCCTGGGGCACCGTAGGGCAAGGAGGCACTGGTGTCCGTTCTTGAGCATGACCTCTGTGTTGTTGGTCCACACCAGGTCGTCGGAAATCTGTAGAAGTGGGTGCATCGGTGGCTCATGAAGTCCACGATGAGTTCCTTAGTTTTCCTGACATTCAGTGCAATGTTGTTGTTGTCTGACCAATTTGGGGTCGTCTGCAAACTTGATAATCCGGTTGTTGGCGTGAGTGGCAGTACAGTCATGTGTGTACAGAGAGTACAGCTATGAGGCAGCAGCCTTGAGGTGCCCTGGTTTTGAGGACCAGAGTGGATGAGATCTTGTTACCAATCTTCACCACTTGAGGCCTCCCCGTCAAGAAGTCCATAATCCAGTTGCAGAGGGGGTTGCTCAGATTTAAGTCCCTCAGTTTCAGGACCAGCTTGGAGGGAACGATGGTGTTGAATGCGGAAGCTCTAGTCAATAAACAACGTCTGATGTAGGTGTCCCTCCTGTCTAGGTGCTCCAGGGCAGTGTGTTATGCCAGAGAAATGGTGTCATGTACAGACTTGTTTGGTCTATATGCAAACTGGAGTGGGTCCAGGGAGTCGGGGATGATATAGTTGTGTGTCAATAACAATTTCTCCGGGCACTTCATGTCTATGGGTGTTCAAGCCACTGGACAATATTCATTAAGGCCTTTTACCTTTGTCTTTTTGGGTAACGGCACAATCTATAAAGCACGCTGGGATGACAGACTTCTGCAGTGATGCGTTAAAGGAGCCAGCTGGTCTGTGGTCTTTTGAAGACATGGTATGGATCTCAGCCGGTTGCCTTCTCTGCCTTCACCTCCTGAAGGTTTTGCTGACCTCTGACTCGGACAGCTACAGTACGTAGTCCTCTGGATAAATGTCCAATTTGTTGGTCCGCTCAGAGTTTCCCCTTTTAAAGCGAGCATAAAACGTGTTCAGCTCGTCTGGCAGGGAGCAGGCGTTGTTTGTGACTCCCTCTGAGCTCCCCCTGTAGTTGGAGAGGACCTTCAGACCTTGCCATATATATCTGGTGTCCTAACCTCCGAACTGTAATTCCAGTATGTTTTTGTAATCCGATTTCCCCTTCTTGATGGCTTTTTTGAGTTTGTACTTGGTGTCCTTGTAGAGATTGGAGTCCTATGTTAAAAAAGCGGTACTCTGTTCCCTTAGTTTGTTAATGTATGAAGTGTCACAAACGGGACATGATCTGCATATTACGTGACATTTACAGCCCACCCTGCAGATGTAGTACGGCCTCTTCTGTCCAGCGACGCATGGTCCTCACAGTTGTGGGCGTTGTTTTTAACTTCTGTTTAACAGGAAGTATAAACACAGAGTCGTGGTCTGATTCGCCGAAAGCCGGCCCTGCAACAGTGTGATAAGCGTGATGAATTGTGGGGGGGTCAAGTCTTTCTTAGTCTTATCTTAACCAGAGTGAATATTGCAATGAAATATGTAATGTAAAGTAAATACAATGAATGCAAAGTGTTGGTGTGCACAACCCCATGTACATAAGTAATCAATGACAGGGTGAATCTGCTTCTTAAGGGAAGGTGAACACGTATATTGTCACCCTATAGAGCGCCACAGTCTATCCCAGAGATTGATCTATGGAACAACACAAACAAGTTGAGTAATGGAAGTTGAGAGTTCAGGAGTGTTTACCGGAGGGTTTAACACAAACCCCATGTGTTCATCATCAGTGAGAACAAGAGACACAGCAGAAACAGCATGGTGTTGGTCTCTGGCAGTGAGCATAACAATCAGGGATCGGTGCGACTGCTGTTTTCTTCCCCAGCATGGTTTCCATAGTGGAGGACTATTAATAACACAGGAACCCAACACTTTGAAGTAATTAGCACGAGCGCTCTTAACTCTTAATCAAACAAACACAGCCCAGAAATAATTTCCGGGAGTTGGAAGTACGTTTTCCCATAAAAGTAGAACCGATGAAACTTTGTCCAGTGTTTGAGGTGTTACACCTCAAATTAAGTCACCCTCATTGTTTTTGTTTTTTTAACACATGATCAAAACACATTGTCAAAATCCAGGAAGCTATATGTTGCGTTGACTTCCTGACAGACTAAATGCAAAACAACCAAAAGAAAGAAGAAAGAAGGAGAAAGAAGGAGGGAGGGGTGTAAAAGATGTTAGTGTGACGTCCTCCTACCTATAGTGATTAATGGGACCGGGGCTAGCCGGATCTGAGTTCATCCATCATGAGCCATAGTGTTAATTAATGTTGTAGGAGGAAAGCCAACAAGTCCTGGTTCACATCAGCAAAAAAAAAAAAATACATCCCGAGAAAAACCTTCAGCCCTTAAGAATCACTGAAGCTAAATATAGATATTTGCGTCTTGGATCACGCATGCGGGGAATGCACACAACAGCACACATTAGTGCACACTCAGTCATGTAAAAAAACACAGGAACATCTATCTAATTAGCCACTAGCCGGCCCAGTTAGCCTCTATGCCTGCCATCTGCATTGCAGCCAATGGGGTGACATTTTACTTAGACATACACATTTATTTTAAATTTTATTTTATGTACTCAGAGCCTTTCATCAGGTGCATGCTGACTTTGTAAGCAAAAAAACCTGTGAACTCAATGTCATGCCAGAGCCCTGGGTGTCAAAGACTTACAGCCGTAACCACAACAAGGACAATGACAGTGTATAAATCTGACACGTCAAAATACATTTTTCTTTTCATTTTCTGGAATGTGATTTTAAAACACACTTCTGCTATCCAAGAATTGAATGACAGCCAGCGCAAACTGTCAAAAAATAACCAACAAACGGCTTATCCTATTCGTCTCCGGTCACAGACATGTCTAAATCCAATGTGATTAGCCTTCAATCATTGATCAGTCACCGGGCAGCGGGGCTAGGCCATTGTGCGAGAAAACAAAGTGTTCAACTGTGTGTATGCTCTCACTAATCTGACAGGAGCTGGCATGCAACGCGTGAAGGTTATAAAGGTGGTACACTCAATATGTAGTGTAATGTATAAAAAGCTAAATGCAATACTTACACAGGCAGGAGAGAGAGCGAGAGATAGAGAGGTCATGCTCCACTTTGCTGGATAAGATTGAGCATGGGTATAAAGCCTTGGTCTGGATGTCCAATTAGCATCAAACTCAACGAGCGCGTTGGTTAATGGTCAGAGGTGGTTGACATTTACTAAAGAATGCACTGTGTCAAATGAAAAGACAGATCTGTTAATAATGGCGAGCTCCTCCCCCAGTCTCTCTGCCTCTCTCCCCCAACCCTCTTTCTCACTCTCTCTTTCTCTTTCTCCTTAGATTATTGTTGAGTCACCAAAGAGCAAGACACCTTTTGCTTATTCTGGCCTAATCCTCATCAATACATCTCCTTATCTCATGTGCAGTTTACCCCCATAGCTGGATTACAATATTCATACAGTCTTTGTGTTCCTCTTTCCCCATCTATCCTGGGGGCAAACCAGGACAGGTCAGTGACAGGGGGCAGGACATCAGAAAAAGGTCAATAATCATATGCCATCATCTCTTCTCTGGCATTATAAATATGACCTCTGTGAGATGGGCCACATACTGTACCTCAATATACTACATTCCCTCATGACAGCGTGTTAAATAATGAAACTGTCGTTGGCCGTAACAGCCAAAATCTGAATAGACGATAAAAAAGGTGTTGCAATGACAATGTGTAGTTACAACTTAGTATGCTGTGTATTTACATCTTAGTATCCTGTGTATTTACAACATAGTATCCTGTGTGTTTGCAACATAGTATACCGCATATTCCACCTTGTATCCCATCTCGTCTGTAGGTAAACCCCAGACATGATGACGCAGAGGCATGACTGACCCAAGTTAGTGTCACACATAAGAAATCACGGATGCCATGTCATGGTTAATATTATTTTGTATATCGTTAGATGTGTGTGCGTGGCTGATGTATGTTCCAATGTAGTTCCATCAGTTTTGCAAATCCAATATTTGTCACCCACCATTTTTCATTCCAAACGTGAGAAAAACAAGAATCCTTCTGTCCATCTTACACCATGACCAACACAACGTAACCCAGTGTATGAGTGTGTGTGTGTGTGTGTGTGTGTGTGTGTCCAGTTTTTGTTGGTCTATCACATGATTAAAGATACATTATTGACAAAACTGTCAGACCCTAAATATACTAGATAAACTTACACACACAGTAAAATCATTTGATAGTTACATCGATTAAAATAAGATGGATAAGATAGATAAAATTTAAAAAAACAAAATATATATAATATAATAATATAAATTTAAATTAAAAATTGTATATATATGTATATATAATTTAAAATTTAGAGTCATAGGATAGAGGGGAGGATGTTTTGCAGGGGAAAGCTAGTTCGAAGAGGTGGGTCTGGAGAGCTTGTTTGAAGGATGCTACCAAATAAGTTATCTTGCCTTATGGGGCTGATGAGGGAGAAATAGCCACTGATAGTTTTGTCTGAAAAACACTCTCAAACTCCCCACAGGGGTAGGGTTTCACTTCACAGTTTTTACTTGTTGACTCACGATCAGTAATCTAGCTGAAAGAACATTTGGAAGCAGTGTTGCTATTAATATAAATATGACTCGACATATTTAAATTGCGTTCATTTTCGGTTATAGCAAATATACATCTACAACACGTTTGTCTTCAATGGGAGAACATATTGATTATATCCATGTTTTGCATGAAGTGTAATCTTCTATTGAACACAATTATAAATCAGGAATTTACTGGACGGCTTGTTACCACATCTAAGCATCATAATAAACAAGGCACCACAACGAAACCCAAAGCAATACATGTTGCTTTTTTTTTTTTTTTAATAAACTGTTTAGAATCAAAGAGAACAAAAAATATCCAAGGTCATATCAAGGTAAGATTATACAGCAATTATTCAATTCTACAATTAGGCTGTCCTAATTTTTATTGTACAGCTTTATTTCTTTATTTTCACACAAGGCCTAATGAACACTTAATGTAGTGTGCAAGGTTGTGGGTGTGTTGTGTGTTTGTGCTTCTCCTTCCTTTTAATTTGGCTCCCATGGTCACAACCTTTACCCCTGGGAAATCATAGATTTAGTGTTCCAGTAAAAAAAAAAAAAGAATGTTCTCATGTTTGCATTTGAAAGAAGACTAATGACCTTGATTAATCATAGTGGACACAAACTGACCCACTTTTACTCTTTTTAATCGCATGGGGCTGAAATAGCATTTTTCTTCGGCCGTTTTAGTTAACTACAGAGACATGAGGTGGAGTCACACATTCAGGCACACATGGTAAACATACATGCCTGAGATTCCTGTGTGTTCATCGGTTTGTGTGAAAACTCAAAGCTCATGACTCAAAAGTACACTGCTGCAACCATGCAGACATTTCTGCTTGTACCAACACCATATCATTATTATAAAGACCTCACAGGTATAACCAGAGATGGACCACAGAGAAGGTTCAAACTATGCAGGCATTGGGGCACATTGTCAGCGCCTCAAAGACAAATAACCACGGATAAACTCAAAAAGTCTTACTACATGGAAGCTCTGGGTCTCAACAACGCTCTCTCCTACAATGTCTATTTGCTGCATGAGTGCCTGCACACAGCCCCACCGGTGGATGTCACGCCATCACAGCATGCGTCTGCAGCATCAAAGCGACATCACTTTGGCACTAAAAACCTGTGAGTCGCACCAGCACGCCCAGCTATCATCCAACCCACAAATCATTTAAACGGCAGATAGATGTTGCGCCCCTGGTTGTGTAACTAGAAGGGGGGAGGGGGTAAAAGGAAAAAATCATTTTATCGGTCCTAAAGGATCCCTAAAGGCATACGCAGTGGATAACTTCCATAGAAATTGTGTGCCGAGAGCCAGCAGAAGAGAACCAATAGACGGTACTGTTTGCCATCACCTAATGGCAAGAGTCATGCTTTATGTCAAATTATTAGTTTTTAGCTAAATAGTTAGTATTTTAGTTAGCTAAAAAGCATATATATTGGGCTGAATAACGCAACCTTCTATTGAGTCGTGCAATTTAAATGATGCATTGTTAAAGTTTGCTAGAATATTTAATTTCATGAATTGTTGTGCATATAGGTGGGGGGGAGGGGGAGGTTGGGGGGAGGGAGTCCACAATGACTACAGAACTATAAGCTAAAAGTAGATTTTCCTGTAAAATGCTGACGTCGGAAATGCTCGGGCTTCAAAGTTTCCTTTAGTAGTTAACTTACTCTACGTTGACTTATGGAGTAAGTCGGGTGTCCCCCAGTGGAGTTGACTTCCCCACCTGCACACACACACCTAACGGCTGCAGCAAACTAGAAGAAGTGCTGGGTCTTTAGTCCTGAGCCAGCTGCTCCACGCTGTGCCCAGCTGACATGCCGGCAAATAGCAAGGTTCAGGATGACTACCTTGGGCAGTTGTTTAACAGTTGTCTCGGGTCATGTTCATGGGATTTCGGCTTCTTTCTTGTTGTATCCATCGTGACGATACAGTACAGACCTCATTTTTTGTATTGTTTGAAATCATAAACAGCCCAATTTCAAGGGTTTGAATGCGCTAGACGTTGGGAATGGGCTCAAAGTCTAAGCATAACACCTCGGAGTAAGTGAGCATTCCCACTCGGGAAGATTTAGGACTGCAACTAATGTGAGGTTTATTCATGATGCTGCTGCCACTCAGTACAGTGCTGCGCTACTGTCGCATCCTGTTTGCACCGTCCGCCACACGCATACAGTCATCAATCATCTATTAGACCACAGTGTTCTTATTGGTCTTTTTTTTTATTGTATATAGTATTGTTATAGTATAGTGTTGTTTATAGTATATATTATACTGTAGTGTTGTTTATAGTATAGTATTGTATAGCATAGTTCAGTGTAGTGAGTGTAGTATAGTATAGAATAGTATTGTTGTTGAATTCACAATGTGGGTGTGAATAGGGAGTAAGCATTCCATTGCACTTGGCCTAAAGAATCTGGAATCGATTATTTTTTTTGCCTAATGGTTTAACGAAAATGAAATGTATTTTCATACAATAAAAACTAACAGTTGAACAAATGTAGATATGTTTTGCCAGGGCCCAGGAATATATATAAGTGTTGTTTTGTTCTTAAACTTTCTTTTATGTAACTGTACTCTGTGAAAGTATAGAAAATCCCTTGGGTGTCATATCAACTTTATTTCTGCCAGTTCCCATGCATGAATACAGAGAGCACATCTGCCATTCCATCTCACAACAGCCAATTTCAAGGTAGCTCGTAAAAATAAAAAATGGGAAAGGTTATCAGTGCGTGGGTCAAATCGTATTTTTATTTATTTATTCGGTCATTAAAACATGCACACTCGTCAAGGTCAAAAGTGTCTTAGAGAGCCAGCTGTTCAGGCTCTAAGACCCGTCGGTCTACTGCTGTGAAAGTCAGCCAGTCTCAGTTCAACAGTAATCACTTACATTTTAGATTAGTTTTCATTTAATATTCTGTGCATCATTTAACCTATTTCAGGGTTCAAGATGAACTTCAAAGAGGTTACATGAGGTAGATTTCCATATTGAACCACTTTCAAGGTTGAATTAGCAATTTGTCAATATGCAAACAAAGGTATCTCGACCTAGTATTTTGGTTTCAATGAATGTTTATGGTTTGTGTATATTTCCTCTCTCTATTCAATTAAATTTTTGTTTTCCAACACTCCCTCCAGATTAGTATTTCACTGGTCCAATTTATGAGCTGGTATCTCACGCACCTGAATGTTTCATGTCATGATTTCACTCAAACCTGCAGCGTTTGTGAATGTTTTTATTAAGTGGTTTGGCTTACACCCTTCAATTATATACAAATACAAAACATTACATGGTGGAATAGAGCAGTTACTAATGCATACATTGGTGGACCTCTCACTGCTAGCAAAATAGTAATCTGCGCTTAATTATTGGACGCGGAGGAAAGGACTCACACTCGTTTTGCATTCTGTTCGGGAAATCATTCATTTGTTTATCTCAGATATTCATGAGTATTGAAATGTTGATTTGGACCAGACATTGGACCTCGCCTAGGTAATTAATGGTCACATAATGAATATTTTCTACCCTCCCGCATTCACTCTCACTCTCTAGTCTAGCTATTTTTCTTTTTCTATTCCTCTTTCTTTTTTTTTCTAAATGGGAAGGTTGTTCGATGATCTAACTGCACTGGAGGAGAATAATTGGAGGAGAGGACAAGATATTGAATTTTTAATTGTGGCGCCCTAAGAATAGAGTGGCCTTTCTCCGCAATGAAGTTATTGGGGGAGTAATTCGAGTCGCATTAGGAATTCTCCAGGTATGTTAATGGAGGTTGATGAAGTGACCATGAATCTATAAGTCATTTAGCGGTGTGTAGTTAAATGGGATGAGGAGGGGGAGTGGACGCGTCGGTGGACTGATGCTGGAATCCAATCCAATTGGTTAACCCCCCAGTCACATCTATATATATATATATAAATATATCAGTGGTGAAGCGTCAGGGCCTTCAAGGTATTCAGAGAAGACCCTCGAATTAATTGTATTAATAAAATGTAATACAATTTAATCAAATTGAAATAAAATGAATAAATGAGAATGGTATCTGTGTTGTTATCTGTTATATTACAGTGTTACGTTGATTTGTTTGTCTTTCTCGGTCCATGCAGTACGCATTTGAATGGTTTTGTGTTGGAAAAACAATGCAACCAATCAGATATTTTTCTAGGTTGCTGGGAAGAATATCCTTCAACCAAAGTATTCCCGATGACATTGGCCCTTAGACTGAATGAGAGCGTACGTTTGGATTGACAATTTGATCAACCAATCATATAGTGATTTGTAGCCAATGGGCGTATTCTTTCAGATTTCCCCACAGCTCAATAGGGAGCTAGAAGGTATACTGGCTGGAGCGAGAGTGGATCTAGCGTAGTGCTACGTTGTTTCTACGTAGGATTTTACGTCAAAATGGCGAAGGCGAAGATGATGGGCTGTTACTTCACTACATGGACACTGCTTTACCAACTATGGTACACTTGGAAATTGGCTGCGACAATCTTATCTGCCTAAATGCGATAAGGCATAGGTGGTGGTCTACAGCAAGGGTTCCCAAAGTGGGGCTCACGGGACCCCAAGCGGGGGTCGCGGGACCCCGAGGGGGGGGGTCGCGGGACCCCGAGGGGGGGGTCGCGAGATGATTTCAGAATGTGACCCATGAGGTTTTGTGATAGACACGCTTTGCCACTGATATATATACTGTATTGTCACAGGGATGTAGGCTACTGGTGGGTAATAAGTAATTGTCTAAGATTACATTTAGATGATTTGACCAATTGGGAATTGTTACTACTGTACTTTTAATTGTAACAATTTAATACAATACTGTACTTATGCTATCTAACAGATGAGGCAATACAAAACTAAAGTTGTTCCATTATTTAGTACATTTTTATTAAATTGAATAAATAATTGGAATTGATGTATAAATATAAATTTGTTTTTTTACCAAGAAAATGCAACAATTCAATCATATGTAGAGATAGCCTTGAGCAAGTAATATATACATAGATAGAGAGATATAAAGTTGACAAATTATTTCAAGGTATCCCCAGGTATCCCATGTTGATCTCTGCTGTTCATGGGAGTAAGTGTTTAACTCCTGAAAGCTGCAGCCTGGTCTCCACCTAATGAAGAAATCACCTTGTGAAATATGTGAGATGCCCTATTGATAGAATGGAAACCAGGACTGCTGACCGAGCAGCAGTGCTCAAATGCAGAGATAAATGACCCCTTACTTGTCCTATCAAGTGTATTCCTTCAGAGCAATAATTTGCAAGGCCAACTCATTTCCATGGTGATACTTGTTTTCTTTGACGTCATAAAAATATAGAACAGGGCGGAATATAACAGTATTTAATCAGAACGTCAATATACTCAGCATGATGGACTTATATTTGCATCTGAAATTAATGAAAAACTAATTGCGGTAAATGGAAATGTTAATTATTTCAAATGGGATCTGAGAGCTTGGTGATCAGGCTGTGGAGGACAAATTAAAATGAAATAACAAAATACAAATTGTTTTTCTTTTTTTAAAACAGTAAAATATGGAAGCATACAATTTCATTGTACCAACAACAACAACAACAATACAACATGTATAATATGAATATATAGAAACAGAAATGTGACTTGGAAAGAAGCCCCAGCAACATAAACAAAAGTTGACAACTGTCTGCCAGACAAGCAAAGCAGAAGGCAGATTACAATGTCCGCAGCAACCTGGGAATACATTGTAATGGACAGAAAGTCATAGAAAAGGACTCAACAGGCAGGGGCCAAGTACTGGGAGACAAGAAGGAGCACGGCAAGGCGGTCAGAAAGAACAGCACCTGTGTCCAAATGACACAGGTGACACCTGATTTGGATCTGAAACACTTTCAGATCCAAATCAATGTGGTGTTGGTACAGAAACAACAGCCACCCTCATCGCAACTCTAGTGACACAAGTTTATTAAGTCAAGATGCAGACCATTGCCACTAAATACTGAGGTAAACGTGTGTGTAAACTGAATCATACAGCTGTGCATTTACCTAGTGTTTTGAAAACAATTGTGTAAATTACAATAGGCTTACCGTTGGAATAAGTCTGGTGACACATATAACATATATATTTGTATTCCACATTATAGAAAAATGTATCCACTGGACTACAACACTATTTCTAGGCAATCATTGACCAATGGGTTAATTTCAAATCAAAGTCAAGAGTCAAGCCTTTACCACTTCCATTGTCAGGGTTGTTGTCTCTCATTCCAGACACCCATGCCAATACTCTATCCACTCATGGCAATGGACAGCTATTAGAGAAATCCCCCCCCCCCACACACACACACATAATCATCCAATTAAAAGATAATCAGGAACGTCTCAGCTGTCACTGTTTGACGGTAGGTCGCTTGTACGAGAAGGTGGGAGTCTGGTACAACAAGCATCGAAACAACGCTAATCATATTGGGAAAATAATAGAGCTGTAAACACAAATTAAACAATTAGCATATTCATTTGTTAGCAATCAGCAAAAAAAATCGTGACAATAATTGACATTATTAGGATTATTCGGTTTGGAACCACAGGCCCTTATCTGAGCATAGCAGAGTTGAACTGCCACAATGTAAAGGGGAGTTTATAAACAGGAGAAAAACAACTTTTTGTGTCTGCAGTTTTATGGACTAGTTATGGTCAATCAATCCAGGCAGCCGCTCCATCTGCAAGGCGGGGGTCTCTGATTGGTTGGAATACCCAGTAAGCTCCAAGCGAGAGCTGGCATGTGCTGAGTCATGGTGGAAATTAAACCTAATTGACCTTTATACTGATATTTGATCCCTCGCCAGGGCAGAGGAATCCCTGTGTGGTCTCTGCCCTGCCGTGTCTTTACCATGCAGATTTGAGATTTGAAACGTTTCTGAGTCACTCTCAGAGTCAATCCGGACACAGAGCAGGCCATCTGTAAATAAAAGAAAAGAAAGAAAGAAAGAAAGAAAGAAAGAAAGAAAGAAAGAAAGAAAGAAAGAAAGAAAGAAAGAAAGAAAGAAAGAAAGAAAGAAAGAAAGAAAGAAAGAAAGAAAGAAAATACCCTGGCGAATGCACTGTTGGCCCCTGTGACTGTTTGTCAATGTTGGCTGGAAACGTACACCGCCACCCGCCACATTCACAACCGTCGCATGCGGGGCATGATGGACAGCACAAGGGAGATTTCATTTTGCTCAGGCGCCTCTGCACACTTCATCCACATCGCACGGCCTACCAGAGACGCCTTTTATGAAATAAATAAAGCCCAGTAGAAAGGAGGCATGCACCTCCGTGGTGATTTGGTATCCAAATCACGGTCGTCGGGCATGTTTTTTCAGCCAGGCTCAAAGCATCAAGGACAAGCGTCGATTTCCCAGGGAGCCCAGGAATGCACCAGGTTGACTTTTTATACGCCGTTCCAGATGCTTCATTAGGGCATGATGTCTTTCATCATTATTCTTTCATGTAATTCTTCAGCGCACAGCATCTGCACTCTGCTCACACTGTTTGTTATTTATGTAAATCATTTTCACCAACAAAAAAAAAGCAGATAGACATCCTTTGAAATAGATGGGAAGCCTTAACCATTTCTGAAATCACAAGGTGAAGAGATTACAGTGGCCAAGTGTGACTGTGTCGAGACCTAACACAATATAAAAGCAATTGAAACACCAGCTGTCTCTTTCAATTTACCCACACGGGTAGGTGTGTGTTGTGCATTTTCAATTTTAGATGTCCCAATACACACTATAAACCACACATTTGTTTGTTGTTATATTCTTATTTTTATTTTGGTCATCTTGCCTGTAAGCCATATTTAAGAGAACAACTGAATGGAAAAACAGGGTTCAGCATTCCAGACATTCAAAAGTCCTCCAGTCCTCTAAACGGAAGTCTTTGTAGAATTGGGTTTGCATGTTGCATTTGTGCATGTTTTATTTATGTGTGTTAAATATAAGAACACAATCAGTGTTCACATGTCCATAGCCGTGCCCACAATAGTGTTGTGTGCTGTGTATGTCTGTCCACACTGACCAATATGGAATACACTAACACCTAAGGTATGAGGTATCTTGTGCTTTTCCCCAGATGTTGGCAAAAAACATCCAAATAATCACAGTATGCATCTTCAAATGACAATGGGAAACAATTTGACAGCCTACAGTTTCAAGATTCAAGATTCAAGAATTGTATTTGCCATTTGCAACAAGTACAATGGAATGCTTACTCCCCATTCTATCCCACAGTATGGCATTCTGAAACACAATACTATAATTCTACTACCATGCACAATAAAATAAAAAATGAACATAAAAACAACAATAAAGTGATGGATGATATGTATATGTGTTATATTGTGCAAATAGCATTTAAAAGCAGTTAGTCCAAAGGCTGTACTCAATGAAAGTTGCTCACTTAACTTCATTAAAACAGCTAATTAAACAGCAAAAGCCTGAATGCTTTCACATGTTAGGTCAATGTCTAGATTTGACAATTGGAAGAAATAAAAAAAATAAAAAATAAATAAACCTCTAGTGACCACTAGTGTCAAGCACACAGGTGCAGGGGGGTCTAAAAATCAAAGCAGAAATCCTGACATATACCCGTGCAAGGGGGAGACACAATGGGTTTAGACAGTCTCCGTATGGGGCCTTTGTGTCGATACAATTGAAAATGAAAGCACAGATGCTGTCGTAATACATCTGGGGAACAGCCTTCAGCACAGAGTCTTAGATGTGTCCTGGTGATGTGGCAACAGGACCGTGACTGTGGATTATGAGTGAAGAGGCCCGATGACAGCTCCACTTAGGATATCACTCATATTATCACACAACACAAGTCGCTTGATACTTACACAACACAGGGCGTGCATGGCTGCTCTTTTTGAACCAATGCTCTTGCCATGTGTGTGTGTGTGTGTGTGTGTGTGTGTGTGTGTGTGTGTGTGTATGTGTGTGTGTGTGTGTGTGTGTGTGTGTGTGTGTGTGTGTGTGTGTGTGTGTGTGTGTGTGTGTGTGTGTGTGTGTGTGTGTGTGTGTGTGTGTGTGTGTGTGTGTGTGTGTGTGTGTGTGTGTGTTTGTGTGGTCGGGGTTGGTCTTGTGACTTGATTTTTGCCATCTTCTACCAGATTATTAACAGTCTTGCTTTGTTTGATATAGGGTGCTATATATTGCCAATTGGATATTGATTTACAGTTGGTTTACTGATTGACTTATTATGAAGTGGAGAAAGATCACAATTTATATTATGTATTCTTTTTCATTGAGTTTGGTCTTAGCAAGCCATAAGAAAGCTTACAGATATGTGTGTGTGTGAGTGTGAGTGTGTACTGGTTACCACCATTACTATTACCATAACCATTACTGGAGTAAGTAAGGAAGATAGTAGGATAGTTATGGTAAGAGGAACAAAAAATGAAACTAGGGAATTTAAGTAGAGTACCTTGCTACATTTGACCACTTGAAGGTTAAGCAATTCAGAGACAGATACTGTTAACAACAGTATCTCACACATATATCTTAAGTCATCTCTAATGCAGTAATTTAACCAGATTACCAAAAACAGTGTTATCGGGGTCTAACAAAATGCCATAACAAAATAACCCCTTATCCTTTAACATATCTCCCTCCTCCAAATATCAACATTTATATCAGTGTCAGTTAATCCCATGGTGATACAGCTCACAATCTATAATTCATCGAGGTGTGTCTCTGCAGGGATGCCCGACATTCTGATTGGCCTACACACAATTTTAGTGTGGGACTTTAGAAGGTGTTTTAATGGCATGACATCACAGGCACTTAGGGTCGACTTAACTGTCACCAGTAAAACTGGCCAACTTCTCGGTGAAATGCGGCCCAGGGATCCTGAGGGCCGGTGCAGCTAAACCCTGAGTCAGCGGTTCTCGTGTGTGCGTCTGTGTGTGTATGTGTGTGTGTGTATGTGTGTGTGTGTGTCTATGTGTGTGTGTGTGTGTGGGGGGGGGGGGGGGAGGGGGTTGAGAAAAAGGGCTGAGGCTGTGGGAAGTGCATGAGAAACGTTCAATATTGACGTGGAAATCAAAAAGCATGATTGAGTGCTGTGCCATCCTTCTGGCCCCATCTCCGCGGTCGATGAAAGAAGGGGTAACGTGTCAGGATATCAAATACAGTGGTGGGCTATGGATCGAGGCTTGTCCCTGACGCATCTTTGTTCTTATAAAGATACATATATCTTTTTTTTTAAAGCAGGGCAAAAGCTATTTCTTCTTAAAGCCAGGTTTAGCTAAACATGGTACAATTATGAATATTCAAACTTTGAGTTATGACAAATAGCCCGAGGCGTGCGGTGGGTACTGATCAAAAATGCGTGCCTCTGACTGTTTCATTTTGACATGAGACAGATTATGCATATTTATAATTTCCATCTGTGGTCTGAAAAATAAAATATTAATAAAGCTTAATATTCGTCATTTCATAATCGGAGGGCACGTGTTTTCATTTTGTAGTATATTTGGAGGGCAAGGGAGTGGGTGCCAACATTTATTAGTCAATGTGTTTCAAAATAAATAAACATGAATCTGGAGGATTGAATCCTCTTTATTGGTCACACACATGTGCACACACACAGTGAAATGTGTTTCTCTGTATTTAACCATGTACAGAACGTTTTTTATTGTATAGTATAGTGTTTCACAACACTCTTGTAGGGGGGTAATTAGGAGTAAGCATTCCATTGTACTTGTTGCAAATGGCAAATAAAAATCTTGAAATTTGAATCTTGAAAATCGTAACCCATCCTAGTATTAGGGGCAGTGGGCAGCAATTTAGTGTACAGCGCCTGGGGAGCTATATTTGAATAATAATAATATATTAATAAAATAATAATAAAATATATTTTTCAGTTCCTTTCTTTGATATAGTTGTTGTATGGTTTTCGTGTAATATTTATAATTGGCTAGTGTTGGCTCTTTTGCCCAATGCAAAACCAACTGTGTTCAATAATGTGTTTTCCCTTTCCTAGAAAAGGATTGTTCTGTTGTTCCTAGAAAAGGAGTGTTCTGTGTTGTTCCTGGAAAATTAGTGTTCTGTTGTTCCTAGAAAATGAGTGTTCTGTTGTTCCTAGAAAAGGAGTGTCCTCTGTTGTCCCTAGAAAATGAGTGTTATGTTGTTCCTGGAAAAGGAGTGTTCTATTGTTCCTAGAAAAGGAGTGTTCTGTTGTTCCTAGAAAAGGAGGGTTATGTTGTTCCTGGAAAAGGAGTGTTCTATTGTTCCTAGAAAAGGAGTGTTCTGTTGTTTCTGTAAAATGAGTGTTCTGTTTTTCCTAGAAAAGGAGTGTTATGTTGTTCCTGCAATAGGAGTGTTCTGTTGTTCCTAAAATAGTGTTATCTGTTGTTCCTAGAAAATGAGTGTTATGTTGTTCCTACAAGAGTGTTATATGTTGTTCCTAGAAAAGGAGGGTTCTGTTGTTCCTTGAAAATGAGTGTTCTGTTGTTCCTAGAAAATTTGTGTTCTTTTGTTCGTATACAAGTGTTATCTGTTGTTCCTAGAAAGGGAGTGTTCTGTTGTTCCTAGTAAAGGAGTGTAATGTTCTTCCTAGAAAAGGAGTGATATGTTGTTCCTGGAAAATAAGTGTTCTGTTGTTCCTAAAAAACGAGTGTTATATGTTGTTCCTAGAAAATTAGTGTTATTTTGCTCCTACAGGAGTGTTATCTGTTGTTCCTAGAAAATGTGTGTTCTTTTGTTCCTACAGGAGTGTTATCTGTTGTTCCTAGAAAAGGAGGGTTATGTTCTTCCTGGAAAATTAGTGTTATGTTGTTCCTGGAATAAGAGTGTTCTGTTGTTCCTACATGACTGATATCTGTTGTTCCTAGAAAATGAGTGTTATCTGTTGTTCCTACATGACTGATATCTGTTGTTCCTAGAAAAGGAGCGTTATCTGTTGATCTTAGAAAAGGAGGGTTCTGTTGTTCCTAGAAAAGATGCGTTCTGTTGTTCCTGGAAAAGGAGTGTTCTTTTGTTCCTACAATAGTGGTATCTGTTGTTCCTAGAAAAGGAGGGTTATGTTGTTCCTGGAAAAGGAGTGTTCTGTTGTTCCTACAAGAGTGTTATCTGTTGTTCCTAGAAAAGTTGTGTTCTTTTGTTCCTACAATAGTGGTATCTGTTGTTCCTAGAAAAGGAGGGTTCTGTTGTTCCTACAATAGTGGTATCTGTTGTTCCTAGAAAAGGAGGGTTCTGTTGTTCCTGGAAAATGAGTGTTCTGTTGTTCCTACAAGAGTGTTCTCAGTTGTTCCCGAGTCCCGTGTTCTGTTGTTCCTAGTAAAGGAGTGTTCCATTGTTCCTGGATAGGGAGTGTTCTGTTGTTTCTAGAAAGGGAGGGGTCTGTTGTTCCTGGGAAAGGAGTGTTCCGTGGTTCATACAAGAGTGTTATCTGTTGTTCCTAGACAAGGAGTGTTCTCTGTTGTTCCTAGAAAAAAACTGTGTTCTGCTGAGCCTACAATAGTGTTATATGTTGTTCATAGAAGAGGAGTGTTCTGTTTTCCCTGTAAAAGGAGTGTTATGTTACTCTTGGAAAATGAGTGTTCTGTTGTTCCTAGTAAAGGAGTGTTCTGTTGTTCCTAGAAAATTAGTGTTGTGTTGTTCTTAGTAAAGGAGTGTTGTGTTGTTCCTAGAAAATTAGTGTTGTGTTGTTCTTAGTAAAGGAGTGTTGTGTTGTTCCTAGAAAATTAGTGTTCTGTTGTTCCTAGAAAAGTAGTGTTCTGTTGTTCCTAGAAAATTAGTGTTCTGTTGTTCCTAGTAAAGGAGTGTTCTGTTGTTCCTAGTAAAGGAGTGTTCTGTTGTTCCTAGTAAAGGAGTGTTCCATTGTTCCTGGAAAGTGAGTGTTCTGTTGTTTCTAGAAATGGAGGGTTCTGTTGTTCCTGGAAAATTAGTGTTCCGTGGTTCCTACAAGAGTGTTACCTGTTGTTCCCCTGGTTTTATTTGTTGTACCTAGAAAAGGAGGGTTCTCTGTTGTTCCTGAAATAAACTGTGTTCTGCTGAGCCTACAATAGTGTTATCTGTTGTTCATAGAAGAGGAGTGTTCTGTTTTCCCTGTAAAAGGAGAGTTTTGTTACTCTTGGAAAATGAGTGTTCTGTTGTTCCTAGTAAAGGAGTGTTCTGTGTTTCCGAGAAAATAGAGTTCTGTTGTTCCTAAAAAAGTAGTGTTCTGTTGTTCCTAGAACATTTGTCTTCTGTTGTTCCTGGAAAATGAGTTTTCTGTTGTTCCTGGAAATGTAGTGTTCTGTGGGTCCTACAATAATGTTATCTGTTGTTCCTAGAAAAGGAGTGTTATCTTTTGTTCCTAGAAAATTAGTGTTTTGTTGTTCCTAAAAAATATACTGTTCTGTTGTACCTACACAAAAGTTATCTTTTGTTCCTAGAAAAGGAGTATTCTGTTGTTCCTAGAAAATGAGGGTTCTGTTGTTCCTAGAAAATGAGTGTTATGTTGTTCCTATAAAAGTGTTTTCTGTTGTTCCTAGAAAAGGAGATTTCTGTTGTTCCTAGAAAAGTCTCAAGACAAGGCGGTGGTACTGGTCTGTTCATTTGGCGTGACTGGAAATACTCCCCCATTTCAATTCCACAATTCTCCCCTTCTTCATTTAAATTTCATGCTGTAACTGTTTGTTTTCCATTTAAGCTCATTATCGTAGTTGTTTATCGTCCACCCGGCCCTGCTGGTGACTTCTTGGAGGAGCTTAACATGCTGATCTCCCACTTCCCTGATGATGGTTCCGGCCTCATCCTTTTTGGCGACTTCAACATCTTGACTGAGAAGTTGGACCCTCTTCTCTCCTCCGCCGCCTGTCTCCTCCGACCCACAAGGCCGGCAACCAGCTGGACCTCATTTTCACCAGACACTGCGATACAGTAAACCTTTCAGTTACTCCTCTCCATCTATCCGATAACTTCTTCATGTCCTCCTCTCTCTTCCTCCCTTCCCCCCCTCCCACTATCCCCCTACCCAGATGTCCCGTCGCAATCTCTGCACACTCACCCCTGCCGATCTCTCCTCTTCTGTTCTCTCTTCCCTCCCTCCTCCCGATTCGTTCTCTGTTCTACCCCCTGATATTGCCACTGACCTTCTTCTCTCTACCCTGTCCTCCTCTCTGGACTCCCCTCACCTCCAGGTCTGCACGTCCAACTCCACGTCCAACTCTACGTTCAGTGCATATGCAGAGGCGGAGCCTCAGAGAGGCGATCGCAGGTGGAAGAAAGGAAAAACCCCAGAGGACCTTCTCCATCTTCAAGGGCTCCAGTCAAACTTCTCCTTGTCGCTTTCATCTGCCAAAGCTATATTTTACTGTTCAAAAAGTCTAAGCGCAGCACCTAAAAAACGGTTTGATACTTTTTCCTCCTTCCTCCATCCTCCATTCCTCCAACTTCTTTGACAAGAAGGTCAACAATATCTGATCCTCCTTCCCTGACCCCCCGGCTAATGCTCACATCAACCACCGATGTCTTCCCCCCTCCCTCCCACATCCCTCCCTTACCCATTTCTCTCCCCTCTCCACAGATGATGTTCTTCACCTCATCACATCCAGCCGCCCCACCACATGCTCAGTGGATCCAGTTCCCTCCCCTCTGCTTCAGTCTACTGCGCCTGAACTCCTGCCCTTTCTGACACACATCATCAACGCATCTCTGATGTCTGGATGCTGTCCCGTTGCTTTCAAGACTGCCAGAGTCACCCCCCTCCTGAAGAAACCAACACTCGACCCCTCTGAACTCAAGAACTACAGACCGGTATCCCTTTTGCCCTTCTTATCCAAAACTCTTGAATGTGCTGTCTTTAACCAATTGTCCTTATATCTCCCCCAGAACTGCCTCTTGGATCCTCACCAATCTGGTTTTAAGGCAGGTCAATCGACAGAAACTGCCCTTCTGGCAGTGACTGAGTCGTTCCATGTTGCTAGAGCGAATTCGCTCTCCTCGGTCCTGATTCTCCTGGACCTGTCTGCAGCATTCGACACTGTTAACCACCAGATTCTCCTCTCCACCCTTGAGGGGATGGGTGTCTCGGGCTCTGCTCTCTCCTTGTTTGCATCCTACCTGATGGGTCGCTCCTATCAGGTGGCACTGGGAGGGTCTGTGTCAGAATCACACCGACTGACTACTTGGGGTTCCACAAGGATCGGTCCTGGGTCCTCTTCTCTTCTCCCTCTACACAATGTCCCTTGGTCCTGTTATCCAAACCCATGACTTATCCTACCACTGCTATGCTGACGACACCCAACTGGTGTCGTCAGGAGGATTCTGCCTTTTCTCACTGAAAAGGCTGCGCTGGTGCTCATCCAGGCTCTTGTCATCCCCCAGCTGGACTACTGCAACTCCCTCCTTGCTGGCGCCCGGCATTTGCCATCCGGCCCCTGGAGCTCATTCAGAAAGCTGCAGCTCGCCTGGTGTTCAACCGCCTCAAGTACTCCCACACATCTTCCCTCCTTCGGACTCTACACTGGCTACCCGTAGCTGCTCCCATACAGTTCAAGACCTTGGTGCTAGCCTACAAAGCAGTAAAAGGTACTGCTCCATCTTACCTCCAGGCAATGGTCAAGTGCCTACATCCCAACCCGTCCACTTCACTCGGCTACTTCGGGCCGGTTTCTTGCCCCCTCACTTAGGGGCCCATGTGGCTAATCTACGCGATCACGGCTCATCTCCGTCCTGGCCCCAATTTGGTGGAACAAACTCCACACGGATGTCATGACTGCAGAGTCACTGCCCATCTTCCGCCGCAGGCTGAAAACCCATCTCTTCAGGACACACTTCCCGGATCCTTCCTCGTAGCGCTAAGTCAATTATCTAAGTAGATTGCATAATATAGATAGGTAGATATTGTTCTAGATATTGTTATATGTTTGCCAACTTATTGTACTTTTCCCTAACACTTACCTGAATTATTGTACTTCTACCTGAGCACTGGTTCAGTTCTTGGAGACTTGTTAGAAATTAAATGCACTTTTGACTTCTGGTGACAAGTTGTTCTCTTCCCTTCCTTTGTTGAAACACACTATTGTAAGTCGCTTTAGATAAAAGCGTCTGCTAAATGACTGTAATGTAATGTAATGTAATGTAGAAAATTATTGTTCTGTTGTTTCTAGAAATGGAGTGTTCTGTTGTTCCTCCTAAAAAAGTCAACTGTTGTTCCTGGAAAATTTGTTTTCTGTTGTTCCTGGAAAAGGAGTGTTCTATTGTTCCTGAAACAAATATGTAGATGTAGTAATATGTATACGTTTTTAGGAACAACAAAACACAAATATAGTGTTCTGTTGTACCTACAAAAAAGTTCTACATTGTTCCTGGAAAAGGAGTCTTCTGTTGTTCCTAGAAAAGGAATGGTATCTGTTGTTCCTAGAAAATGAGTGTTTTGTTTTTCCTAGAAAATAAGGGGTCTGTTGTTCCTAGAAAATTAGCGTTCTGTTGTTCCTTGAAAAGGAATGTTCTGTTGTTCCTAGAAAAGGAGTGTTCTGTTGTTTCTAGAAATGGAGTGTTCTGTTGTTCTTAGAAAAGGAGTATTCTGTTCCGCTTCATAAGACCATCGTCACTGCCAAGCGGGAGTACAAGGTCAGAGTGGAGGAGAAATTCAAGAGCCATGACGCGAGGGGTATGTGGCAGGGGTTACAGACAACAACAAACTGGTTCAGAGGGAGAACCAGTTGTGTAGAGAACTCCTCTACCTCCCTACCAGGAGAGCTAAATACTTTTTTTGCTCGGTTCGATGTAAATGGCTACCCGCCGAAGCCAGCGCCGCCTGAAGAACGTCCTCGGAGCATGCGCAGACCATTTGGCAGGAGTCTTTGCAGACATCTTCAACCTCTCCCTGTCCCAGGCTGTTGTTCCCACAGTCTTCAAGATGTCCACCATCGTGCCTGTCCCTAAACAACCCAAGGTAACATGCCTGAACGACTATAGACCTGTAGACATCACCTTGATTGTCAGCAAATGCTTCAAGAGGTTGGTCAAGGACTTTATTTGCTCCGTGTTACCTGCCACGCTGGACCCATGGCAATTTGCATATCGTCAAAACAGATCCACGAACGACGCCATGGCCCTCCACACTGCCCTTTCCCACCTGGAGGGAAAGAACTGTTATGTGCGAATGCTGTTTGTGGACTACAGCTCAGCGTTCAACACGATAGTTCCTGCCAAGCTCGACACCAAGCTTAGAGGTCTAGGCGTGCCCCCATCCACGTGCAGCTGGATACTGGACCTCCTGTTGGACCGCCACCAGGTGGTGAGGATGGTCAGCACCACCTCAGAGCCACTGACCCTCAACACGGGAGCCCCCCAGGGATGCGTGCTGAGCCCTCTCCTCTATTCCCTCTACACCCACGACTGCATGGCTATGCACAGCTCCAACGTCATTATCAAGTTTGGTGACGCCACGACAGTGATGGGCCTGATCGCCGGCGACGACGAGACAGCCTACAGGGAGGAGGTTGGATCACTGGAGCAGTGGTGCCGGGAGAACAGCCTCGCCCTCAACGTCAAGAAGACCAAGGAGCTGATTGTGGACTACAGGAAGCAGAGAGGAGAGCACGCTCCTATCTCCATCGAGGGTGTTGCAGTACAGAGGGTCAGCAGCTTCAAGTTCCTCGGCGTGCAGGCCCTCGGATGTGGCTAGGGATGTCGTTGGGGCCTGCCGCCTTATGGATGTTCAACCGCTTGAAGGTGCGGTGCACATCTGCCTCCGAGATGTTCAGCAGGCTGGTAGGGTATGGCGGGTTGGCGGGTATTTCACATACGATTTTCACTCATTTCTTATACTTCCTGTTGTTCCTAGAAATATAGTGTTCTGTTGTACCTACAAAATAGTTATATGTTGTTCCTGGAAAGGGAGTTTTCTGTTGTTCCTGGAAAATGAGTGTTTTATGGTTCCTAGAAAAGGCGATTTCTGATGTTTCTTGAAAAGGAGCGTTCTATTGTTCCTGAAAAATAAGTGTCTTGTTGTTCCTAGAAAAGGAGTGTTCTGTTCTTCCTAGTAAAGGAGTATTCTGTTGTTCCAAGAAAAGGAGTATTCTGTTGTTCCTAGAAAATGAATGTTCTGATGTTCCCCCAATAGTGTTATCTGTTGATCCTAGAAAAGGAGGGTTGTTTTTCCCAGGCAAAGAGTGTTATCTGTTGTTCCTAGAAAATGAGTGTTTTGTTGTTTTTAGGAAATAAGTGTTCTGTTGTTCCTACAATAGTGTTATATGTTGTTCCTAGAAAAGGAGGGTTCTGTTGTTCCTAGAAAAGGACTGTTATGTTGTACCTAGCAAAGGAGTTATCTGTTCATTATTACAGTTAGTTATTCCTGGAAAAGGAATGGTGTGTGGTTCATAGTAAATTAGGGTTCTGTTGTTCCTGGAAAAGGAGTGTTCTGTTGTTCTTACAAGAGTCTTATCTTATGTTCCTAGAAAATTAGTGTTCTGTTGTTCCTAGAAAAGGAATTGTTTGTTGTACCTAGAAAATTAGTGTTCTGTTGTTCCTAGACAAGTAGTGTTCTGTTGGTCCTAGAAAATGATTGTTCTGTTGTTCCTAGAAATATAGTGTTCTGTTGTACCTACAAAATAGTTATCTGTTGTTCCTGGAAAGGGGGTTTTCTGTTGTTCCTGGAAAATGAGTGTTCTATGGTTCTTAGAAAAGCCGTTTTCTGATGTTTCTAGAAAAGGAGTGTTCTATTGTTCCTGAAAAAGGAGTGTCTTGTTGTTCCTAGAAAAGGAGTGTTCTGTTCTTCCTAGTAAAGGAGTATTCTGTTGTTCCAACAAAAGGAGTGTTCTGTTGTTGTTCCTGGAAAAAAATTGTTTTCTGTTGTTCCTACAAGAGTGTTATCTGTTGTTCCTAGAAAAGGAGGGCTCTGTTTTTCCCAGACAAAGAGTGTTCTGTTGTTCCTAGAAAATTAATTTTCTGTTGTACTTAGAAAATTGGTGTTCTGTTGTTACTGAAAATCTGTTGTTCCTACAAAGTGAGTGTTCTATTGTACCTAGAAAATAAGTGTTCTGTTGTTCCTAGAAGAGGAGTGTTATGTTGTTCCTAGAAGAGGAGTGTTATGTTGTTCCTAGAAGAGGAGTGTTATGTTGTTCCTAGAAAAGTAGTCTCCTGTTGTTCCTACAAGAGTGTTATCTGTTGTACCTAGAAAATTTGTGTTTTGTTGTTCCCAGAAAAGGAGTGTTCTGTTGTTCTTCCATGAGTGTTATATGTTGTTCCTAGAAAAGGAGTGTACTGTTGTTCATGGAAAATGAGTGGTCTGTTGTTCATGGAAAATACGTGTTATTTTGTTTCTACAAGAGTGTTATCTCTTGTGCCTACAACATGAGTGTTCTGTTTTACCTAGAAAAGGAGTGTAGCATCCCTGAATGGCAGCAGGGGCTTTCGGCTAAGTGCTTTCTGTGTATGTATTGCAATATTCTATGCTCTCCTAATGTGATTAACTGGTAGATTTAATAAATGTATTATTATTACTACAGCAGACTGATATGCTTAAGCCTACACTAATGGTTCCCGCTTCTCAGTTCACTCTAACTTGTGTAATATTGAAGAGACGTGCCCTTATTGCTGTGGTTGAATGACACGGTTGAGAGATATTGATATATTAGTTGGTACAAAATACACTGTCACCGATATTGAGGTGTAAGGATGGACTTTTCACAAATGTGAAAAAAATTCATAAAAGTAAATATCTGCACAGTAAAAAGCAGGATTGTTTCTAAAGCCAACATGTCAAGCTTGTATGAATTGACGTCAAGAAACGCTGTAGTGCTTTACCGTCTCACCTGATCTCTTTCTTTCGCTTTTTTCAGCTGTCTATTCTATTTAACTACCAATCCCAAATGCCAAAACATAACCTTTTCCCTTCTTTTCCACATTATTATAAGAATGGCACTCTCCCGCTGACCGACCAACGCAGAGGTCCGTCGGCGCCTTAATGCAAAGAAGAAGCTTGGACGTGTGTTTGAGATTCTGAGTGGGTCCTGTCACACATTGTTGCCAGACTCCCAAGATGATAACCAGTGGCGACACTGAGACACGAGATGAATTCAAGCTACTGGATAATAACAACAATGCCTCTGCCTCCCACTTTCTCTCTCTCTCCCTCCCTCCCTCTCTCCCTCCCTCTCTCTGTCTCCCTCTCTCTCTCGAGACTTCCCTGGTGAATAAAGATAAATGGCGTTCTCTTGTTTGTTGGCGGCTTTGTGCCCCGTCCACGGTTGATAACTCTAAAATAAAAAAGAATGCTCAGCGGGTCCCATCTGCTTTAACCATACAAAAACAACAACATCGACTGCAACACCAAAAAATTGAAATAAACTGTAGTGGAAGAGGGCCGTGGTGAAGCAATAGGTCACATTCCCCTGGCTGCGGAAAGGAGGGTCCCATGGGTTTATTTTTGGGGATGAGATCTGTGGTGACAATGCTGTCGACCCTCTCTTGACAACGGCCTTTTATCAAACTCAAAAAGTCTCCTTTTCCCCCCCAACTTCCTTGTTTGGCCGGTTATAGGGCAGAGAGAAGAAGAAAACAACCAACAAATGGTCCATGTGGCGGTAGCCTGACAGCTGGGCCACTTCACATCGGTTCATCACTGAGATTTACTGTAGTTTAGGAAATACTCGTGCGGTGGGCAATGTCCACACCTTGCTTTACCCATGGAGAGGCTTCCCCGTCGGTCAGAATCTTGACACGGCAATCTGTAACCGCGTCAAAGCCGTTGTCACGCGATCCATCTCACGTAACCCAACAGAGGAGAGACTAGTCACAGGGCCTCCATGACCTGTTTTTAACCCACAAGGGCCAAAGGAAATGTGTTTTAGTATAATATTTTCCTTCACTTTGCGTCTTCTACACTAAAGCCTCACCTATCAGAGAGGTAATATGGAATATGCCTCATATTGGAATTCATTTATGCATTGTTTTGCCTTTCGTGATAATGTTTCAAAAAGCCACGGTAACACGCTAAAGGGCTGTTCCCCTGCGGTGACTGGCGGAGATATTTCATGTAATGCATGAAATGGTGCCGATTTGTAAGTCATGGCTGATTGGGACGTTCACATCTTGATCTGATGCTCATTATCAAGCCCTGTTTTCATTATCCGTCTGCCTGCTGTTCATACTATGAATGAACGAATACACATAATTGCACTAAGTACAATCAAAAATAATTTGGGGAATATATTAATCAGTTAAAATAAACATTTTCTTTTCCGAACAAAAGTACAAGTTAAAAAGTATTAACCTCATCTTTCCCATTTGGATACTGCACTTTTTTCACTCCTCTCGCCTCTCTTGTAAGTCACTTTGGATTGTGACTTACTGTGTGCTAAATGATTCATTCAGATTCAGATTACTTTATTAATTTATTAAATGGTGCCTAGATGTAAAGCCAAAGTATTCATGTATGTGGCACCTATCTGTGATGAAAGCAACCATCTCAATATAACATTCAACAGTTTATATAAATCTCAATTCCCGCCCCCAGAGAAAAGAAAATGACTTGATGTACAAAAATACATTTATTGGAAACAATTTGAAACAAAAGGACAAAAGTTTTGTAGAAATATTCTAATAATGATTAAACAGAACATCACTGATGAGGCATGCAGATTTTGTGCAATATGTTTGATTACTTTGATTTGCCCTTTGAAACAGGAATACACATTTCTTATTCAGGCCTCAAGAGACACACAATGTCACCTAATGTACATGGGATTGCACTTGCCAATGATCCAACCTTAAATACGACAGTTTTTCATAATGAGCAATGCAATAAGTAAACACCAGGCGAATGCTTCCAACTACCGTGGTTCAAAAACAGGCCAATAGTTTTCTATTCCGCTCCTTCCATTCATATGCATTTTACACTGTACATGGCGATGAAGCACTGCAACATTCAACTGTTTATTTCACTAAAGAAGTACCCAAATCTCCTTCTGGCCTGCAGTAAAAACAACATTTCAAGCTAACTGCAGCTCAACCCTTGTGAGCTGGACAGAAATACGTGACTAGCAGGATGGTCGCTTGTGTACATTCATATATTCAGAGGAAAATACTTAAAAGTGTTCATGTACGCCAATGAACTCTTCACAACACCGAAACACCCTTGTCTGATAGGGCTGCAATTTCTGCGGCAAAGTTGTACGCACCTACATTGTCTGTACAGGCCTATGCTGAAATGACAGGACACTATGAACCATAAACTATAAACAACTATACACACACACACACAATGGAATTACAGACTACACAGTTAGCTTTTCATGTCTTGCGCATAGTTGTGGAGGCGAGATCTTCAGGGAACTTTGCAAACGTAAATACACATCTGCTGCACATGTTGATCATTAGTAACTAGATTCACTTTAGGTAGTACAAAACCCATAATTTCTTCTGTGACTTTGGAATAAATGCCATCATTTCAAAGGGCAAATGTAACTCTAGCTGTCAGAAATAGTCCTAATGTAACAACTCAACCGCATGTACAAATGTTCAAATGCTTTCATGTAAAATGAAAAATAAATAAATACAATCTATATTGTTCATTCAGTGCTCCAGTGTGAACACGTGATCATGTTCACACTGGAGGCCCAATTGCTACCAAACTTAAGATAACAGGTATTGTGTCAAACATCTGTTGTTATATATGTAGCAAGGCATATCATGTCCGACAGTTAGCGAAATACAAATGCAAAGGATAGATACAAAACCACATGAAATGAATAGGGCTCTTTTGATGAATGATTAAAAATAACTATTTACAACACTTGCGTATCTACAGCAAAGGACTGGTGTCCTCAATAAGAACATGCACATATTAAAATTGTCCTTGTCCAAAGAAACCATGTTTTGCTTGGCCGCGGTTTTGAAACACGGCATGTACTTCTGCGCAGGCTTTGAGCACGGACAGTCTCTGCTGTCTGTCTGTAGTTGTATCTATCTGAAAATGAAGTATACGTATACTATATACAGATACACAAACAGAAGATAATATTTTACATTTTAATAATATTTCATGTTTTAATCAAGACTCTGACGTAATGTTGTGTATATATTGGCAAAAAAACCCTCTTTGAAACATGAGTTTAGAATTACACATAACTCTCATAATAGGTTTAGACGATAGCTCAAAAGACAAAGAGATTTCACTTTGCAAATAATGTACTGTATCCCTGTAGCCTTATACATCCACAAAACGTGATCAGGTCTGACAATGATCGTGATGACCACAACGGCGGTCCTTGAATGACTTAATCTTCGCAGCATGGTTGTTGCCCAACATGACACACGTGCACATTTGTTTAATCAGGTTCCTTGAGGAAAAAAAAAAAAGAAAATTTGTGAATAACAAATTGTGTTTGAGAATTACAAAAACAGAAAAAAAACAAAACATGAATCCCCAACACGTTATAATTTGTCCTGTACACACAAACCACTTGGCTTTACACGCTGGTACAGTTAGGAATCTCCCTTGTGCTCTCACAGGAATTCCCAACACCTCCTAAGCAGGCAGAGAGAGAGAGAGAGAGAGAGAGAGAGAGAGAGAGAGAGAGAGAGAGAGAGAGAGAGAGAGAGAGAGAGAGAGAGAGAGAGAGAGAGAGAGAGAGAGAGAGAGAGAGAGAAGAGAGAGAGAGAAGAGAGAGAGAGAGAGAGAGAGAGAGAGAGAGAGAGAGAGAGAGAGAGAGAGAGAGAGAGAAAAGAGAGAGAGAACATTGACAAACAGAAGTCTTTTCACGGCGCTGAAAATAAATTAATGACATTGACACTCTGCTACATTATAAAAATGTAATCTCATGTTTTTAAATATTCGATTTAAGTAGTGAATGAAGTATAAGGAACTCTTATGTGACTCTTATCTGTTTAGCTTCAATATTAAAAGCACACACAACCTTAAAAGTATCTGTTATATTGGAAAGGGAGAGATCCTGTACCACTGTGTCGTGTCCACAGTTTGAATCTTGAGTTGGAATAAATTACTTTGACCTCTCTGACTGCAATTCAGTCCATGAAAGAATCCCACATGGTATAACAACGAGGGAAGGCAGGTTTCTGCTTCCTTCGTATATTTCCACTGCACATTATGGGGGGTACCCAGTCCTGAGCCATCGTCAAGCTGAATTGCTATAGGCGTTTTAATGGCTGATTGTGTGCCCTGCCCGCCTGCCTGCATGCTTGTAGGGTGTAATTCACCAGTGGAAGCTCATCTCTCCCAATTGAAGCTTAGTGCAGAAGGACGTCTTCTACCAATTTTCAATCCAGTTTATTTCATTTTTTGAAGGTACACTTTGATATAAAACTTTAATAGCGATAGTTATTTTTTTATTTGCATAGTTTTACTGCGGGGGATATATTGTTGTTTTGGCACGGTGATGGCCTATTTCTACACTGCCAATGAAAAAGCATCACTGGATTACAATGATGATAATGCACAAGAGCACACATACTTGACTGATTTACAATCATCGCCATAACAAAGCCGCCAGACTGAGACACAAAGTCAAAGTAAATAGCTAATTCCAAAACAGTCTAATAGAATAATCCATCTTCTCAGCAGAACAACTCTCCACACCTATACAATACAATGTGCCGTGTTCGAAGGAGAGATCCGAGTCCAACTTGAGCCTTAATGTGTCCTGTTGTATGAGCAGCTGGTAGCTCTACTTACGTTTGGTTCTTGCCTCCAGCTCCTTCTCCATAAGGTCTTTGGATGTGGAGAACTCACTCAGGGTGATCTTAGGTGTGCTATCACCCTGACCCCCTGAGCCGATCATCTCCTGCTCTTTCTCCTGGTTCACCTCAGCATATATATTTATCCATGGGATTTTCCTAAAGGTGAGAAGCGGCAGGAAAGCGATGGGGTAGCTCGTCTTGGTTAAAAATCATATTAATCATATTCCGAACTGTGTCACTCCTATTTTAATTACTTTAATTTGTCTTTAAATATATAAGGTAGAGGATCTTTAAACAATATTGTAACCCATTATTGGGCATTAAATTCACACCTCAATAACCCACACCTTGATTTCTGAAAACAAAATGCGTCCTGCTTCACAGATTTTATTTTAATTAAATTAGTATACAGTAACGTTATTAATTGGTTTGCTTTGCCAACCTTTTTTGATGCTTGTTTTCTCTTAAGACTAATGAAAAATACAAGCATATTCATAATGAATGACTAATACCCGTTCCATTTCCCACAGACACTTTCAAGCGCACATTATTTAGCATGAATAAATTATTTAGCACATAACAGCCAAGGCGGCCGTAGGCACAGCAGCACACAGCGGCATAAGTAACTTAATGGTCAATTGCTCAGCATTTCAGTATTGCGTAAACTCGCCCCATGCACGGGAATGACACTCATCTACGCGTTCAACGTATATAAAAAAAATTAAAAAATACAAAATAAATAAATAATATGACGTTTCCAAAAGCTTTGCGGCTTAGCAATCCGGATTGGATTGCAGTGAAGCCTGCAGGTGTCGAGCCTCACCTCTTGAATTTGTAGATGAGGAACACAGCCAGGCCGAGCAGCACCACTGAGAGCAGCATCAGCATGGCCGAGCTGCTGGGTCTGGTGCTGGAGTCCACCAGAGGTGCTGTGAGATTGGTAGATAGCACACGTTTTGGTCGTGCTGCAGAAAGGCGGCCACAGTGTTTAAAGTGGAGGGGGAGAAGGTTTTTTTGGTTTTAGCTACAAAGGTTTGTTTTTTGGCTTAATTTAGGCATGCATAGATATGTCTGGAATGTTATTCAATTGGAGAAAAATAGGTGAATTGGCATGCTGATTATGGCAGGTTTTCAAATGGCAAGGGGAAAATGAGCAAGTCAGTATCAGCGCAAGTTGTTATGTCAAAATGGGACAAATTCATTTCTAACCAATCATATTCCATCCAATATTGAAACTAGCCAACCGTCGGAAATTGAAACCCGCCAATCTCATTAATATAAATTAGTGAATCCAAAACAGCCTGTTTAATAGTATATGGAGAATGACCGCTGGCAAATTGATCAGGCGATAGGAAATCAAATCAAATCGCAAACCAATATCCACCCACCATAAAGTTATTCTTGATTCTTGATTTTAGTAATTACCACAATTTTGTCTAATTAGAGCAGCGTCTACTTTAAATGATTGCTGAGTAAGTTTGATGCACAAAGACTATTTCGTCTTTGAATATGAAAATGACCCAATGCCTTTTAAACTAGATGTTTTGTTTATTTCAATTCAACGCAGTAGAAGAAACATGTGAACCTGAACCGAGGTGCGTCGCACAGAATGCCATCCGCCGTTAACCCTAGTTCCCGAACGGCTAAGTCATGGTGTCGTAACAACAAAAATCAACACAACTTAAAGTCTACCCGCGCAGGCGAGGAATCACAGTGCATTCTATTGTTACCTTTCCAAGTAAAGCCTGGAGCTCAGACGTGAAAGCCTCTGATATGTGTGACCTTTTCCCGACATGCTAGGAGGCCATGTGGAACTTTCTGGTGAACTATGAAGGAACCACCCTGTAGCGCACGACAAGATCCAGCAGACGCACCAAAGCTCTCTAAGGTACAGAGGAATCTCCCTCCGGGCAAAATAGTGACGTTTCTGTGTCTCATAAAACTTGTAATGCTCCAATACCAACGATCAGTGAATTTACTGATGAGGCCTTCTTTATTACTTTAAAGAGTCTAGGCTGAACATTTATTTACGATGGAGTCACTACCAAACATATGGCTAGTAATTTGATATCTAATTGTCTCTTTCATCCACATTCAGGACAGTCGAGTGGCTAGTACCGCCCAGAGGTAGTGGTTTCGATCTAAGACATGTCCTTCAGCAAGGTACATAAGTCCTACTACCAGCTCCCTAATGACATAACCAATTCACTTTGAAGCCACTTTGGATAATGGTCTGATAATGATCTAAATCCGTCATAACAGTAGATAGTAAAACTGTACTCGACATTCTACAGGTAAACACTGTACCTGTAGAATGAAAATACTGAGAAAGACTAGCCTACAGGCTCATAGCAATAACCAAACGTGTTGGATTTTGCATGCATTTCACTTCTACCTGCAAGATGGCAAACTGACAAGCTTTTTTACAAATGCAAATTTGGACAGTTCAAACGTTCACACGTCATTCACAATTCATTAACGAGTCAGCACTTTTTCAGTGGATAGTCACGGCGGTGTGCGCCTTTAAAGCTCACCCCTCTTCATTCTCAAGGACTATATAATGAAGATGATTACACAGAGTGTAATACTCATTTTGTGGTCGGGTGGCGGTAAAAAAGGCGTGGAACAGATGTTCTGGAGCTTGATGACAGACATAAAAGATTCCCCGCTCTCAAGGAGAGTCCCACTTAAAGCAGGGCTCCTCCCATGCTCCTTAATGACTCCTGGCAGGAAACATGGAGGTGTGGTATGAATGCCAACTCCACATTCAGTGACACAAGAAATCAACACAGGAATCAGGACTGTAGCTATATAGTTTGACTTTTTTTGTTTAGCGGATGGAACAAAATGCGTTTAAAATGGGCACTGGGTAAATTCGCTGCACAATTTATAATCTGACGCATCCAGTGAATTCAGATACAGGTTGTTAATGATCAGTTAGGGGTTGGGTAATTTTGGTAACAGACGCATACAGGTAGGCTGTCAAGATTGGGGTTCAAACCCAGCACCTTATGCTGGGAGTCAAACAACCTAGCCACTATATGAATGGCCATTACTGCAGAAATTACATATGCAATACAAAGATATTGGATTACCACATTGAGTACGCTGAGAGATGCTATGCTCTTATATCTAATCTTCATGAACATTAAAAATAAAAAGTTAAAGCACCATCATGCCAAATTAAATACATGTATGACTCCAAGCATTGTACTTCCTATGTAAATACGTCAAAAGCCAACCAAAGGTCTCTCACCCAATGTTAACTGTGTGATGTAAACAATCACCCTGACACCAGGCTTCAGCTCAAAATCCACCAAGTTCTGGTTCAGGGCACCGACGATGATTTTAGATACCTGTGTGGGCAGATTACATTGTTTACACAAGTCAAAATAAAAATGAAATTGTAATAACAAGAACATTGCAATTTGACCCGTTCTCACTCTCTCAAGCTCGTCCTCGTTGTTTTTCTTGGAGTGTGATTGGTTACTGTTTGGTAACAGGAAGAGCTCAGCGGCTGTAGGGATGCCGGGGAAGACGGCTACTAAGAGCTGCTCTTCGGGGTAATCCAACACCTGCAACATGAATCACTGAATATGAACCACATCCTTCAGTTCTCTCCTTCATAATCAAGCCTGACAACAAAAAATGAATTCATTCAAAAGACATTTGATTGTTTTAAATGTTGTCACGACGCATTGTAAATATTGTAGTTGCCACAAATTGTCTTCTACATGAATATGAAATTCATTTGGTTTAACACGCCGATTGTTGATAATAAAGCAATTATGGATAAATAGGCTGTGTGGTATTCTTCAACTCATTCCCATATCTAGCTGCGTACACAGATATTTTTTTCCTGAGGCAAGAAAAATACTGTTATACTGAAAAATAATTTTTTTGGCATCATCTCCATCTCTCCCTTATTTGAGGGTTTTAAACGACTTCAGATAAATGAGGGACGCAGAAGCTGGCAACGTGATCGGTCGTTTTTTGAATATTTTGCTCTTTGGCCTAGACAGACAATTGAGTGGATATACCAAAGCACATCAATTATCAGGCAAAGCAATCGCTATTCCAGTGGCAGAGTGGTAGACAAGGCATGACTCACAATGAGAGAATGGGGCGGTAGAGGGCTCTGGGTGGGTGGGGGATGGGTGGGGCGTTGCTGGATGTATAGAAGCCATTGAGATTAAGGTGCAGGAGAGGCAATAGCCCGTGAAAAAAAAAATCAATACACTCAAGCATGTTTGTCCTCTTTGCAATCACTCATTAGTTTAAAAAGCCTTCTGGCTCTTAAGAGGCCTTTTGATGCTCTGCAAAATCATCTGCTGGATTTTAGAAAAAACAGTTAAAATGAAGAAATCTGATTGGAACATCAACCAGGAGAAAAAGGCGAGTCACTCAAACCTGCCAGGAGTTTGGGGGAGCCTCAGTTTGACACCGTGACATAACATTACATAACAGTCATTTAGCAGGCACTTTTGTCTAACGTGACTAACAATAGTGCATTCAACAAAGGTAGGTAATGAGTCATACTTTGCAATACTAAGCATAAAATCCAAACACGTGGCCGTTTTATTTTGAGAAAGTGGTTACAATACGGGTTCCAGTATTGTGCAGTGTGGTTTCCCATCCTAATTTCCTTTGTCTTTATTGTACTGATGCCATTTACTAGAGATTCTGTTTAGGCAGAATCTTAGCAGCATTTGTGTATAATAAATGGACGCCAGCAGGTGTTGTGCAGTGGTAAACCTCCCTCCCCGATGCCTAAATAGACGTTCTAGCGTTAGAACGCCGCCGCTCATGCCTGCATGCTTGCCTGCATGGTCGTCAGTTCAAGCCCAGTGCGGGATACTGAATGTTACATATACAGTTTAACGTAAGACATGTTAAGGTTGGTTCTGATTAATCTTAACCTGTATTGATATCTAGATATGTTCTGTCTAGGCAGTAGAGAATACAAACCTTGGTATATGCCATAAAACCATTTGGTGTGACAGATGGATGAAAATGTACAATTTTACACATAGATTTTTGGCCATGGTGTCTTTGTCATCAACTTTAGCATCAACACCATAGACACATTTTAACAGCTCAGAAAGGTAAAAGAGGTCAGAGATAAAGAAAGATAAATGTGTTTGTATACTCTTGGTCATTTTTTTGATCACGTTGATTGCGTAACTTACAGCCTCATGGATGTCAAGTAGAATTTTGTTAACTTTAATAATGAGTACTTTTTGGAGTTCAACTAAAGAAGGACATTCATATATCTTTGTTATTTTATTTTCTATTTTAAGTAAATGAGCAACTGAAAACCACGGCCAACCAAGGCCAACACTGTGCCTTTTGAAACAGATCTCCGTGAACATTGCTTTGACTCCTTTTATTACAATTATTATTTATTGGTGTATTTTCATGATTCATTATTATTTAAAATGTTTGAAAATGTTTTTTTGGTCAATCAAGAGCAATCGTCTTGTTATATATCTATTCAGAAACCAAACTGTAAAACTGGTAAAAGAGGTGACCAAATGTCTGTTTTCAAACATTCAACTATTGTATGTCCCTCCATAACCCCACCCAGTTCTAAATGAAAGCGACTAGTACTCTAGTACTAAATGAATAGCACTCACCTAGAACTAATTGTGTTTCTTACCTATACTATATTCACGCTATGCCCTCTTTCTTGACAACCCTCTTTTCCCTGAACCCGACCCAACCCACCAGCCAAACTCTGTCCACCCACCCCAGTACCCCTGTAATGGCCTGTACCCCCCAATCGTGAGCATCGGAGCAATCTCAGGGCAGTTGGAGAGGAAAGTGGAGTCCCAGTGGAGACTCCACTGACCTAGATAAGTTTCGGGGCCCTCTTTATCCTGGTCATTTATCTCGCTGTATCACTATGGCCAAACCTTCTTAAAAGGGTCCCCCATTTTACTAGCAGGCGGGATGTTGATTAGCCGCTAGGAGCCAAAAATCGGCTTCCTAGTGACATCGCAAGTGGAATATCCACCCAGGTACTGATAGGTACTGATAGGACTGATAGATCCGTCCACCAGGCTGCCTTGTGGAAACAAGTGCCAAACTGGTGGGCTTATCTTTCCATCATACATGTGGGCGGACGCTCCCACTTGTGATGTCACTAAAGCGGTGATTTTTACATGGCTTTGTTACGGCTTGCAAAAGCTAATCAAAATATCACCTGGTAGTTAAACAGGAGCCCTTTAATCATTAGTGACAAGATTAGCGACCACTGATTATCTTTATTATTCCCTTCCTCTGGCTGCTTTTCTTGTCCCTTGCCTCTCCACTTATTCTGACTGCTGATGACTTCATCACCTTGTCTGAAGAGGAAGTGGTGGCTAACAAAGCATCCAAGTCTCTAACTGCACACATGCAAACACATAAGCACATACACACACAGACACACACACACACAAACATGTGTACACACAATCATCCCGCAAAACAGCACAATCTCTACTTCGCTTACATCTAAATCTGGAGGAGTGAATCCACTTTATTGGTTGCATACATACACAAATAGTGAAATGAGTTTCTTATTAGTTTAACCCATCTTAGTATTAGGAGCAGTGGGCAGCAATTTAGTATAAAGCGCCCGGGGAGCAGTGTATGGGTCTGGTGCCTTGCTCAAGGGCACCTCGGCAGTGCGACACCCAGGTGTTTCGGGACTTGAACCAGTGACCTTCCGGTAACAAAGTCAACCCAACCAACTGTGCTATCCTGCCGCCTAAACATGTCTAAGCTCCGAAACTCGAACAGACCTACAACCTGCAAATACAAAAATAACACCTCACATTGAATCTGAAGTTCTTCAAAGAAATACCTTAACACTTAACTGTTAACTATACCAAATACATCCAGAGACACACTAGGTTGGGAAGTCATCCATGTGAAAGATGTCAGGACATTTTTTAACTCTGAGAATTTTCCCTTTAAGGAATAAAGTGGTCATCAAGCGACTTCAGTTTGGAGTTATCAGGCTACCTACCATTGCACGATATATTTGATAATGAGGAGAGAGAAAGAGAGGGACCTATAGAGAGAAAGAGAGTGACGAAAGGAAGAAAGAAAATCCACACGTACTTTAAGTATAGACTTCTTAATGACCCTGCCCACATCGTGCCTCCACTCAGGTATGTCAGGGTTGAACTCGTCCAGATTGGGCGAGAAAGATAAAAGTTGCGATTTGAAGAATTCTGTGGATGAGAGGAAAATCCGGGGAAAGAGAAAATCACCCATTAATTCAGTCTGATCCAGGGGCTTTGTTCTCAAGGAGAGTGTGGCTGTCATTTCTCTTAAGATGAGATTCAGGTAGTTAACATTTTATAAAAGGGAGAGTAGTTTTTTTTTGTGCATATCCCTTTAGCTTCGCCTATGGGTGAACGTACTCGCCATCATTTCAGATAATTAGAAAATGTCACCGCTATAGACCAACACATCCACCAGTAATAAATCATTACCTTTGACAATTAGCTTCCTACTAAATTGGTTAATTTGGAATGAAGCAAAGAAAAAAATGAAAAAGCTGATTCTGTTCAGTAGATATATAGATATATTCAGCCCCATTTTACTTACAACCAAAAAAAAAGTTTAGGGAAAGGATGAAAGTGACCTTGGACTGCCACAATCCGGGTGTCCTGCAGTATGGTGTTGGAGGAAGACACTTGAACTGTGACGGTGTGCATGCCTTCACTGGGGAAGGTGAACGAGATGCTCCCTTCCAACGTTATCACTGGCTGTGGGTAGACAAGAGGACACAGAAAGGTGAGGATTACTAGCCAAAATGTTTTCTGGGTTCAACTCCTCCCAGGTCCGCAGTCTACCTGTAGGCGTCCTTGAGAAAGATGCTTCAGCCACTCATTAAAAAAACACAGAGGAAAAAGCATCAAATGATGTGTTAAAACTGTTAAACAGCAAATAAGCCAAAACAATAATTGTATATCTTTTTACAAGAAAATGATATATTATATACAAATGATCAAATACAATTATTTATTCGACCACGTACCTCCGTGTGGTTACCCAGCCACCAGAAGTAGGTGAGGGTGCGTGAGTGACCAGGCCAGACCACGGCGGTGATGTTCACCTCCTTGTGGCGCAGAGCCACGTAGGGGGCCAGCAGCTGTACGTGCTCCACCGGACCTGGCCGTCGTTAAACACACAGACACACACAGTTCCGAGGTGGGAACCTGAGTGGGCAAATCAGCCAGCCCACACGGTTCAAACCCCAATTTCACACATCCGGAGCCATTAGTGCTTTTAGATGGAAGTAGCGTTTAGCATAGACCGTCAATAATGTCGACCTCAAACCGTCTGTAATGTGGACATTTATTTTTGCATCTACTCTAATTTCTGTACATGGAGGCCTATTTTATGTCTATGTGCTGTAGTTTCAAATTTTAAAGTGGTCGATTTTCTGTGTCGTACTTTCCGCTGTGACACCCGAAATAATCCCGTCTGGGATTAATACAGTGCAATGTTATCGTTCTTTCGGCCGGATGGAGTATTGAGCAAGGCGAACCAAACTGCTCAGCTATGAAGGCTGCCGTCCTTCCGACTGGTGCTGACAGCTAGGTGAGACGGCGAGTCGATACACGTCAGGCGGATGTGCCGGCTGAGCTTTTAAGGCAGTGTTTCCCAAAGTGGGAGGCGTTCTGCAAGGGGGGGAACGGGACAGAGGCGATAATGTAATGTATTCCACGGAAGGGGAAAAGCTCACACGCCGCACACTGTATAAAAGCAAAGCACAGGCGGGACACACCATTAGAAACGTGTCGCAACACACGAGCGCCATAAATACATGACTGCACCCGAGTGCCAAACTTCACAGTATAGTGAGCCAGAATGCCAGGTGTCCGCATTTTTACGGCAACATGCAGAATGTCAGCATCTCTGCATCATCTGTAGAATAAACGCTTTGCTCTGCAAAATGTTCACAGGGTAACTGAGAACAAGACTAGCAACAAGGATTGTCTTTTAATAGCTTATGTGCGATGCGTTGAGGAAATGCTTTGTCCGAGGATTTTCTGTTCTGTAAATATGAATTGAAAAACAGGAACTTTTTTCAATTCCGCACTTAGCTGAGTGAGGGATTCATTCATTTAATTTGAAGAGAGTAAATCCTATTTAGAATCAAAAATGGTAGTAACAGGTGTGGGGGGGGGGGGGGACTAACATTCTTTTATTTTTACCAAAGGGAGGGGGAGGGCTGACAAAAAACGTTGGCAACCACTGTAACAATTCAACGTTATGTTTTCACCCCTGTTTGTTTGTCTGTTAGCGATATAACTCAAAAAGTTATTTACGAAATTGGACAAAACTTGGTGGTTAGATTACATAGATAACTAAGATCGGGATATAAACTAAAGCTATTTTTAAGGTTTAATTGGCCAATTGAGCACTGAAGAGGATCAGCTGTGGCTGTTTGTCTCCTGGATCCGAATCCGAATCCAAGTCAAAAGTGCATTTCATTTCTAACAAGTCTTGGACACTTGTTAGAAATGAAATGCACTTTTGACTCCTGGTGACGAGTTGTTCTCTCACCTTCCTTTGTTGAAACACACTATTGTAAGTCGCTTTGGATAAAAGTGTCTGCTCAATGACTGTAATGTAATTTAATGTAATGTGTGTGTAAGACTTTTTCGTATGGTGGAGGTATGCACTCTACTGAGTGCCGTCTCGTTTCTTTGTGTTGTTTCATTCTTCATGTGCAGGGACGTGGGTGGCATAATTTGTTAATTGTTCCCTTCAGTTTTTCCCTAAAGCACACTTACAATTATTGAAGTCTTATCTTTGAGAGATGGAAAGCCAAAAGGTCATTTTGAATACAGAACATATTACTCGGGGGGCATGGGGTTAGGGGCGGTGGTGTTTTGCAATGTTGGTGATTCATAGCATCATGACATGTCAATGTGACCGGGTTAGAACGTTTTCATGCAGACTTTCATCATTATTGAACATTTATGTGAGGGCAAAAACATATATAATTGCCTATAATTGAAGACAGACCACATGCTGTGAAGCCCTAAGAGCCTACTAGGAGCTGACAGAGAGCCGGGGGAACGCACATCTTAGAGATAAAGAAGATGGGACTCAGTTAAGTAAAGAGAAAAAAGCTTGTCTTGTGATGATCATTTTGAGGAGAGAGAGAGAGAGAGAGAGAGAGAGAGAGAGAGAGAGAGAGAGAGAGAGAGAGAGAGAGAGAGAGAGAGAGAGAGAGAGAGAGAGAGAGAGAGAGAGAGAGATAAAAGCCACACCAGTTTACCCCAAACCTTCACTGTTGATTGGACGTGGGGAAAATTAAACCGCGCCACATATGTGAATAAAATAAAAGGTAAAAAACATTTGTGATCATTATGTCAAAATAACAGTGTTAAATTGCTCTGGTTCTCTGCAGGTCATATAAATAATTAACTGGGCAAGTTGAGATACAATTGTTTTGATTTATTGGCTTTTTACTTTGTTTACTGCAGAGAGTTGAATTTTAATAGACGTGTCACGTATATATATATATATATATATATATATATATATATATGCACTAGACTTGCTGCTCGATACTCGGAAAAATAATAACGTTTAAAAACGATTGGTTTCCAATTTAAGTTGCTGCCCTGTAATATAATTTTTCTCAACTACATTCGTCTTCATATCACTCCTAATCTTTAATACTAAAAAATAATATTGCCAGAAGGCAAAGATAAGCATATTGTGAAAAAATATCTTCTAAGATTCAATGTCTTTTAAAGTTCTAAGTCATATTTTACAAACCCTTGGGTCGTAATTAACTTGAGACGACTGAGGATTTCATCCAATAAAAGGAGATCAAACAAAAAAATAAAATAAATGATAAAACGAAGATGAAACTTGCTGCTTAATGAAAAACTACCGGTGGTGTGTGACGACTTACAGGTGACGTGCAGGTAGAGGGTGGTGGTGTCGTTTCCCAGTGCGTTCTCCGCCAGCGCCGTCACGCGGAATATCCCGGCCGCCTTGTATACGTGTCGGATGCCGTCCTGCGTCCAGCTCAGGTTGGAGTAGGACACCGCCGTCCCGTCGCCGAAGTCCAACTTGATGTTGGTGCGCATGGAGTCCCCCTAACGCACGCACGCACACACACGCACACGCACGCACGCACGCACACACACACACACACACACACACACACACACACACACACACACACACACACACACACACACACACACACACACACACACACACACACACACACACACACACACACACACACACACACACACACACACACACACACACACACACATTCACACACATGTGCACACACACAAGGAGTTAACGTCCCGATGCATCGGCTGCTTTATTGATTCATTGGTTTCAATGATGTTGTGTACAAACACATATTATGGTAAAGAGCAGACAAAACAATTGAACTGAAAACCAAGACAAAAGCACACACACACACACACACACACACACACACACACACACACACACACACACACACACACACACACACACACACCAGTACACCAGAGGTGAAGTAGTTTTGAAAGTCAGGAAACAATAGCCACACCCCCAGCAGACCATGATCCAGTTCCCAGAATAATATATATATATACAAAGTCAAGTCTTGGGGGGGGGGGGGGGGTCACACTGTGGGCACACGAATGGTGGCAGGGTGTCTGGCGTGTAATAAGTGTGTGAGTTGTAGTACCAGACCTCCTCGCCCGCATCTGCAACGCCCCAGCCGTGGGATTCGCATCTGCCGCAATTTCTAGTGTCTGGTGCCCCACAGCCCCAAAGACGTGGTGACTCCAGCTGCCACAGAGACCGAGTATCCCCCCCCCCCCCCCCCCCACCTGCACGCTCACAACTCCCAATGCTCCTCTTTGGCACGTTGTGGCATAAACACTACCGAGACGGTCATCTACGATGACACTGCGTTTCCTATCCACGCTCTGCTGAAACACAATGTAGCGCCACGATTAGCCGCATTGTTTACTCTCACTCTCTTTTGTTCATTCTCTTTAAGCCAGAGCCGCCGCTCTCTCTCACTTGGCTTTCTGTTTCTTTGTGTGGCTTTAAGGTGTGGGAGCGTCTTCTGAGTGCAGCTTCTGGGAATTCCCCCCGCCACGGTGGCTGGAAACGATATCTTGAATGAGTGGTCGGAGGAGGGAATAGGAAGAAAATAGCAGGGGGTGGAGGTGGTGCTGGTGGTGCTGGTGGTGGGTGGGAGGTGTCGATGTACCGCTGCCATTGTTGTGGCAGGGATGAGATGAGCGGGCATGAAGCGCCAAGCGCACGACTGGCTGGGGTTGCAAGTCATCTCACACTTCCCACTCACTTTCGCCGTTTTTGTCTTTTCGCCACACCTCTCGGAGGGCACAAGAGGATTTCCCTAATCTCCATTAGACGGCCTCGAGGCTGACTAGTTAAATGTCACTCTTTTGTGTTGGAGAGACTCCTGGTGCAGAGCGCGTCCACACAGCAGAGCCTGGAGGCCAGGGTAACAGCAGCAGCAGCGGCAGCAGCTGCAGCAGCAGCAAAGACGGTCCAGCACAAAAGGTGGACGAGATCTGGCAGTGATTTGACACTGAAAAGGCCCGTTTCGGTAAGATGCAAGGAGGAGGGTAGTGGACCAGATAGAGGGGCAGCAATCGCAACATATTGTTTCCGGGTTGAGGCGAGGGAATAAAAAAGCAATGTAGAAACTCAAGACGCACAGACCTGTAAGAGAAAGAGATGTGATCTGATCCTGGACATCGGGGCTCGCGGTCTTCAAATGACTTTTTTTGTTGTTGTACAATTTTTATTACATCATGTACTGAAACAACTCCGACAACTCATTTGGTGTAAAATTGGATTACTCGTATTACATTGCAACACTTATGCTGCATCATAAAATGCATTTGAGCTGTACATAGTCATATTGGAACGTGATATCAATCTCGACAGGTCTGATGTTACCATTGATTGAATTTACCACCCACAAATCTACAGTTGTGCTGCTTCTACAATACAAAGTAATGAATGATCTCTGACTGTATATTGGCTATGGAGGAATGCAGTACATCACTCCAATGTTACTACACAGTGACTAAAAGTAAGAAGTAAAGCATTAGTGCATTAGTATGGTCATTGTTCCTAAAGTGTTCATGTCAATTCAAATGTGGCTTTGGCTTCTAGGCATCAACAAATGTGAGATATTCCTGCAAAATATGCAGAAACTTGAAGTTGAGCTATGAATACTTTAACTCTTTCGAGAGCCGTTTCATGCCGTTCATTCAGTCTTTTGAGGAAAGCCACAAGAAGGGACATTACAGGGAATGCATTCAAAGTGCGCTAGAGAAGTTGTTTCTTGGTTATCATTCATTCATACATAGAGGTATATCAATAACCAATCTCCATGAATTATTACATGCAAGGGTTTCCCTGTTATTTCATCTTCATCTTTTTTTTTGATCTGCATATGCACAGACACACACACACACACACACACACACACACACACACACACACACACGCACACATTAAACACACACACACACACACACACACACACACACACACACACACACACACACACACACACACACACACACACACATTAAACACATACACACACACACACACACACACACACACACACACACACACACACACACACACACACACACACACACACACCTTCCGAGCATTAAATATTTAGGGCAAATTGCACACCCCCGAGAAAAATTGCCATTGGTGGGCTTCATGAATATAAATAAATTTGAATCCATCTCAAGCATTTTCTCACGCCGACTGTGGAGGGGCCACAAGCACCGTGAAGATTGTAGCACCTCACCCCTCCATAGATTTTTTTTCTTTTTTCTTTTTCCCAACTGTAAATTAAGCAACCAGCCCTCTGTGCCTTGTGGGGGGGGGGGGGGGGTTCAAATGTGAATACGTTCATCAGATTCCCAGGGAGAGAGAGAGGAGCGTGGAAAAGCCAGAGGTGGTGAACCAAAGCCACTTCTGACACAACGCACGCGGGCACACACACACACACACACACACACACACACACACACACACACACATCCAACAGCAGCCTTCTTTGAGGTCTTTCACTCCTTGCCCACTTTATTAGCCTCAAAGAACCTCAGGGCAGGGTGCAAGTGATCCAGGGGCCATTTTTACTCTAAAACTAGAGAGAGGGGTTTTTTTCACTTCTTCTTTCTTTTAATGACATTTCTCCCCCCCACCCTCCCCCTCTGAGAACAACGGGCTGTTCTCACCCGGTAGCGGTTGTATTTGGTTTTTTTTGTAGCACTCTGGGCAGTAAGCAGATTTTCTTCCGGTGTTATTACGCGTGTCCTGCGCACACACCCGTTACCGCGAACCATCTTATCCTCGCTTTCATTTGCTGCCGTTCATCGATTGGTGCTTCACATGTCTTCAAGTGGAAATCAATGGCAATCATTACCCCTCAGAGACACAAGTATTCACTTAGGATAGATACGCCTGTGTGTGTGTGTGTGTGTGTGTGTGTGTGTGTGTGTGTGTGTGTGTGTGTGTGTGTGTGTGTGTGTGTGTGTGTGTATCTTTGCATGTGTGTGTATGTATGCATTTGTGTGTATGTATGCATGTGTGTGTGAGTGTGTATGTTTGCATGTGTGTGTATGTATGCATGTGTGTATGCATGTGTGTTTATGCATGTGTGCATGTGTGTGTGTCTCTGTGTTAGCCCCACCTCCTCGAGGTGCACCAGGAAGGAGACATTGGCCCCCAGGTGTACAGTCAGCTTGTCGTCCCTGGTGGTCAGGGCCAGACCCTTGGGGGGTCTGTTGGGACACTGCTGCTTCATGGCTGTGTACATCTCCTTCACCCCCCGGGTGCAGTTGTTGGACACCACCTTACGGTACCTGGACGGAGAGCACAGCCACACCACATGACGGACCCAGTTCATGTCAGGGGAGATCATGTCATATTACATCATGCTACTTAACGTCATACACCATGTCATATTACATCATGTCATATTATACGATCTCATATTACATCATGTCATATTATATCATTACATTACATTACATTACAGTCATTTAGCAGACGCTTATATCCAAAGCGACTTACAATAGTGTGTTTCAACAAAGGAAGGTGAGAGAACAACTCGTCACCAGAAGTCAAAAGTGCATTTCATTTCTAACAAGTCTCCAATAACTGAACCAGTGCTCAGGTAGAAGTACAATAATTCAGATTAAAGTGTAAGGGAAAAGTACAATAAGTTGGCAAACAATATATAACAATATCAAGAACAATATCTACCTATCTATAATATGTAATCTACTTATACTAGATAATTGACTTAGCGCTACAAGGAAGGATCCGGGAAGTGTGTCCTGAAGAGATGGGTTTTCAGCCTGCGGTGGAAGATGGAGAGTGACTCTGCAGTCGTGTTATCCGTGGGGAGTTTGTTCCACCAAATTGGGGCCAGGACGGAGAACCGCGTAGATCGGCCACACGGGCCCCTAAGTGAGGGGGCAAGCAGACGGCCTGAAGAAGCCGAGCGAAGTGGACGGGTTGGAATGTAGGCCTTGACCATTGCCTGGAGGTAGGAGCAGTTCCTTTTACTGCCTTGTAGGCTAGCACCAAGGTCTTGAACTGGATGCGAACAGCTACAGGTAGCCAGTGAAGAGTCCGAAAGAAGGTAGATGTGTGGGAGTACTTTGGGCGGTTGAACACCAGGCGAGCTGCAGCTTTCTGAATGAGCTCCAGGAGCCTGCAAATGCTGGGGGGGCCAGCAAGGAGGGAGTTGCAGTAGTCCAGCAGGGAGTGACAAGAGCCTGGATGAGCACCTGCGCAGCCTTTTCAGTGAAAAAAGGCTGAATCCTCCTGATGTTGTAGAGGAGGAATCTGCAGGAGCGTGTCACCGATGCAATGTTTGCAGAGAACGACAGTTGGTCGTCCAGGGTCACACCCAGATTCCTTCCGGTCCGAGTAGGTGTCACCACAGCATCATCAATGGTGACAGCCAGGTCTCGGTGTGGACAGCCCTTTGCCGGGAAAAACACTAGCTCAGTCTTGTCCAGGTTGAGCTTGTCTACTTTGAGATGTCTGCTAAGCACACAGCAATGCATGTTTCCACTTGTCCGTGTCCGAGGGGGGAAACGACAAGACCAGTTGGTTGTCGTCAGCATAGCAGTGGTAGGATAGGTCATGGAAGTGGATTATAGGACCATGGGACGTTGTGTAGAGGCAGAAGAAAAGAGGACCTAGGACCGATCCTTGTAGTAGTCTATCTGGATCCCAGTAGTCAGTCTGCATGGTTCTGACATAGACCCTCCCAGTGCCACCTGGTAGGAGCGACCCGTCAGGTAGGATGCAAACAAGGAGAGAGCAGAACCCGAGACACCCATCTCCTCAAGGGTAGAGGGTAGAATCAGGTGGTTCACATTGTCGAATGCTGCAGACAGGTCCAGGAGAATCAGGACCGAGGAGAGCGAATTCGCTCTAGCAACATGGAGTGACTCAGTCACTGCCAGAAGGGCAGTTTCTGTCGAATGACCTGCCTTAAAACCAGATTGGTGGGGATCCAAGAGAAAGTTCTGGTGGAGATACAAGGACAATTGGTTAAAGACAGCACGTTCAAGAGTTTTGGAGAAAAAGGGCAAAAGGGATACCGGTCTGTAGTTCTTCAGTTCAGCGGGGTCGAGTATTGGTTTCTTCAGGAGGGGAGTGACTCTGGCAGTCTTGAAAAAATATCGAACAGTTTTTAGAGTTAGCTGCACTTTGAATTTTGGAACAGAAAAATGCAGCTTTGGCAGATGAAAGTGACAAGGAGAAGTTTGACAGGAGCCCTTGAAGATGGAGAAGGTCCATTGTTTTTCCAAGGTTTTCCAAGGTCCAAGGTGCTTTTCCATTCTTCCACATGCGCCCCGCCTCTCTGAGGCTCCGCCTCTGTGTACGCACTGAGTCTGACAACCAGGGGGCACGTGGAGTTGGACGTGCAGACCTGGAGGTGAGGGGACAGAGAGTGTCCAGAGAGGAAGACAGGGTAGAGAGAAGAAGGTCAGTGGCAATATCAGGGGGTAGAACAGAGAAGGAATCAGGAGGAGGGAGGGAAGAGAGAACAGAAGAGGAGAGATCAGCATGGGTGAGTGTGCGGAGATTGCGACGGGACGTCACCATCTGGGTAAGGGGAGAGTGGGAGGGGGGGAAGGGAGGAAGAGGGAGAAGGACATGAAGAAGTGATCGGATAGATGGAGAGGAGTAACGTTTACTGTATCGCAGTGTCTGGTGAAGATGAGGTCCAGCAGGTTGCCGGCCTTGTGGGTCAGAGGAGACTGGCGGCGGGAAAGGTCGATGGAGGCGAGGAAGGAGAGAAAAGGGTCCAACTTCTCAGTTGGACAGTTGGATGTTGAAGTTGCCAAGAAGGATGAGGCCGGAACCATCATCAGGGAAGTGTGAGATCAGCATGTCAAGCTCCTCCAGGAAGTCACCAGCTGGGCCGGGTGGACGATAAACAACTGCAATAATGAACTTGACTGGAAAACAAACAGTTACAGCATGAAATTCAAATGAAGAGGGGGAGAACTGTGGAATGGAAACAGGGGAGTATTTCCAGTGGCGCGAAATCAACAGACCAGTACCACCGCCTTGTCTTGCGACTCTGGGAGTGTGAGAAAAAGAGTACTGACAAAGCAGCGGGCGAGGCAGTGTTTTTAGGGCTGATCCAAGTCTCAGTAAGAGCAAGGAAGTTCAGGGCAAGGATGCATAGCCTGAGATTAACTCAGTTGTCTGCACTGCCGACTGGCAGTTCCAAAGCCCCCCAGTTACCACTAGCTCGACATGGGTAGACAGAGTAGGGTAAATGAGGTTTGTGGGATCACGGCGGCGCCTGGATGTAACCCAGTGTCTGTGTGACCTCCGCAAAGAAGTTTGTACCGCAATGCCACACATGGTAGATTACAGTCCAATAAGATGCCCACCTGAGAAGAAGTCGAACTTGAAAAAGTCGACTGTAGCCTTATTCTGCCTAGCCTTTGTTTGCCTGCCGCTCCAAAGCTGCAGCTTTCAGGAAGTGGCTAAATAACACTGGTTGCTAATTGTCTGATGGTCTGCTAGGAGTGCAGGCCCCTCCCACATGATTAACAAGGCAGTTGACCTAGATTGGGTGAAACCACCTTCAATGGGCCACAACACTTAAGCACTACCTGACCACTTGACTAACAATAGACCAATGAGTGAAGCACAACTTACTTGCAACACTCTAGTTACACTTAGTATCAACCTGACATACTCGAGTTACAGTCAGTATACAGATAGTATCACCCGATAAACCTGACAAACTCGAGTTACAGTCAGTATCAACCTGGTAAGCAACTAAATATACTCAGACTACACGTAAACACTTGGCTAACAATGGACTAATGATTAAAGTACAACTTACTTGCACAACTCTAGTTACAGTTAGTATCAACCTGATAAGCAACACAAATATACTCAGACTACACTTCAACACTTGGCTAACAAAGGACTAATGATCAAAGTACAACTTACTTGCACAACTCTAGTTACAGTTAGTATCAACCTGATTAGCAACACAAATATACTCAGACTATTCCAGATGGGTCAAGAAGTTCAGTCCCTCCAGTAGTTGAAACAAACGTATATATCATGTCATATTACATCATGCTACGTCATGTCATACATAATTTCATGTTATATAATGTCATATTACATCATGTCATGGCTCATTACATCTCATTTCATTTTCTGCCTTGTCATATCATCATCAGATGTCATTTCATATCATGTACTGTACGTGCCTTTTTCCTAAATACAATATTCTAGTTTTTTGCCTCTGTAACCGTGAGTGTCCCGGACTGGGCTTGAACTCACGTTTCCCTGCATGAGAGGCAACGCTCTAACGTGAGAAGCTAAATGCCATGGGCTATAGCTGCATAAAACCCCATGGGCTTTAGCTTCATCGCTAGAACGTCTTTCAGGTGTAGAGGAGTGAGGTTTGCTTCACTGCATAGCACTACCTGCTGGCGTCCGTTACACCTCTACACTATTTTTAAAAGATATGCATGTCAATCATAGTCCTATTAAATGTGGTATAAGGAGATACATTGCCTGGGTACATGAATGAAAATGCACTGGCCACAGAAGTATTTTTGAGGCACTCTGCCCAAAGCTATAGCTGAGTAAAAAGGAAAAGTAATATTTTCCTGCACTCAATAACTTTTGCAGTCCGTTGGAAGCTTGTTATCTATGTGCTGTATTTGATGCATTTGATATACATTTTAAAACAACTTCTCTCAGGAACTGTCACACCGTACTATGATATGAAACATTATCTCTTGAGATAGTGAAACACATGACAAGCACACACTTCTGTCCTCCAAATGAATCCAGCCATGTGAAGAGATGTGAACAAATAGTCATGTTTGTATTTCCATTATTTTTGTCAGTTCTGAATAACATAATTAGCAGATTTCCAGATTTCCTTCAACCCTTATACAATAATAAGCCCCAACCCCACCCTAAGCCCCAAGCCCAATTTCGGATAATCCTCGCCGAAAATGACATGTCCATGTAAATCAAGAATAGCTTAACATCTGTCAGGATCGTACCTATGAGGTTGGCATCCATAGAGAGATCCACAGATATCTGTGAACTTCTGACTGTCACAATGTCTGACTAAACCAACGCAAAAAAATGTAACCAGTCCCTTGGGCTTAATCTGGTTTGATCTGCAGCCCATATCCTTATCCGTATCCATTTTGACTGGTGGACACATCTACCTATGGCATAGAAATATCCCAAAGTATGCTTAAAAATAGCAATGCTTAGCAAGTATGCCCCTGTTTGCCCAAACATATTATTGCTCATTACCATGCCCATTACACATTGGGGGCAGCAGGATAGCTCAGGCTGTAGGGACTTGGCTTTGGAACCAGAAGGTCACCGGTTCAAGTCCCTTGAAACACCTGAGCACTGCCAAGGTGCCCTTGAGCAAGGCACCTTACCCTACACTGCTCCCGGCAGCTGTATATAAAATTGCTGCCCACTGCTCCTCATGCTAGGATGGGTTCAATGCAGAGAAACCAATTTCACTGAGTGTGTACATATATGTGATCAATAAAGAAAAGAGGATTCAATCCTCCAGATTTTTTGGGTTTATGTGTAACAGTAAGTATTCAACTGGGACTCCTAGTGTTTATATATATATAATATTATTATTTCAATATATTTATGATTTTAATATATATATTATAATCATGGAATCAAGTGTGTATTTCTGTGTATATATATATATATATATATATATATATTTTAATGGGACAGAAATACACACACTCGATTCCATGATTACAATATATATATTAAAATCATAAATATATTGTGGTGGGCCGTCAGGGTCAGCAAGGCCTTCTATATATATATATCAAAATTAAATAAATTTAATTTTGATATATATTTTCCACAAATATGTATAAAATTATTCCCCATAGTCTATTATCTTAATTTCATAGCTTTCCTCTTTAGCATTTATCCAATCATATTTCAGCCATAATGTGTTGCCAGGGTCCAAGAAATCTGCCCTTAAGCCTTCAGAATCAACAGTGCGGGCGCCTGGAGCTTAAAGTGAACGGAAACAAAACTGTGGCGTTAACCAATCACATTTCGAGTTGGCGACACCGGCGCCAACTAGCAGGCGTACGATAACGTCAGCACGTTGCTCGTCTTTTGATTGGATACGCGCTATTGAGAGACGGAGCTATGCAGAGCTAGCAAACTGAACTTGAACGAATTAATTTGAGTTAATTTTACAAGCTGTTTTTTTGTAACTGAAACGCACACATAAACTGTACAACAGAGTCATTGAAGTCTTCTTGAGGAAAGAAAGGAGGATGGATTTTGTGTTTAAATAATCAGTTGTTTTGGTGAGTTCAAAGCATTTTATTGATTTTTTATATATTTTTGTCATTTTATTTTGTTAATATTAAATCAATATTACCGAATTAATATATATGTAATTAAAATGACAAATATATAAAAAACAAATGTTTGATGCTTCTGCAAGAGATATGTGTGGCGCCCTGGCTCAGCTGTGCAGTTAAAGTACTCAAGGAGACGTTGAATTGTTTTGGATGAACCTTTATCAAAGTGGACATTCAAGGCTAGGAATACACTTTCACCACTGTCTCAAATATATCCTCATGAACAAATGCAAATTATTTATTTGTTTTCTTTTATTTTCAGTGAATAGTTTATGTGTCTTCATCGTCACGTTTCTTAAATGAAACTGCTTTGGGTGCGACAATGCGCTGTTTAGTGAACAAACTTGTTAAAGCTCACATACTTTTGGTGGACTTAATAAAACTTTGTAGAATAATCCCTTAAAAGCGCCTTTTATTTATCAGTATCCAAGCGATCTTAAAGCTGGTAGTTTAACACTCTTAATTGTAAATGAGAAATTATTGATTATAAATGCTTCGGAAATATTAATATAACTCTGTTGTACTTGACTATGTTAAGGTGATGCAACGCCCGGTTATACTGCGTTTCTGTCTAAATGTATAGTTTCTAGAGACATATGGTGACATAATGATGGTATTAAGAGGTGGAATAACTCAGGTAGGACTGTGTAGGACATCACTGAAGGCCTAGGTGTGAAATGCACGGCTCGCCACTGATATTATAATAATACTATTATATAAACATTTATCTGCACATAGATAGACAGACAGACAGACAAACAGAAAGACGGAAGACATATAGATGGATAGAGATATCTAGAAGAGGCTGGTCCATAGTGTCACAGTTTTGCATTCTTGTCTCCACATCACTCTCCCAGCTAGCCACGCCCGCTAATGTTCCACATTCCTGTCTCCCCGCTCCCACTACACACTACCGGAAAGCCACGCCCCCTTGTTAATTCTCACCCGCAGCTGCAGCGCATCACAATTTACGTTGCAATTTAAGCCTACCCTGCCCGGCTGGATTATCACACACACACTCTGATTCTCGGAAGCCTCACGCCTGTATCAAGTCACGTATTGTATCCTGGTTTTTGATTCACTGTGTTTGACCATTGCCTGGATAACGATCTTGTTTTTGCCTCTGCATTTTTGTACCTTTGCCTCATCCCTCGACAACCTGTTACTGACCTCTGCTTGCCTTGATCACGTTTTTGGATTTTGCCCTGTCTGTACCTTTGCCTTTTGCTCGCATTAATCGGTGTGTGCGCGCCGATCATTAAACACCTGTTCTACCTGGCTTCGGTCACTCTGCTTTTGGGTCCTACCTACACCCAGCCCTGACAGAATAATCCAGCCAAGGACCCATCGGAGTTGAACAGAATGCAAGTCCACCGTCTCGACGCCATTGATGAGATCCCCCCCCCCTTGGCCTTCGCGATCACCCCCCCCCACCTTGGCTTTCGCGATCACCCCCCCCCCCCCACCCGTTGGCCTTCGCGATCACCCCCCCCCCCCCCCCTCCGTTGGCCTTCGTGATCAAACCCCCCCCTGTTGGCCTTCGCGATCACTTCGCGATCACCCCCCCCCCCCCCGACTGACCACAGGTGAGTTCAGTTGGAAACGGCTGACGTGGAAAACACAGAGTGGCATTTTGGAACGGAGTCGTGACATCGCGGATCCAGGAAGCCAGCGGAGATCCAGGACTAGGAGCGTGAAGAGCTGGGTTGGATCATGACAGTACCCCTTTACGACAATGTCATTCCCTCTGGGCTGCGTCTCAACGGGCAGATCCACCCCCACCTCTTTGGACTTTGCGATCACTCTCCCCCCCCCTCCGTTGGCCTTCGTGATCAAACCCCCCCGTTGGCCTTCGCGATCACTTCGGTATCACCCCCCCCCCCCCCCCACTGACCACAGGTGAGTTCAGTTGGAAACGGCTGACAGGTAACCAGACCCGGTCTGATGACGCCGTTCTGCCGTGCTGCCGTGGGAGTCCTTTATGCACTCAGCGACTTTTTTTCATCTTCGTTTGGTGTGGCCATATCACAAACAGCAGACTGATCCTTCTGTTTACAGTCATCCTCAGTCGTTGCCAAGGCTGACTGCACCTCGCACAGGTTTACGACAATGTCATTCCCTCTGGGCTGCGTCTCAACGGGCAGATCCACCCCCCCCCCCCCTTTGGACTTCGCGATCACCCCTCGCCACGCCCCCTAATCACGTTCCACATTCCTGTCTCCTCGCTCCCACTACACACTACCGGATAGCTACGCCCCCTTGTTAATTCTCACCCGCAGCTGCAGCGCATCACAATGGGCTACATGCACTAAGCTGTGTGAAGTACTTCCGGCTTCAAATAATGCGGCTCAGCCTGTTCCGGTGTATTTGTTTACTTCCAACTAGCTAGCTACAGCTCCTGAGGTCATATTTCGCCATGAATTCCCATAAGAAAATGCGTTTTCAAAAACAGGAGAAGAAGCACTCCGAACATTGTTGTGTTCCACTTTGTTCGGCATCATCGAAATGTAATGCTATTTAGAGTTTCCATGGCTTTCCATCCCATCCCGACCTGAGAAGAACCCGACGTGGACATCCGATTCTATACCAGGTAATGTTAGACCCAAGTTGTACTATTTAGCTAACTGTTTGACATCGACCAAAGTAAACATCAGTTAAACTATAAAGAATCCTATCGTAAGTCTTCATAAAAAAAAGTTAATGTGCCTACTGCATGACCGCTGCAGTGTCCTGCATACGAGATGAGACATTGGCTTAGTTGTTACAGCTAACAGTATTTTGGTGACCGTGTATGATTGTATTTACTTTGTTAATGACTGACATGATGTGTCTTTTTGTAAATCAATGTCCAAGGTATGACCACCTGATGGCATTTTGGGGTTTGATTGAGCCTTCAATTGACTAAATGGTTGGGGTCTCCAGAGCCAAGAGCCTCCAGAGCACATCCATCCACGGTAGGTTATGGTCTGAGCTGCTCTGTAGTAACAGAGGGTGGGATGCCATTGCATTTACAGAAGGCTACACTAAAGGACTCAGCCCCCTTTAAATACACCAGTGCACTACAGCAACTCAGTTTTCCCCATGGTATGGTACACATAACCATTACAAAACATTTAGCACATCCTTACTAGTTTATAACTTAAAGCAGTAACCTTTTTTTTAACCTTCCAGAGACAGCTGCTCCAGCCAATCTACGAGTTCTTTCTTTTCCTCGTCTTCCAGTCGGTTGGTTTGAAGGAGAGGGACCCGGAGCATCGATTCAACATACACCAGTCCACAGTGAGCCGCATTATTGCAACATGGACACGTTTTCTAGCCACTGCACTGGGGTCTCAATGCAACTGGCTCACACCTGCAGAAGTGCAAGCTTACCTCCCTGAGGAATTCAGAGATTTCCCAGACACTCAGGTCATCTTGGACTGCACTGCAAGTGAGATGTACTCCACCTAAAAATCTCACTGCACCATGAAAGGGCTTATTGACGTTTACAGTGGCATGCCTGTTGTCAAACTACCAAAACAAGGCTTTAGTTAAGGCATGGGTTAAGTAAAGCATTGGTTCAACACCAGGTTTTTGTAATTTAATTGAGTGAATTTTGTTTATTCCAGTGGCAGATCATTTGGTTAAACATTCTGTAAATCTTATGTACACAAACATTATCAATGTAAGCAAACTGTTGAATGTAAAGTAATTTGTATATATTTGTAAAAATGATCATTGTAACATATTGTACATATATCATATTGAACTATTATAACATTATAACACTATTATAATAACTATTATAACAAAACATGATTGAAAAATGAACTATAATAAAATATTTTATAACATTTTGTCATTCCAATCTTTCATTGAAGAACCTAGGTTTTGCTCATGTTAATTTCTCAAAGACGGGTATCTTGGCATGTATATGTAGAAAAATAAATAGCTTTTTCTGTAGTTGATTTTTGCACTTGTGGATCCATGTGTAATCGTTGCACAACTGTTTGGAACAGCAATGCCACGATGTGATTGCACACAACACTGCCTGCCACACAGGAGCATCGGCTGTGCGTCAACACCACTGGCGATGAATCACGAAGTGTAATCTAAGAAGAAAGAGAAAACAATTAGAAATATACCCTCTGCTTCATGGAAAAGAGCGAGTAGGTTATTATGAGTAGAAAATGTGTTGTTCCTGAACCATGCTCCTAGACAATGCCTACCCTCCTAAATGCTTAGCTTTACATTCTCTCCCTACGCAAACAAACTTGATTAACCTTCCTTGATAACTATTATGCCTTAGATGGTGTATATTAGCAGTGTTAACTTATGTACATTTTTCTGATCACCCAAACACCCACCTTATCCATTAACTTGATCAAATTATCTGACCAATTTGCAGGGAGACAGGCAAACATTCCAGTTGGTGAGTCTTTAGGAATAAACTGAGCTATAATGCTCCAATGAACGAGGATGAACAACGTTACACAGCTTCCTGCCTCCACTTAAACTGTGGTGTCTCACTCTTCCTCATTGTCCTGTCAAGGCTCTCACCACCTGCCCTGACAGTCTTTATTGGACACTGAATCAAACAACAGATAAGTGTCGTTAGCGTTAGTCAGTCAGTTAACAATCATTTTCTTACCTTCCTAGTTGTGTATGTACGACACCACATACAATTGACAATCTTTATCCAACTTGCTTGTTGGGGTTTTGGTCATCCTACAAATCCGGTGAACATCGGTGATGTTCAACTTTGGGAGCTCTTGTAAACACCGGGTGAAGAATGTCCCGTTGAACCGGAAACAATCGAGCAGCATTAAATCGCATTAAGTAGAACGCGGAAGTGCTTGTGCATGTAGCCCATTGACGTCGCTATTTAAGCCTACCCCCCGCACACTCACACGGGGCTGGATTATCACACACAGATTCTCGGGAAGCCTCACGTCAAGTTGATGTAGTACGTCTTATGTTGATCTACCGTGTTTTTGACCATCGGCTGTATTACGACCTTGTTTTGCCGTGCCCTGTCTGTACCTTTGCTACCATTAACGCACCTGTTCCATCTAGCTTCTGTTCCCCTTGCTTTTGGGTCCCACCTCCACCCAGCCCCGACACATAGAGGCCGAGGGAGTTGCTCTTCCTTTATCAGGCAAGAGGGAGATCAAAATATAAAATAATTGGTTGAAATAAACCATAACCATATCTTAAAATTGTTCAAATTTGTTCAAAAAAACAAAAAACCTACAGGGCAGGCAAGAGGGAAAAGGCAGAGGAGGGTGGGCTCCTGCTGTCCTCTTTAGGGCGGGATCTCTTACATGTACATCGCTTTAATGTCCTACCTAACCAATCAACAACCAGAATACAATATTGACATTGGGCTGTTCCAATGATCATTTCCATTGATGTCATCTTAAATTCTCTACCACTGTATTGTATGCAAGTGTGACAACCTGGGAGTGATAGATATAATAATGCATTCATGATATAGTTATATGTTATAGTTCATAACAAATTGCTTCGTATTTTTTTAATTGGAGCGAGGAGTATACAACTCGCGGGATAGACGATGATGTTTGGGGATTTTCGTGTCCAAAATAGCGGTTCCATAGCGGTGTGCTGGCTAGACGGCGGAAAAGCTAAAAATAAAGCAACTCGGACGAGAAAGTGACACGGATGAATGATGTACTGCTGATCCCATTTCATAATTTGGATACACGTTTCACAGCGTTGAATTATAACGGGATTAAACCGAGCTCCATCCACGTGTGATCTGTCTCCCATCCTCGTGGAGGAGAAGACTTCTGAAGCGCTCTGGGGGTGCTACCAAGTGCTCTATCCTTCATCTCCGTCATTTCTAATTATTTCAGTTGAACCCTCCGACACCCTTCCTCCAGGCTCCATCTGGATCAGACAAACCAGCAGGTTCACTGGGAGAAGCTTTTCTTATACATTTTGTTCTCAAATTCAGTAATAGTAATGATGCCATCGACCGCTCGAACAGCATGCACTCTGTTGGTTCGAGTGCTCGATGGCATCATTACTAGATGGTGTGATAATATGAATGGTAATTTTTTTTAATCTAAAGTTGTCTGCATTGGTCACTAGTCACACACAAAAACCATATGTGTGTGTGTGTGTGCGTGTGTGTTTTAATGTGTTAATGTGCGTATGTGTACGTTTTTTTTAATACATTTTGGGATCATCAATAATCTGTATATATTCAATTTGATGTACTGTATATATATATATATATGTATATAGTATATAGTAAATGCATATTCTGAACAGGGTTTTACAGTTTTTACCCATTGCTTACACACCAAAAGTGAATGATTAGACAAAAACATCAAAACCTTGTTGTAACCATTCCTTAAACCAAGGCAGTAACAGAACAAACACATTTTCTGCAAATGTTTGCAATTCTACAACATACTTCTTGCAGAAGACTACATACTTTCTTATCTTAGACATCATTCAAAAAGGAAATCTCTTGCAATCATTGGGAAATTGGGACACACACACACACACACACACACACACACACACACATGAAAACACCTCATACACTAACTCAACACCAATGACTCTGAGCCTTAGCCCTACAAATAGGCCTGAGGCGAGATCCCTAAACCACCACCCCATCTCTACAATATACTGTTACAGTAAAAAGGTCTCATCTGTATTTCACTTTTTTTGGCCAAAATGGTAATTGAACACCAGTGTGGGCCATGTTTTGGGCCATGTTAATGTAAAAAATAAAGCTGTATTTATTTGTGTCTGAAGTAGAGTCCTGAAAAAGGACTGTTTGGTTGACTGGTTTTGATGGCAGTTTGATTTTGACATAGAAGATGCTAAGCTCAAAGTTTTGTGTCTTATGTGGCTTGTGTGTAGAATTTGAACCATATCCTGGTGAGCCATATCCTGCACCAAGAGTGTTTACGCAATGGGTAAAAGATGTAACTCCTGCTTACTTAACTACGTCCTGTATACATCACCAGAGTAGTCGCGGCGAAAGCTTGTTGTTAAAGCTTGTTGTCGAAGCTGCCTTTGCAACCAAGGAAAAGCTAGAAAGACATTGAATAGGATTCGCTTCTGGATCACAATTTCAAGAAGCGATGCATACAGAGATTTGTAAGGTTGGGTTGCCGACTACTTTGCTGATCTCAATATGACCGCAGCCCAAGGCAAACCATCGACAGTGTCAGGGTGAGTAACTACGAGTTTGTGTTTGCAAAGTACGGTAATGTACCCCCGCCCACTTGGTCTTGTAATACCTGTTTACACCCCGGGGGCGATGCAGTGAACACCCCGCCCGGCTTCCTTCTTTGACCGTGCGTTTACATCTTGTTTCCCCTGACGATTCCGTGTCGCTGTGCTGTATGTTCAGTATGATGTATATACCTGTGTACTGTGGGAGTCACTCTGCTGATGCCACTGGCTCTGCGTGCATACGGTGAAAAATAGAGAACTATTGTCGACGACTTACAAGGCTGAGGGCATCGTACCATAGTAACACGTGGACACACACACACACACACACACACACACACACACACACACACACACACACACACACACACACACACACACACACACACACACACACACACACACACACACACACACACACACACACACACACACACACACACACACACACACACACGTGTCGACCTTCCTGCCATATTTTCTTTCGGCTCAGCTTTAAGTATTCCGTCAACACCTTACCCCTTAGCGACCTACCTACCCGCTTTATAAATGCCACACCTCGGCAATGTCACACGTTCGTTGCAACTTTAAATCATGTCTCCCGCGTTGCATTAATGCCGCGTTATGTCATGCATATTTAATCACGTTAATTACCAAACTATAATGTGCCCTTAACTCTGTTGCGTTTGCCGGCAATCTCATACACCGGCGACACAAAAGACATATCGCCGAAACGAACCCACTCACCCGGTGCTGTTGAAGTAGTTCTGCCCCTGGCTGCAACTTCTGGAGATGGAGTATGGGTTGAACCAGAAGGCAGGCCGGCAGTTCCCGTCGCCCCGTCGTTCATATCCATAATCACTAGCGGACAAACACAGCAGAGTCACACCACTGTCAGCGCCGGCACCGGGGGGGGGGGAAAAGGACATTATAGTATGCAGCGTGTCTTCGTGGTGTTGTTTTTCATCCATTTATTCCGTCTCATACATTTTCTTATAGGGTCTTCTAGTAACTGGGTCCAGTGGGTCTGGGTCTCGCATGGAGGGGCATCACTATGAGGTATTGATTAGGGACACACTATTGTCCAATGAGGAATGAGTATCTAGTTGGCATGCAGGAAACCAATCGGGAGTAATAAACATAACAGCAGAAAAATTCTGGAAGCGCAAAGCCGAAAACATACTTTGTAATGATTGATGGGGGGGGGGGGGCATTGTTAAGAGAGCAAATACAGCCTGACACAGCAGAAAGACTAGCGTTCCGTTTAGAAAAGTCTGTGTTAACAACTTTGCCTCCAATATTTTATCTGCATATTATTACTCTATTATACTATCATATAAATGTATGTCTGGAATGGTTTATACAATTTGACTACGTTGATATATGGCACAATATTACAGCAAATTTTATTAGTTTAAGTTTAAGTGTTCATGTGAAATAAAATTAAAACTGATACCTCCCATTACGCAAAAAAGTTAAATATCTGCTGTATATTCCACAAGTTTGTTCATTGCTCCCCGTGTTCAATCATAATAATATAATAATAACAATAAGCCCAAGATTAGCATACAAATTAAAATGGTGGTCTATCTCACCTTCGCAATACAATTATGAGCATAGTTCTCAAAAAGTTAACATTCAATTTCATAGAGAGAAAATGCTTTTAAAAACACAATACCACATTATTCACTAACCATTCAAAGTCGTGAGCTCTGCAGATGCACGACTCTGTGGAGAGAACTCTGGAATAATCCCTTCCCAGCATGCAGTAGTTCCCAGGCCGGCGTTTCATGTAGATCTGCTTTTGTCCCATCACGCAGGGTTCCCCCTGTGGCCAAGACAAACACAGCCGCTTTGAAACACAAACGCTTTGACCTTCATCCACAGAAGCACGGTTACGGTCTCCCTGTGATTTGCATTACCTGATTATTCAGGTGCCAAGTTTGATAGTCCTCCTCAGTGCATCTCCTGCTGAACACGGACTTGTAATCGATTTTAATGAGCTGCCATTCAGATCGGTGGCTGAAGTGGCCGAAGAATCTGTAACATGCAAAGACGTGACGTGAGTATGACGCATAAGACCTCAGAAATAGAATCACTGCTGTTCAATGGCGATAATACTTCTGACATGCCCCTCAGTCAGTGGTGAGCTGACGTTGCATGCACCGTGCCTGACAGAATGTCTTTTATGTTAATCAGACCCCTTTTACACCGAATGCACCTCCAAAAATGGTGTTTAATCGAGTGCACATGCGGTACTTAACAGATATCCCCCCTAAGGCATTTATTTCAAATAGCTCCATAAAGTCCACACACACACACACACACACACACACACACACACACACACACACACACACACAGATAACACACACACACACACACACACACACACACACACACACACACACACACACACACACACACACACACACACACACACACACACACACACACACACACACACACACACACACACACACACACACACACACACACACACACACACCGCTGTGCATGAAAACGGATACCATAAAGTTCCTCTAGCCTCAGGTCATGCTAACGGAGCCAATTATAATGGGCCCATGGTGAGACTGTCAATGAGAACGTCTCCCCAAGAAGCCACCTTTGAACGGGTAGCAATAAAAGGTACACAAGAGACGCCCCCTACGTCATGATCTGGTTCTCTGCTCCGGCCTCCACCAGGATGCCGTCTACAAACAGAGGCACCATAGAGAAGCTGTGTCGGGTCCACTGACGGCCCTCGTCAAAACTGATCCTGCGGAAGAGAGACGCAACCATTCAGCTTCGGGAAAGTGACAGTGCGCTCGCGTTTTTTAAAAGTTATCCACTGGTTTTTCCCACTGGTCAGCACAACACATGCACAGGCGTGCAACAAAAACTGACGCACGCACGCAACATTTTTATTTCTTAGAGACCGCAGGGAGAGTTTTACCGACAAAATGACTGGCAGAGTCCCATGCAATTAGCTCCTACTTTTAGAGGCGTGAAATAATAAAAAGAGAGCCATGTCACTATGAGAGTGGTAATACCGAGAACTATCTCTATAGAACATGAGCAGAGGACGTGTCTGGCTTTTACAAGGAAAAGAGAACAACAGAATGGTTTCATGTTTCATTGCAGGGAGCCCAAAAAAAACAACTAAAAAAAACAACTGGATAGCTTTCATCAACCTGGATTCCCAGTATTGATGCTGACAGCTTATCAACATGTTGTAGTTCAGTGAGAACAACCCGCCTGTGCCAGAGTAGAAATGAGCAAGTATGTGTTCTGTTGAAACGGTGCACACTTCTGTGTCTGGAAGAATGAGAACACGGTCTTGGTCTTCTCCCTTGTTGCCTCCCAAATAGAAGAAAAAAAAAATTCACCACTGCTACAACTTTCATCTGGCTAAAAGTGCTGATAAAAACAAAGCACTGACGTGCATCCATGTCGAAGACTCAGGCCAGGGGAATGTTTTAACCTGACAGCACACAACAAAGACGACTGACACCCTACAAGGCCAGCGAGATCATTCCCTCTCCCCCCACTCTTATCTATCTCTGTTTTGTAGAACTTAAATTGGTTGGAGGACTAAAAGCCCGAAGGCTACACCTCGCTGGTTCTAAAACTAATTTCCAAACTGTTACAGAAGTGACTGGCAAACAGATCTGGTCCCATTTGGATTAGTCCGCACTCGGGCGAGCAACCAATTTGGCAAAAATGAAAAAGAACATGTTATTAAAAAACATGTACCGTTGTCATTAACAGAAAAGCATACATCTGCGCTAAAGTGTGTGTGCTGCAGCACACCTCGTGGGTGTCAACCCTATATGGGTTTGTAAGCATAGGATGTGTGACGTACCATAAGTGTCTGGTGGGTACGGACGGCTGCTTTACTGCAACAAGCGCTCCTCCTTTGTCTAGAAACCACACGTTGTGTTCCTCTTCGAAGATCTGCAGAAAGACATATGCAAAAATATCTCTTTCTATACTTTCTTTCTATGTGTAAACAGAAACTCACCATGGGTTTAAATGCACATATTATAACGCGCATTGAATTGATCGTTTGTGAACTACAAAGCTCACCTGTCTCCAGGTGTTGCCGGCGTCCGATGATATAAACATACAGACGTTGTTGTAAGACAACTCTGCCCCAATGTTTCCTGCAATTAAATATAGAGTAAGCGCAATCTTACTCAAGACAACACACACACACACACACACACACACACACACACACACACACACAACACATAGAATGGGGAGAATATACCATTTGACACAATATTGAGCACAGAGATAAAGCCTAAATAAATCAACCGCTTTGGCAATTTGTCCACCAATACAAAACAGCACTCCTCTATGTTGATTTGCTCTGCTGTCTAGGCCTCGGCAGCTCAGTAAATAGGCGAGCGATGGTGTTTGTCATGTTCTTGAGAGGACATCTGTACCGGGCGACATCCCGAAGGCGGGATGTGGGAAAGTGGGGAAAAGCACACAAGCTCCGCCACAAAGACTTGGGTGGCGGTGGATCTTAAGACGCAACGGTGCGATGCTCTCTCAAAATGAGGTCTGATGGCCTCTGATCAGACTCACACGCTTTACCGTGTGCACACGACGCATACGCTCATCCAAACAAGACACAGGCTTTAGAGTTGACTTTGTCTCTTCCTCATCTGGTCCCAGTGCCCCTCAGACACAAACACGCTCGTCAATTTTGCCGCCTCACACCATTAATCAAAGACCCACACACCTGCATTAGGAACATCTACACACCCACGCTGTTTTTTTAATCTCTGTCAATTTCACATGACGCCATCTCAATATATTTTTATGGCTTCAATCTATTATACGACTTGGGGAAAATGACTCCTGCACAAACGGGCGGCACTTCCCATGTTGCTGTGAAATGATGGAGGTGGAGTGAAGTGAGACGATGCAGAAGCAAACTGGGGTGTAGTATAGAGGGAGAAAGGGAGACCTATTTAGCAAGGCTTGTATTCAACAAGGTAAAGATTAAACAAGGTACATATTAAAATGCTGCTACTAAGTATGGAGCGCATCATTATGTTACTCGGCAAAAAAAAACAAAAAAACATGTAATGCACAACTACATGCATGTCAAAGTGGTGTCCTGTTCAGCCCAACTAGTAGAACATGCTCAACATGAATACCGCCAGGGTGAGGGGTTCAATTCCCATCCGGGGCCACCCATGCTAAAAATACACGCACTCACCATATGGTATGCACTCACGCACTCACCATACATGGTATATATGTGTGCATATCTCTATATAGATATACACTTTCATAGCTTCAGGAAGGAATAGTTTGTGGCTCTCAAATGTCATGGATGTTTGAACAAAAGGATGATCTACAGGTTTTGTTTTTTTTACATTCAAAGACAATCAAAGCGGAGAATAACACATTTCGGTAACCCGCCAGCATGTCCTTTGTGGAAGTCTGTGTTGAGGAGTACGGCGGAGAGTGTGCTAGAGATAATGGATTTTTTTTTTTCCCATCTCACCTGTAGCAACTATGATTCCCGGCGCAGAGCCCTTGGTAGAGATGGTTCCCGACAAGTAGGGGTTCTCTGACGTTTGCAGTTGCAGATGAAGTGAACAGAACGGCTGAAGAAAGAAACACCGTTCTCAACACCCACAGCAGCACTTTAGGAGGACAGCTTTGCACGAACGGGAAAATACACGAAAACAGTGTGAAAAACACACGACACACATTGTGATGGCTAATTACCCGGGTTGTTCGCTCGCAAGTCCATCAGTAAAAAAAAAACTACCCTGTTCAGTTTGTTCCATTTAGCGTTAAGGAGATATGAGCCCTAGGATTTAAAAAAAACAACAACAACATATACCACCGGGAAAAAAACACCCAAGCCGATTGCATTAGTCTCAAGCTTCCAAACAACGTCAACTTGTGATAATTGCATTTTAGCTGTCATTGAACACAACGAGGAGGGTGGAATCTGCATAAAGGCACATAACGTCACGTCTGCAGGGCAAGTGTACAAAACAAAGGAGAGGTTGAGCCGCTCATCATAACAAGCGTTCGTGGCCTGACAGTGGCGTTGGGCATGAGCGAGGACACGGGCACTGATCAGTGGTTTGTTCAAAAGAAACCCTGCAACAGTAATTAAAATGTCACAAACAAATAAACGCAGCATCAGGGTAAAGCCGCGCGCTGGAACCACACGTTGTGGCTGTTGTTCTAAACGACATTTAGTCCAGCCTGTCGGCTCTGTTGTTGTTTTTGTTTTTGTCTCCGTTTATACCCGTTTGTACTTGGCCGTCTTACAAAGCAGAGACTGCAGCAATTTAAGAATACGGTGCATTATCTAGCAGGAGGGGGAAGGGGGGAGGGGGGAGGTATATATCTCGCTGTTTTGCAAGAGAGTAAGATGAATTGTAGTAGTTTAGTAGTAGCTTTACAGTATGTTTAGCCCAGCTTTCCCCTAACCGCTGTGACTGAGCAGTCTTGCGCATTAGGGAACAACTGGCAGAAGACACACACAACGTTGGCTGTGAAATGCTTGCATTTTAGGGCATCCTTAACAAGGTGACACATTACAATGTTAACACAAGTAGGATGAGTAAGATTAAGAAGATGTCATAGAAAACAATAAGAAACAGTGGAAACGGCGACATATGCATGACACACTGTTTTGTTTGAAAGGGAAAGCCAGCCACTAATCTCAATTGGGTGCCTCAAATAGAAAGCTGGATATAGTATAATTATTAATTATAAAATATACAATTCATTTTTCCAGCTGAAATCCTGGTCTCCATGGTCTTCCGTCTGTACACAGTACGCTACCTGTGGTTGTGTAGCAGAAACGGCCAGAATCCCATGCATTTTACAACTAGGCCAATTTGCATTATGCATTGTTTATTAAGAACATTAATAAAGTGACCTTCATGCATTCAACTGGCAGCCCATTATTTATATTTTGTGAACCTTGGTTGCATGATTGTGTAAACACAATCTATACCAAAGCAATCTATAACTGTTAATCTATAACACTTCTATATACAATAGTGCCTACCTGGACACAACGTTGTATGACCCAATATATGGTCCTAAATTCACAGCCTACGGTCTTCAAATTAAAGCAGCCTGTACATACATATTGGCTCAGGGATTAGTCGTTGATGTTGATGAAACACGCTGGACAAAGGTCCAGCGTGTTTCATCAATATCAACAATACTATGTATACTATGTAATACTATGTTATGTGTCCTTCCTTCTGCAGTGGTATCAATCACACCCTTCTATGAAGTACATGCATTTTGAAAGGAAATCATCAGCAGTTAGTAACCTTCCTTGTTCTTGATTATCATTCTCCAACTTAAACCTCAACTTGTTTTATTTTCTCTCCTACATGCTTGTTCTATGAATTGTACCCCAATATTTCTCATCACCTCAACGTATTGTTATGTGTATTAATAGCTGCCATACATACAATTGTTTTCCCATGGCATAGTCAAATAAATGGACATTCAGCAACACATTCGGTAACACCAGCAACCATCATCTACTGTTAAGTACATGCACCTGTCAGCGGTGTCAATACATACCAGTATGCAATGTATGTCATTCCCATCCATGTCCACGGAGGGCGCCTGCAGCAGCCTCCACTCCCGCCCTTTGTTGTAGGTGATGTAGGTCTTCACCTGGCCGTCGTGTCTTCTGTTAGCGATCAGCATGCCGGTGACGCCCGCCACCTAGCATACACACGTGGGTGGAGCGATGACAGGTTTTCAATATTGGCTCGCTTGATCACTGGTGAACGTCAGGGCGACGCAGCAAGTCGTTCGCCATGTCACGCGTCGGTTGCGCTGAGCTGTAGCGTACGCCTGGATGCTCGTTTGTATTAGACTTAGTATTAAAAGGATAAGGGTAACCGCCCTGGGATGAACCATCTTGTTCTCAAGTACACATACAAAACACATGCCGCCCTTCCTTTCAAAAATACACAGTGCCGAAGTCCCAATGTACAACGTCAGGTTACAACGTACAACATCATACCGAAAAAAAGTCTCAACAAACATTGATGACACATCAATTAAAAGTTAAAATTAAAGTCGAGCAAAATGGCGTCTTTACACAACGTTAAGGCTCTGATGACGGCCTGCTCGGTTGTTCACGTCAGACATGGTAGACTTTGTAAACGCTGTTCATTAAAAAGAGGTTGACCAGCATCGCCCGAATCACGTTCTAATATCGAGCCCCGTGTTGGCTCTAGCTGTGGACTCTGCTCCGCTTTCTGTTAAAACCACTCTTGTCTCCCGGGATCCTTTTTCCAAACCGGACCGGGGAGGACCGCCGGAGTAGGAAGTCGATGCCGACGGGCCACACGCTCTACATCGTGGTTGTCATGGCGAAAGGCTACAGTCGCATGCCTCTTCTTCCCCAAAGGTGTCTGTCAGTGTAAGTGGCACTAATAGGCGGCGCATTTGACATTGTCATCGAATTGGAGCCGGAGAAAAAAATAAAAGGCTGCGGGACGGACGTGGCTAATGAGGGATCTCCCTCTCTTCATCGACCTGATCCGTCAATCACGGGGGTTATTATTTATCCTGGAGACCTGCCTCATACCACACACACACACGCACACACACACACACACACACACACACACACACGCACGCACGCACGCACGCACGCACGCACGCACGCACGCACGCACGCACGCACGCACGCACACATACACACACACACACACACACACACACACACACACACACACTAAACACACACAGTGAAAAACCAGGCTTCTGCACCAATGTGGCATTTTCGTTTGCAAACACCATTCTTTTCGGCCCCTCTTCAGGATGAAGTGGAAGATGTCTGTATTGATCTGTCCAAGCCCAGATCTGAAGTCACGGTGTGACAGAGACGGGTCCTGCCACTGCATGTGGTATTAACAGGGGGATTCCACTGTTGACAGAGAGCTGTCAAGGTGTGTCTGCACTTTATGGCAATCATTGTAACCAGATGTAACCGGGTGGGGGGGGGGGAGACACACTAGGCGACACCCGTGTACCCCAAGGGATATAAAAAGTAAGACGTTAAGCATAATATGGTTGACATCTATAAATACGCAAGTCTGGCAGGTCCACGGCGACCGCCTCGACAGAGGTGCATCATTGTCTCCCGCAGTCTCCTGCAGTCTCTTTGCAACGCTGGGGCCTGTTTTGTTTTGATCCGTTGCCAATGTTATTTTTCTCTGCAACTTTCTTGCAGGAATAGCACAGTGGCACCTGCCATTGCCAATGAAGTGAGAAACCACACACACAAACACGTGGAATCAGACCTCTCCCATACGCATCAGTGTTCTCGCCGACACTACGACAAGCTGGCAGTTGATATAGCTGTGTTGTTTTCGATAAGGGGAGGCAAATTGAAGTCAATTAAAAACTAAGCTTTTGCGTTACATGTCACGAGGAAGGATGAATTCACTTATGACTGACTAATATGTATTGAACATGTGTTGGCACAAAACATAAATTTGTCAGCCATGAAGGACATACTGTACTTTCATACTGTCCCTTATGGATACATAGCTACACTTATCTGTATCATGGTCGATGAAGAATAGATACTGAAATACATTGGTGCATACACAGTTTGCCTTTGGTCCAAAAAGGTTTACAGAGGATGCCCTGACCAACACATACATCTGGATGATGTTCATAGAGTACAGCTCTGCTTTTAAGACTGTGGCCCCCCTCCAAGTGAATCACCACACACCTCTCGCTTGGCCTTAACCCCTCCATCTGTAACTGGACCATGGACTTCCTGTTCAACATACCTGAGGTGAGGTAACTGCACCTCCTCCACCCTGAACCCCCCCCCCCCCCACACACACACACACCCCAGGTCTGTGTTCTGAGCCCCCCCCTTTCTTCACTTTTCCTCTTTACCCACTGCTGCCTGACCATTCACCACTTAAACACAATCATAATTAAGTTCACGGACGACACCGCGGTTTTGGGCCAGCAGAGATCCCACCCACCCCGACCACGGGCCGCTCTTCTCCTTGCCCTCTGGGAGGTGCTACAGGAGCCTCAGGGCCAGGCACAGGTTCTGAAAAAGCCTCTTCCTCCAAGCTGTTTCCCATGTGAACAACCTTAGCATCTTGGTGAAGCCGTAGGCCTCCTTTAATTTACCTATGTACCTGCACATTGTGTTAATGGCAATAAAGTTGATGTAATTGAATTCTGGATGTTATTGTTGCTTTAACACCATCGCTAGTCATTAGTAATAGTAATTTGTTTAATTATAGTAACAGTTTGTCAGACCACAACAAATCTAATAGATGTTGATAGTGAAATGCTTGAATGAAGCCACGTTGTCTTCAGAAAAGTAAAACTACTGTCAATGTCAAAATAAACCCCTAGATAACAAATAGAAACTCATCAAGTGAACTAACTTCAACTTTGTTTAGAACAAAAACACAAGCTGTGGGGGGACAATTAAGCTGGCAGGACTTGGATGATTCACTTCAATAACGACAGCTTTAGGGGCAAAATATGTATCCTATTTCAATATCTGGCTCCCACATTGTTCAAAAGAAATCATTAAATGATAGGGTTTAAGATCCGTGCTCATCTTCTACAGACCGTAGGTGTTTGTTTTGAGTGACAGTTGCTGAATCCGGTCTATTTGCAAACCAGCCACCCGATGGTATAATATAAACTTCCCATGACACGTTAGACATGATGAGTGTGCCATAAATAATCTTGTCATGATATGTGATGATGATCCAAGGACGGTGTCATGGGGTTTGATTGAACCAATCAGATAGCTCATTTCTCCAGGGAAGGACAGCCAATGATGTAGGGGCCCTGCGGGAACAGGAAACTCATCACCACCAACATGATAAATCACATCATGTTGATAGTAACTACTTCAATAATAGTCAATAATTATAGCTACTGTCAAAAAAGGGAAATGAAGGACATTGATTTCTGGTGAAATGTTGAAGCAACAAGCTGAGCATATCAGATATATAATCACTGAGAGTCATATCGCAAACATTTTGAGTCCCTTGTTGCTCAAACAACGTCGATAACTTTGGTAAAAAATGTGAGCAACAAAGGCTTGTGATTAAGCCCAAATACTTTCTAATCAAATGCGATTGATAATGAGGTTTGCTTCTCTCTCCCCCCCCCTCTCTTTATCTGGATAGTGGATTTCGTTTGGGGAAACAGCACAATTGATTTCTCCAGATAAAGAGAAGACGATACAAAGACAAGATGAAGAGGGTTGCCTTGCGGGAACAGGGATAAATTGTGGAGGAGAGCATCTAAAGGAATCTACTCCTGCATCTTTATCGCTTCTGGTTGGTACCAGACTGTTTGGCCTTTTGGAACACAACGGGTCTCTGTAGTGTAGTATTTCAGGATCTAACAGCAATAAGTGGGGGAGAAAGAAATAGTTCTTGCCTTGGATTGGAACCGGGGAAAGAAAAGGACAGAACCACGTTTCTACTTATAGAAGTGATTCACCACATATGTTCATGCTCCAAATTCTCTGACACACACACACACACACACACACAATCCTGCACACACAAGAACACCTACCCAACCTTATACCCACAGGAACGAACACAAACACACACACACACACACACACACACACACACACACACACACACACACACACACACACACACACACACACACACACACACACACACACACACACACACACACACACACACACACACACACACACAAAGTGCAGTTCCCTGAAGTAATATCCTTATTTACCACACCACTGTCACTGTCCAATCAATGACACCTGCCAGTGTGTGAGTGATCAACTGATCACAGCAGGGCGGAGTGCGCTGGCCGCCTCCCGATATGAATGCTAATGTAGACACGCTGCACGCCGTTAATCTAACAAGGTCATTACAGGTCCAGGGGTGCTTGGTCGTGAGCGCTAATTAAGCGCATGTTTTATGCATCTTCCGCTGACAGCGGGATGATCGACGGTGGTCGGTAATTCCTACCAGAAAAGGACAGTTAACTGAGGCACAGTCCGTCCGTCTGAAAACAAGAGCAATCAGTTTTTCTCCCGAGGAAAAATGTTGCGGAACTACTTCTGTTAGAAACAGAATGGACTGGCGTCAATACAGGGGCCCTATTCTTCACAGGGAACTTTTGTGCAGTAAGTGAATTGAATTGATGTAGTTGACAAACACACACACCAGCAATTTAGTGTGTGTATGTGTGTGTGTGTGTGTGTGTGTGTGTGTGTGTGTGTGTGTGTGTGTGTGTGTTTCCCCACAAGGTCTTTATATGTTTTGCCTGTTGGATATTGATATAGTATTATTCCCACAACATTATTTTTAGACCCCAACCCCCCAACCTACAATATACCTGTCGAGTCATCCTCTCCGTTGTCATATTTAATACTGTGCTTGTAGAATAAGCGCCACTATGAAAAACATAGTCTTTCTTCTTTAAGGGGATTATTGTGAGGATACAACTGCAGGATGAATATTGTTGGCTCAAGAGGAATACTGTGGATTTCAGTTATCATATGGTTCACCTCTTTCCAGGATCCTACAACCTTCTTGCACTCCCACATACACAATGATTGTGCCAGGATATTGTATCAGGCATGTTGTCATTGACTATATGTAGTTTGGCTTCACCTATGTATTGTATTCATCATTATATTAATACAATATCCGAAGATGTGAATGAGTATAACCTCATTCCTCCAAAGTATTGTGAGCCCAATACCAATAAGCAATAGAATGTTGTACTACACATTCTATATATAGCAAATATGTACATTGTACCACATACATGTGACAAATACACGCAAATAATATTAATTAATTTTCCAAGGCATAAAGAGGTGGTACATGAATTGAATGAATTTAAGATGTAAATATAAAGCTTGATTAGGTTAATTGTAAATATTTAAAGACATGCTTGTTTTGAGATCCCATGTTTAAAAGATCCTCAAAAGACCATACGTCTTTCACTTGCATAACTCCAAAATGTACACATATTCTAACACCTGCATTTGATATTCCAGTTGTAAAGTTAAAACTGCTCCAAATAGGACTGAAACAAGACAGGGACTGGGAATACCTAGACATCTTTCCCATTCCATGTGAATCATGTTCAAATATATAGGATTTCTAAGGTATTTGCGTTTTGAAGAATATAAGTGTAAATTCAAAGGTAAAATTTAAAAAACGACTTCCCCTCTATCATATGGTAAGTACAGAAATGAAAGACAGAGTCCAGTGCTTTGATTATCTCAAATGTAATTGGTAAAGTGTTTCATAATTTCACTAAAAAGGCACTTTGGAGGTGGTAGAGGAGGAATATTGTAAAACATATTTGATATTTATTCTAGAGCGATATCTGAATTTAGCAATTCATTTTCAATATGTTTACTCTGCCAATTAAGGATATGGATGAAGCTGACCAGCGTTCTCATGAATTTTAAACTAATTAGAAAATATTTTAGAATGGGCTCATAGTTTGATGGGACTAATGTTTTCAACATTGTGTATGAGAGGTGAAACATTCAATTACAATGAAACATATATAACAGAAACACATTGGACCCCATTTTGACCTCTCTGCCTCACTCAACAACAAACAAAAAAAGATGTTGATGTGTTCTTTGTGTATCTCAAAATCCTCCCAAAAGGTGTCAACAAGGCCCATAAAAGCAGATACAGATAGCAATATTGTGTTCGTTTTTTTTACTGGCTATGGGATTGATGTAATCAAGGCTCCTCTCATATATGCATTGAGAAGACTTTCTCTGAAAGCCTCCTGTAGCATTTCTAAAAGAGGGATCAGTCATTTGTTTTGGAATTTCTTATTAACATTAGTGAGTACTATCTGAACCCGTGGAGTGGTCTCTTGCCAGGTCCAGAGTGCAATTCATATTGGCAGCCATAATATAATGTCCCAGTGTGTATGAGATGGTTAGGTATAAGCCATTATACAATTGTGTGTTATCATCATTGGGAGCTTATACACTCATTCAATTGAGTGTTTCAAGACATCCCTGAACATAATAATAAACCTACCAGCTGGATCTTTTATTACACTCTGTACCTATAGCAGTATATTTATATGGATCAGTATCATTACCCCTTGTGCATAAGTACAAGACGTAGATCCTACTAAAGCAGATACTGGATTTCTTAAATATACACAATTACTTCAAATATAGATCACCACACTTGGTGACGTTGGTTTCACATAACAGTTGAACTGAATGAGCATAATTGTGAAAACTTTGCATTGCAATAAGCACTCAAGGCAACTGGGTTATCCAATATCCAATATCTCTAATTCAAATGAAAGGCGAGAAACCCTTTAGGACTGTTCTTGGGGTAAATAAATGAAAAGGAGAAAAAAGATGAACCACGGGGTGGCGATTGGGATCCAATGATTAGCAGATTTATATTCAATTCAATTGAATTCAACTTTTCACTAGTGCAGGGCATGTCAAATGTGTGCACCAGCTCCTTATGAGAAATAGGCAGGCTGTGAAGATAATTCTATGCTGGTTGATGCCCTGGTCTCATAATGTTTGACGCACCGTGTCAAAGCCTCTCTGTTTGTTGTTGAACTTCAGCGGACACACCTGGATGAAAGCGGACAGTGCACACAACAATGCCCATGGCAGCTTTGATAACTTGTTCCTTTTGTCTGCAGTTTTTTAAAACTTCAAGATGAGCCTTCCAGGCTTGGCCAGTATTACAGCTTTGTCGGCCGTCTATCCGATGGGACCTCTCAATTATCAATGGTGAGTTGAATGACTCCATCCCCTGGCATTTAGACAGCCATGTCTCCATGAAAGCAGCTGTACCCTTCCTGACTCTCTTCTCAAGTCAAGTCAAGTCAAGTCAAGTTTATTGTCACTTCACAGTTTACAGTTTAGTATAAAGCAGTGATGTGAAATTCTTGTGTGCAATACCCGACGACAGACAGCAGTTATAGAATAAGATAAAATAAAAATAGATAAAAATAGATAAAAATAGAATAAAAAATAGAATAAAAAATAGAATAAGGAATATAAAATAAAAATAAAAAATGCAATTTATAAAATGCAAAAATCAGCACAGAAAAGAGCAATATATATATATAAATCAATGTAATAAAATATACATTGTTATATGTTATACGCCCTTGTTCAGCAGCCTGATGGCCTGACTGTGGAAGCTATCTCTAAGCCTATTTGTACGACACTTGATACTGCGGTATCGCCTGCCTGACGGTAATAGTGAGTAAAGTTCGTGGCTGGGGTGGGCAATGTCTTTTATAATTATTTTGGCCTTGGCCAAACCACTCTTAGCCCACCACTCTTCCTATTCGCTATCTGCTATTTCTTCATATCTGGCATTTCATGTCATCTACTGTATCAGAGAGTGTTTTGACTTGGGATGTCAACATGCTGACCCAATATTTAAGTTGGGTGATGTTGTTTTGTGTGCCAGATATGCGTTCTTGAACCTCATTTGTAATTTCACTTCATTGACTGCTTTGAGAGTACACTGCCAATTTCATTGGTGCAACGTTATTCCATTGCTTTGGTTGCTTTAACAACATAGCCATTGTAATGCTTTCCTCCATTATCTCTCCATTGTCTCACCAGCAGTGGCGCAACCTTAAATTGTGTTAGCATTAGCATCGGAGAGAGCTTCCGAATCTGATGTCCCATGCAAGTGGATTTCCATCTTTTCTTGAGGCTTCTTTTGCAGTCGCATATTTTCGTTGTTGTTAAGTTAGCAGTTAGTTAACAAAAGCTATCGTAAAAGTATGAAGCTATGGAAGGATTTGATATAATTATTTGTCAGAGGGCTAGGAGTAACATCTTTTGACCATCACGCCATAACCGGAAGTCGTGTGTTCAATGTATGGGTTTTCCCTGATCTCTATTTCAGACACATGTCCATCCATACAATTACAAAAGATAAATTAGGCTGTAGACATACCTCATACAGGTCCAGCATCTGGTTTCCCCCGATGCCCCGGGTGGTCTTGACATTCTCCATGGCCAGAGTGAAGTAGATTCCTCTGGTGTCAGACAGGTAAAGGTTGTAGGTGTCATTCTGGTTCCACTCCTGCACCGCTGCAAACACCTGCTTCTCATCAGTGCTGACAATGTGCAAATCCTGCCAGAGAGAGGCAGGGGGTGAGGGCCTATGAGACGCTAGGAGAACAACCATGTTGTCCAGCTGCATTGGAACATGTTGCCAAAATAACAATAATTACTCCCTGTTGTAACACAAATAGATACTCATTTGTGTAATACAAAGATACTAAGATGTACATTAATAAGACTACAGAAAAGGCTCAGTGAAAGTCTAGGGTTTAACAATGTAGGCTGAACAAGATAACAAACAATTAAGCCTACTATTTTGGAAAACCAGCAAGCTTTTTCTGGATGAAGACAGCATTTTAAAATTAACCTTAGTCATATATTCAGATATTTGGAATATTCCATAAAATAGACGCTTGCTTAGTTTTAATTGATGCAAATGCATCAAAATGAAATAATCATTATAAACCAACACTGATCATTTGAGTAAATAGTTTGTCCTCTGCTTAGTTTATCCTCTGCTTCTTACCTTAGGCAAGGAGTATTTGGGAAGTTTAATCTGTATGAACGGATCCCTCTTATAGGACACGTAGTATTTGGCCCGGCCTGATGTAGGAACCTGTAGCACATTGCATGATATATATGAAGAAAGAAAGTTAATGTAAATACACAATATTTTCTTTGATTGCATTATCAGGCACTCAATCCAACCAAAATGTGTCCTGGGGGAAGCACATCTCTGCAACTAAACCTGGACTTTACCTAACATCTTCCGGGCTGGTATTCAGAGGAGGCAGCCCATCTCCCTGGGTGTCAATGCACTGGCAGGGTGTCACGTTAGAAGTTGGTAAATATCTTCTTGGAAGATCAATAGCCTCATTATTCTTTGTCAAGATAAATCTTTAAGTCACCTAACCAATGCTTGAGTCCTGTCTAGAGGGGAGCCATCCTTAACGGTCGAGGCCCTGTGTAAACACTTCAAGGCATATAGTTGTTAGCTCATTCAGCACAAAAACACAGTGGCAGATGGGGTTAAGGACTTGTCAATAACCCTCCGGCTAGGCTAGCCAAACTAAAAGTTTGCTTCTGAGCCATTCCACCTATGCACACTTGCAAACACACAGGCAAACAAACACACATTTGTGCACACAATAACAAAACAGAAGTGAAATTGCATAATTTAATTTAGCAATAAAAAAAGTCTGTCTGTTTAAAATCAATGTTTACTATGTGTGTTTCGCCAACGAGCAAATCAACCCCTTTTCTTGTAGCACACTTATTCTGATTTCAAAAGAAAGAGAACGATATGACCCTCAAGCTTGTCCCATAGCGATAGAGAGTGGGAACAGTGGGAGAGAAGCCTGTCCACCACCAGCAGCAGCAGCAGCAGCACTGGCACAATCAAACCAACACCCGATTGAGTGAAGAAGCAGAAGATGGATGGTGGGACAACCGTGGAAGGTGTGAACTATAAGGATATTTGGATGATGGATTTTGTGACCCCCGACATAACATTCGGGGGTCACTCAGCTGTGACGCTTGGAAAACGCGGCAACACTGGAATTGCAAAGGGGAGGCTAAGGTTGAGCGGTTGAGGTTTACTTGGAAAACCTCCATTATAAGTGACAGAGGTGCCCTCAGAGAACAAGACTATATTTTGGGTCTAAAATGCCCAAAGTAGCATTATGCGGGGGAGCGGTTGCCTGTAGGTAGTCCAGGTAAGCAGCTTTCTAAAAGCCCCTTTGTGGTCTACTGGTTGAATGATGACTGTACTCACATTCAAGCTATTGGCGCAGGGTACCCAACAACCACTATAATAAAAAGGTAATAAGTCAACTGCTATTGCTCCCACTGTTGGCTACTATTATTACTACAAATAAAGAAATCAGAATCCAAATATGCACAATTTCCATCTTAGCCAATTAATCAATATATTCACAGAAATATACATAGTTAGAACAATACATAGGTGATACTAAGATACACTTGTATTAAGCCATAGTAGTGTTTGTAAGCTACATATGCTGCATCTGTTCATCTGTCTCTTAAAAGCAGTATATAGGCTCTTTCCAAGGTCTCTGTAAATACTCTGATTACATTGGAAGCAGCTTTGTGAACACCTTTTCTCTTGAGCTATGATAAATGACAGATACGGGAGGCAGGTTTTTTTTAATGTATTGAATATAAAAACAAAACAATACTTCAGAACATGACCACTTTAGATTGTTTAGATTTAGATTAACATATTTTCTTCCACATCACTTTATATCCAACTGTAAGTTCTAACTGACTGTCAATTTAATGCAATACTATAATATAAGCAAACAAAATGGTTCAAAATGAGTGCTTCACAATACTAATATGGCATTAGATGCATTTCCATTAGCATGCCCAGAGTTAGCATGCGCTAAGATCCAGTTATAAAGCTTTAGTTGATTCATGGACAACAATTCATTCACACTGAACTTAATACTTGTGTCCACTTCCCTCCATAATATGTTGCATGCTTAACACAAATTATATATCTTTGTGGGGACGTGTCATTGCGGGTCCTTTACCTGGATGAACATGTATTCGTCTTGGACCACCAGGGAGCTGATGTCGACATACCCCGGGAAGGGGTAGTTCCTGTTGCTCTCTGTGCACAGCTGAGCCCTGCATGTGACATACTGAACATCTGCCAGACGGCGAGGAGACAAGCCCGACTGGTTAATTGTATAGCACTGAAGCAGCAGGATGCTTCAAACACAAATTAATGAATATTTATACACTGTGGGGGTAGAGCATCTTTACCCTTCTTCTGTGAGGAGAGAGACAGAGAGAGAGAGAGAGAGAGAGAGAGAGAGAGAGAGAGAGAGAGAGAGAGAGAGAGAGAGAGAGAGAGAGAGAGAGAGAGAGAGAGAGAGAGAGAGAGAGAGACTAGTAACTACTACTAGTTAAGTTCTTCCAGGGTCCAGGCTGGGCTGACCCCACATCCCGACGCTTGAACTAGCTGTAAACCGTACTGGTAATGTGCTTCGGAATCAGGTGGCAGACACCAGTGTGAGGTGACAGAACAGAATAACCTTACCAAGTATGTGCTGCACTTCTCCGCCTTGAGGACATGGTGTGAGCCAATCAGAATTGGAATCTTTACTGTGTCCTGTGGACTTCCTGCTTTTATCTTCATTTAATTTCCTAAGATCTCTCTCTCTCTCTCTCTCTCTCTCTCTCTCTCTCTCATGCACGTTTTACTCTCCCTCCCTCCCTTGCACATGTGGGGATATGTGTGTGCGTGTGCAACAAAAGCTTACTTCCATCAGGTGTGTGCGCTTCCATGTGGACAAGATCGAGCTCCTTATCAAGACCTGACACAGACCTGCATTATGAAGTCAAGGAAAAGCATTTAATCAGAAGAAGGAACACCCAAACGGTAAAGCAGTGCACAAAAATCCAGACTTGTTTTTTTTTTTTGGTTTTGTGTACGACAGAGGGGAAAGAAAACATATTGAAGAAAAGTGTCAGGAGAGGTGGATTGTGGAAGAAAAACGCCGGGGAGAGGGATATAGGAGAGGGATATAGGAGAGGGATGTAGGAGAGGGATATAGTGGAGGGATATAGGAGAGGGATATAGGAGAGGGATATAGAAGAGGGATATAGGAGAGGGATATAGGAGAGGGATATACGGGAGGGATATAGGAGAGGGATATAGGAGAGAGGGATATAGGAGAGGGATATAGGAGAGGGATATAGGAGAGGGATATAGGAGAGGGATATAGGAGCAGACGATACTTCTCTAGTTTTGTGTTAGCTTGGCGCGGCTAAACAACGGCAGGAAAAAAGACATGGTTCGTACTCATAAAAATCTGTCAGACACACCGACTGAACCCAAAATACCCCCTCTGCCGCGCCAGAAAACACCCACGATAATGTAAATGCAAATGTAATCTGCCATTCGATGCAGGGTCACCACGGGGCCAAACTGTGAGTTCCTGTATTTCCTACCACTGGGCACAACCACGCCAATTGATACCCTGTGTGTGTGTGATTACCACCGGTCACAGAATACCAAAAAAAAGCCACCGCTTTCCTGCTGTTCGTACTGCGGCAGCCTTTTACTGTTCCTGGTAGGCCGATGAACCAGATGTATGAACGCAGTCAAACCGGAGTCGCTGTAAAGCTCACGCGTTGATCTCCGGGAGGAGGGTTTGGATCCTGGGCCATCCATGTCCCAGATGTATTATGTATGATGAGAATAGGCCGGTGGGAAAATATCATACGTATGTATGTACGGCGCTTTGTAAGCACACGGATGGACATAACGGGGGGAAGATAGGGGGATGCATCCCAGTCACGTCTGCACAGGGCGGAGGGGAAGGAAAAGGTGCGTGATTGATCTGTGGATGTTGCATTCAGTGTTCCCCAGAGATTTGGGGGGTGGATTGTATAACGTGCTTTGTATGGGGTGAAAAAAAAATTTATAAATAAAAAAATGCACATCCGATTGAAGCAATTCTGTCGGAATACGTACATTAAGGAACATGCATGGGAATGACAAGAGGAGAGACAGGTATGGAAGGTATGGAGAACACACGGTAGAGGAGCAGCAGGACATAAGCAGATGACTCACCAGTAGAACCTGCTGGGTGTTACGTGTTCGTGAACAATCTGCCATTTCCTTCCAAAGTCCATTGAGCTGTATAACTGAAAGACAATTGGAGAAAGAGTGGCTGTCATTAGCAGCAGGCTATTCAAGCCACTTCTGACAAAGACATCATAATGCTATTCTACTACCGACGTGTGGATTCTTGGAAAGGGGAAGAAAATGATGTGGTAGCAATCACATGCCAACAGCTTAATGCTTAAATTCTTAAATGCTTCAGAGCAAATGCTCTGAAGATGTACCTGAAGTTGTGGTTCTTCTAATGGCTTCTAGATATATTTCTATAAAGATTTCAGTTGGTCAGTTTGTTCGGTTTATTTCACAAATTTGGGTCTCAGCAGCTTTCCCCTCCTCCTCACAATGCTAACGAGTATGCGCTACTGTTTAATACAAAGCTTTTTAAAGCGAGTAGGAGGTTTGGGAAAGGGGTTTCTAGCAATGATTGACAGGTCGCTCCAGCTAAGGTCAACTCTGTCCAGAGGTCTTTATCACCCTACATTAACCTGTCAATGATGTCAACGCTCCCCCTATTTATATATCTAGATATACGTTTTGTATCTTCAAAATTGCGGCAAGCATAGGCTGACCATTATGAAAAAAAAACGGTATGTTATGTGTTACGTGACAGTTACAGTCACTGTGTGAACAATAAAACAATGTTTAATAGTTAATAGACCCCGAAGTGGTGCTGTTTTTTTTACTCATTTTTTTAATCATTTATTACTTTTGGCATTAATACAAAAGAAAAAGTGCTCTTATTTGATATGAACAAAGAAAGCTGCATATTTAATAGCCAAGGCAACAGAATTAGAGCACTGGTTCCATCTGCAAAAAGAAACCGCAATATATTACCTACATTTTAAATTTACAATTGGCATGGTGACGGTGACCTGATTTTGCTGGCTTAATTACATTGCCTTATGCTCCAGTGAAAAATTGATCACAGCTTCCTTCCATTACAGTGATTGATGTTGCAGAGACCTTGTGGTTTCCTATCTCATATTGTTTCTACCTATTGTTAATTGCATCCAACCCTCTCTGATCTCTCTGCTAATGATTACTAGTACTCGGATACAGAAATAGCACACTGAAGAAATGTGCCAAATGTGTCAACCAGCCAAGTGACTTTTGATTTGACTTGGGCAATTTTTTCTTTGAGGAAACACCCCGGCGATGTGCGCATCGTTAGCTTACCTACAACACGACACCATTTCACTTTCATAATACAATTCACAGTTCATAGCACACTTGCAATATCCAAAGTGGCTTCAGCAGTGATAAAGAGTGGTAAGAAACCCCTAGCCAATAGACGAGTGATTTGCTTCTCCTGGTCTTTGGCTTTACCACTCTCTTTAAAAGGACCAAGCTCACAGTGGTGGTGGGAGGGTGGAGGAGGGCGGAGCAGGGCTTACTTCTTCAGCCTTCTTCAGTCTTTGTGGACATGCGGTGCCATCAGGCACGCTCAAGTTTCCTCTCAAGCCCTCTTTTCTGCCCATTAATCAACTGGCTGACATCTTGAATCCTCGAGTTTGGGAGGCGTAATGCTTTCACCTTCCTTCCATTCATCATCAAGTGAAGTCAGGGTGCAGGCTGCTGGTCGGCCAGGCCATCATCCAGTCATCCAGTGAAACAGTCACACAGCCACCCAGTCACACAGCTGTCCAGCTTTCCTGTGTATTGACGTTGTAGTGAGTCAAAAAAGGGATTTTGAAGTATTGCTTGTTTGCCAATTAATACAGCCATATGTCAATGTGTGACCATTGATATCGTTTGTAGTTAGCTTATGGTACTCATGTTAATTGCTTAGGGCCCCATCAGGGAATTAGCCACAATAATGCAGTTTTGGTTGCAAATATAACAAAGAAAGCTAAAAAGTGCTTCCAACGTGTAACATAACGGGAATATAGGATGTTCCTAGTCACTGCCTAGAATAAATAGCATATTTTCAATTGCATTTACACAACATTGTGTAGATACGCCATGGTGCGCGCAGGATACACTCCAAAGAATACAAAACAGAACACTTTAATTTACACGGTGAGTCTGAGGCGTTCCGCTGTCGAAAGAGAGAAGAAGCCGGGAGCCGTGGTTTGTTTTGACAGGATAAACTAGGCACCCGAGGGCACGCCGGGGAGCGGTCCGGCAGAAAGAAGCTTTGTACACAAAGACTTCCGAGGGGAGCAACCGTGGCGGCCGCCGCGCGGCGGGCCAAGCCGCACAGCGTGAGTCTTTGCCTTCCCCTTTCGCCGGAGGAATAATTGATCCTGAGAAGGATTCGTGGAATGGGGCGAGTCGGTCTGGGGCGAATACAAATAGCCCATCAAAGCAAACAGGCTGCGCGGCGCACCCTGCAGGGGGCGTTGGAATCAAAGGCAGAACACAGGGTCTCAGAAGGCTTTGTCTCCCGCAAGCTTCCATTTATGCAATGAGTTCAACAGTGGCTTCCACGCAGTCAGCCGTGAAACCTTTCATGGTATGCTATACTGTCCTTCAGGCGATAGAAATTACAAAACAAGCGTTTTTGTTGTTCTCGGAAAGGACTTTTAGCCAGGCATATCGGCTATTTTTGGAGCGGACTTGGCCTTGTTGTTCCTGTATAAATGTGGGTATGCTGGTCTGGGGAGTCAATCAAAAAGGTTTGGTATTGGCAAACGGCAGCAGTCGTAGGTGGTTGTAATGTCCGGGCATTCGCCGGACCTCTTTTTGATAAATAAATCTCTGTTTCAACACTAGGGTTGTAACCCACGGGTCTGTGACTCAGCATTTTATTTGAATGCCGCCTTCTGTCTGAACTGGCAGCCTTCCCTGAGGATGTTATCCACTAAATCTACCCATCCATTTAAAACTTGGCAGTTGCACTGGTTTTTCAAAGTCTTCAGAGTCGTTATCTATCTGTGTGATTTTTCACGCGTTCCCCAATTCTAAGAAAAATTCCCAACTGTGGACATGTGCTTCATAATGGAGCGCTAATGTTGCTGTTTTTTTGGATGAATTAATAGCGATGGCCGCTGGCAACACAAACCTGGCTAACGGCCTGGCTAGGTTTGTGTGTTCTTTGAAGACAACTGCTCTGCTCTCTCGCTGCAAAACTTCCTGAACTCAAATCCACAGTAATGGAAAAGATAACTGCAGCGTTATAGGACTCTGTATTGTGCGGCCGTTTCAATAAGTCACTTTTACTACACCTCATTAAGTCACCTATAAATCCCTGACGCATCTATTTATAGTTCTCTAAATCACACACACACACACACCCCTCTAGTATCCTGGAACCCCTGGCCCATCTAATAAGAGGCCGAGGTTGATGGCCATCTTTTTTTACCACCTCCTACTAGCTCCCTTTCCAGAATTTATAGAGCCTGGGAAATAGCTGGGATGACCCTATGGAGGGGGGTAGGAATGGGTTATGCTAATGAACCACCTGGACCTGTTTTTGGAACAAGGCACTATCAGCAAATAGTACTGGACCGCGATGTAAGCCTCCTGCGGCACTGCTCACGCTTCCACCAACATCTGTAAGTCCATTTGAAAACCAAAAAAATAAAAGAGTTCTGTGTAAAACTTTTGAGATTAATTATTTGCACCACATTTCTCTGCAATTTATTGCATTATCGTGGTGCAATTAATTGTATACAGCATCTCATTTTTTTTACACTGTAGATACGTTAGAAAAGGAGGCAGGAGCTTACAAAGGAAGACACTAATGAGTCTAATTATGTCATGTTATGTCAACATTTTAGCATAACTTTTTCAGTCCCAACTGTTCTAAACAGAGGATATTGAACTTCAAACCATGATGAAAACATTTATCTTCACGATGCGGTACACAGCACATTATAACTGTGGCCACGCACTGTGCACATACAGCACCTGTTTAATTATGGCTTCTTTCAACCCTTTGCCAACATTTTATTTTGCAATATGTATCGTGTGTGTTGGGCGTACATGAAACCAAATGTCAATCAAAACTTTTACCAACACGGTGTAAACCAGAGCTCATCCTGAGATACAGATGTATCCTTAGCAGTAGCCGGTCTAGTCAACTTAATTGATGAATGTCCCCCCCGGGAGGACCCACTGTGGCCTGATGAACTGCAGGCGAACTGCAGCTCAGCTACCTCCAAGTGACAAGTGGGCTGTACTAAAGACACCTGCCACCTGGAGTCTGCCAGAGAACCATTGCAACTACGGCAGCCATTTTGGCTCACATGCAACCCTTTGAGAAACAAGCAGAGCGTTTGAAGCCCCGGGGGCGTCCCTTCATTTGAATGGGACAGTTTAGTTTAGCCACACAACCAACCAAATAGTATTTTTTTTTGTATATATATGACTAAAGACATCATTAAATATGTCATGACGAAAATTGCTTTTTAATTGAAAATAACATAAATAAAATGTAATTACTAAATGAATGCTGTGATTCAAATGGAAAGTAACTAATAAAGCAGGGTGTGAATTATGTCACATAAATCAGTGGTTTGACATAAAACTACTCAATTGTAACCTAATGCTTCTCCTTTCACCAAATCTACCAGAGCAGACTGCAAATATAAAGTCAGTTTAAAAAATATGAATTTAAAGACGTACAATGACACAAAACCAAATTTAGAATGACGAGGAATGATTTGGAAAAGCAAAAGCACTTGGAGATAGCTACTCACCAACAGCAATTAAGGCAAGGTTTGAATTAAAAGAGCTTAGCTAAAGAGGACTCGCTTCAATCCACACACATCTTAACCGCTTTAAGAAAATTACAAATGGAAAGATGGCACTTTTCCGTGCGTCGGGGGCTTGCAGCACGTGACAAAACGGAGAGAAAGGCGGAGAGAAAGGGGGACGAAAAAGATTAAGTCTGGGTAATGCGTCTCCCCATCGCTCTCTGCCTAAGCACTTTATTGAGTCTGGTGTCCCCGTTGCATTTCTGAAACCATTTAGCATGGATATGATTCAGCCCCAAATAATTAACAGCATACATTTGCATCATTACGGTGGATTAAGCGAAACAATGTTTGCATATTGAAGGACTGCTGGGGTGGCGTGTTTGTCAAAGAGGCAGTTTATGCCGTTGCCTTTGCCTCCCCATTGTGTCCCCTGCAGTCAGTATAATGTTCCCAGGGGGAGGAAAGAATGACATGTCGAATGAGATGTGTCAGTCACACGGAACACACACACACACACACACACAGACACAGACACACACACACACACACACACACACACACACACACACACACACACACACACACCAGTGTGTGTGTGTGTGTGTGAGCATGTGTCTGGGCATGTGCATCTGTGTGTGTCCCTTGGCATATGCACTCATAAAGCCATGTATGTTGTTCATCCAAGTGTGTGTGTGTGTGTATATGTGTGTGTGTGTGTGTGTGTGTGTGTGTGTGTGTGTGTGTGTGTGTGTGTGTGTGTGTGTGTGTGTGTGTGTGTGTGTGTGTGTGTGTGTGTGTGTGTGTGTGTGTGAGTGTGTCTATACGTTCATGAGGGACTTGCTTGTATGACAGGTTGATAGGTTGATGATGTATGACGGATTAATGATTTGCCCGCCCAACTCCCCCCCTTTTAAAGTGATTAAGAATGTTCCGCTACCCTCTGCGTCTCCTCCAATCACAACCGGGGCGGCCGAGCCAGCAGTAATTTCACCATTTTCCTCAACAGCAGATCAGTTTTGCATCTTGAAGACTCTCCAGCCAGATTGTCGACAGCATGCCCCCTTTGCTGCCCACCCCTCCACCCCTCCACCCCAGGCCACCCACCACCTATCTCTAAGACCCTGACAGACTCCGCTAGCTCATCCAGATGCGTCCGCACCTGTTCGGCTGTGAGCTCTTGAAAACCATAAGGTGGAAAATTATCCTCCAGACGCCCTGGCCTTGCCCTTGAAACGCTACGACTTGATCTAGTTTGGCTTGTTGGTCTAGTTTCAGTCCTCAAAGACTCAAACTTGGGGCAACCCGAGAGTAGAAGAGTCAGGAATACAATTAAATTACGAACAAGACAAAAATTGGGGTTTTTTTTGTACTGCCCCCTGGATGGACGAAATGCTTTTTGCCTTTGTTACTACGAGCGGCATTTTGGATAGGGTTCCCATGGCTTTCACATTTCGTCATATTCTAGGTTACCTTGGGTTCTTCTGAATGGAAACGAAAGTGTGTGTGTGTGCGTGTGTGTGCGTGTCTGTGCGTGTCTGTGCGTGTCTGTGCGTGTCTGTGCGTGCGCGCGTGCGTTTGACAGATTAGTGCGGTGAGTGTGAATGTTTACGGAGACTACACAGAACATATGGGCCAACACATAACTTAGTCAAATTGCCTCTTTCCATTCATGCGTGTAGAGCCCCGCGTAAACGCATGGGGATAAGCGGCTGCGCCTTCACTGAAACCTACAGTGCCGGCTGTTTCCTCGTCTTCCATCGACCACTTCAAGGTATTATTTTTCTTCACTTTACTTGGTGCTGATAAACAGCTATAAAAACTGTTCCACCCTTACCCCCCCCCCCCACCCAGCACCACCCAGTGCACAGCGGCTATATAGGAGAATAGAAAGAAGCATTAGGAGAATACCGCCGCGATACGGGACACGGACACTGTCATCTAGGCTACAGTGGCGGCGTTAGTCAGGCAGACGAGTAATTCAGCTCATCCTCATTAGGTGTACGACAACACTATGGTGCGGGTCACATCATTAGGAGCAGTGGAGGGAGGAGGGGTGTGTGTGTGTGAGAGAGAGAGAGAGAGAGAGAGAGAGAGAGAGAGAGAGAGAGAGAGAGAGAGAGAGAGAGAGAGAGAGAGAGAGAGAGAGAGAGAGAGAGAGAGAGAGATGTAGAGAGGTGTAGATTTAAAGAACTGCCACCACTGTCCTGGAGGTGGGGGTGGGGGGGGGGGTGCTCTATGAGCGACTAGGTGGAGACTGCATGATGATGAGACACTTAGTTTCCCCTACTGTTCAGATTTATGGGCTTGGAGGCCCGTTACGATCATTAGGGGAATGGTGAAACGAGGGGCTGGCGGGATGTGAGGAGGGGTGGTGGCCACGACACACAAAAAAAATAAACTGCACAGCGTTCTCTTTTTTTCCCCTCTCTCTCTCTCTCCCTCTCCCTCTCCCTCTCTCTCTCTCTCTCTCTCCCTCTCCCTCTCCCTCTCTCTCTCTCTCTCTCTCTCTCTCTCTCTCTCTCTCTCTCTCTCTCTCTCTCTCTCTCTCTCTCTCTCTCTCTCTCTCTCTCTCTCTCTCTCTCTCTCTCTCTCTCTATTCTGGTTAACGCAGCACTTTTGAACCATAAATCTTTGATCCTCCCTTCGCCTTATTTGTGCAATGGCATTTCATAATAAAAAAAGAGTCCTCTGTAATTTCACACTCCAATTAGTAAATTGGCAAAACGCACGTCTGGGGGGGGTGTTGTTAAACAGACACCCCACCCTTTCCCACAGGGAGCTATTGTTTAAGAAATCATTGCTATAAAAAAATAAATGATAGACTGAGATTGGTTTAATTTGGAAAGCGATAGTCGATAATATATGGTATTTAAGTGCATCGTCAGTGACCCATTGTTACGCACATTGTAGAGTGGACATGGAGCACCTTTGGTGGAAGTGTACAATGGTCTAATAATAACCTTTTCAAAGATGAGCTCACTGAGTGTGTTTTATTCACAGAGTGGTAAATGGATGCTTGGTCTCCCTGATCGTTCAGGGCCACGGACAGTGGTTAAAAATAACGGCGGTCGCCCACTCCTGAAAGAAATCAACACTTTCTGCCACCACTGAAACTAAAAGGCGAGTTGTTTGGGGGTTTTGGTTAAACCTGTTGTGTCATTTATGTTGCATAATCAATCGAAACTCGAGGTTGGGTGTTGTTTGATCGGGACCCGTGGACTCCTACTCAAACACTGAGTGTGTGTTAACGTTCTGAAATACTCTGTTCTGACCCGAGAGATCGTAAAGCCATTCATTGGACTTGTTTCTGTTCACAAGTGCACCTTTTTCCTGTTGAAAAAAAAACCTCACTGAAACTGAATTAATTGGACTGAGCTAAACGATAACCCACACACAGAGTGGGTCTGAAAACAATGGTGTTCGCTGTGTGAAGTGTAAAGGCTAAGGACATTTCTAATGATAATGAGTACACAAAGCAACTTGAATAGTCTTTTTTTCCATCTTTTAAATATGATATTTAATTCATTTTGTTGTATTATTTGTATGCAGAACCATGTTTAGAGGTACCACCAGTACACTGACTGACAGTAAATTGTAACCCCTTCAAACTTCTAATCATGTAATCAACAATAGAATCAACAATATTATTATGATGGCTTCTACTTTGGAGTAATGTCATAGCCTCTACTTTCTTATTATTTGTGTTTTACATGATTAACATTTCCAGAGTTTATTTTATTGCATTGACTTAAATGTATTGATTTTTTTTATACAGTATATTGTCTCTATTGTATGTAATTTTAAGTCTTGCAAAGGTCTATCTATTTACTTATTTATTTGACATAAATATGTTCATTACACAAGGTTATGTGTGGGCTACACACAGGGCTATGTGTGACTAGAAAAGGTGAGTTGAGTGGATGATCAGCTCACTTCTTTCCACCAAGGGACTCCATAGACAAATTGAAATTTCCCTTATCCTGCTGGCTTTCGAAAATACCATAATTGTACTTTGCCAGGCAGAAGAAACCTTGAATAAAAAAATGAAAGAAGAACACTTGTGAGAGGAATACACTATGAGATTACCATCACAGTTTTGGAAAATATGCAGCTTTTTCCCCCCCATCGTAGACACTATGATGAAAGCATGGTAGCCAAGTGATTGTAAACTGACATGCTTTATCTGAGAGCCGGTTTATCCGGAGTGTAACATGAATAAACAATGAGGACGCTTTGCTGGACAGCTATGTTTAAGAAGGGATAACAAAATGGCAGACAAACTGATTCACCGGCACGAACACTTGCGCTTCAACACAGCTGTGGATTTTAAAGAGGGTGCCTTCTAAAACGAGAGAGAGAGAGAGAGAGAGAGAGAGAGAGAGAGAGAGAGAGAGAGAGAGAGAGAGAGAGAGAGAGAGAGAGAGAGAGAGAGAGAGAGAGAGAGAGAGAGAGAGAGAGAGAGAGAGAGAGAGAGAGATCGTGTGCACGATCCATCCATCTTAATTTGTCACTTTCCCGCTTTTTCTTCAGAAACCTAACGCGTAAACAGAAACACAGACTCTGGAGGAGGCCCGTCTGCCAAATCCATCCTTTGTTGCCCCCTCCTCCTCCTCCTCCTGCACCTCCATTTTCTCCTCCTACATTTTTCTACACCTGACAGTTATGGGGTTGTCTTTTACTAAAGAACAAAGAGGAAACAGACAGGCCGCGCACACAGCCCGACAAACAAAACGTACGCCATGTTAGACCCAGGCCTTAAGGTGAGGGTATCGGCTGGGCACATCAAGGGCACCTTCTTCCATGGGGGAATAATCTAGACACTGTGAGAGGACACGGGCTGAGCACCAAGGACAAGGAGGCAAGTCGTCACCACCTCCCCTTGGGGCCACACCACAGACCAGTAAAACGTGCACCTATGCTCCTGGACACCCTCCCTAGCTTGGTTGATTGGAGGTCAGCTTCTTATTCATAAAATCCTCCTGGGATTTGGTTAATTTTTCAACAAAAAACGATTTACCGGGGAGGCACTACCACCAAGCCACACACGCACACATAATTAATGTGTGACACATCTGGTGACACACACACACACACACACACACACACACACACACACACACACACACAAACACACACACACAAACACAGCCCTTATTTTTCGCAGCCTCTACAGCAAATGCCCTACACAGAAACTCATTCTTGGTGTTTCTTTTTTTTGTTGCACGCCCCCCCCCCCCCCACCACCCCTTCTTCTTGGCAGCACACCTCCATCTGCTGTTTTGACAACGTAGTGACAATACATATTTGCTATTACATTCAAAGGAGAGGAGCCATCTGTTCCCCCTTTACATCTCCTCACGTCTACGTTCTACCACCTGACTGGATCTGGAGGTCTTCTCCTTTGATATCCCCACACCCATATTTCACGAAGTGCCTCGTGCCTCGTACCTCTAGGGAGTTTGGGAGCGTCTAGCTGTCCTCGAAAAGGCAAACCGCAGTATCAATGTAAACGGTGAAACTGAGAAATATAACTTGAACGTTTTGTCCAGTTGTCCAGCCAACTGCGTTGTAAGCAGTTAATACCATTCATGCATTCAATGAGGAATTTGATCCCTACAATCTATGAATGGCTGTCCAGGCAGTACGGCAGTACAACAGCAAAGTGCAGTAATCAGTGTTTCAATTCAGACATCAATAAGAAATATTATTTTATTTGTTTCTACATTTTTCTTTGTTTTTAATCATTTTAGTTCGATGTCTGAACCTTTTAGATGATTTGAGATTATGAGATTTCAACAATTAGAACAAGGGACAATTTAGAACAAACCAGAAGTATTATTTTGTTTACCCACGTCAATTAGTATTAAACCAAGGTTACATATTAACCTCCACATCCTCATCATCAGTATTATCATCTTGAAGCAAGGGCTTCATCTCAATCACTCAGTCCACAGTTTCTGCACGGGCAGATTGCAGATACTGCAGTCTGCCTTGGTCTTTAGTCAGATGTAGTACTTACTCCAATTTGTAAACCTGTTTATCTCAAAAAGCACAGAAGACTGAACTAAGACACTTTGCCACAACATGAAAAATACATCCACAAGTTAAGTTTTGACTCTTAAGTTCAAACTAGCCCAAAAATGAATGCGACTTATCCTCTCTTCCAACCTGACATTATCCAGAGGTGTTTTTTTCTCTTGAATTATCAGGACTGCGGCTAACGAATCCAACACTAGGGCCACCCACTCGCATGCTATAGCTCCAAGGCAAGTAAATGCCTAAATCTAAACCCATGGGAGACTTTTCTTTGACACTGGTCATATATATTTCAGTACACTGAAACACCTTTTCGAGTTCCCATTGCAACTCAGTGTGACGCAAACATTTTTCTTTCAATTTAAGCCAATTGTGTACACTTTTAAAACTATGGCAGCGGCAGTGTGATGAGAATACAGGCCAGTGCTTAACGTGAGTCATTTAGCCATTTACGATGGTATACAAACCTCGAACCATATCTCTGAGACTGAACATCTTGCGGTGTGCATAGTCACACATGCTGTTCCTCTCTCTGAACTATTCCCGGTGTGTCGTCTGCGCATTCCTCGCTATAGCGTTGGTATGTATGAGTACAAAGGGAGCGTGTGAAAAAAGTTTTGCGTTTGTGTTCAACTTCTGTAGCCCTGTGTTGTGTATGGGAGTACGACAGAACAGTGTGTGCTATGCTACAATGTTTGGCTCACGCAAGTAACCTGGGGGTTCATCTATGGCCCAGCAGAGCCCAGGTGATCTAAAAACAATGTCTAACAATATGAAGTGTCAACTTTGTTGGGTTCAAACTGAAACTCGATTGTGGCACAGATCACGACTAAGAGAGGTGGGTGACGGTTTGCAACGCTACCAAAATGACTCGCAATGGCGTGATATTCGTACATAATGAAACAAATTGTAACTGTTGTAATGTATTGTAATAACATAACATCTTGACGCTGACGACAAAGTTGATTGACGTACCGATTGCCAGTTGAACAATACACCAACTGGTCATTAAATGGAAATTAATAAAATAGAAGAGAGGATTGTAGAGCACTTGCACTAGGCTAAAAAACAGAGCTTCATACGTTCACTGTAATCTAGTCGATACAAATAACTGCTATCTACTTTCAACAGGTCAAGGGGGTCAACAAGTCCTAAACCAACCAACTAACTAACAAAATTCACAGATTTTCTTCATGAAACACGAATATATATATATTCTAAACATTTCTTTCTAAATCTTAACATTGTATAAGAGTAACAAGGGTCTCTCATAAATAAATGAAGGAAGCGAAACAACGGCAGGCCAACATTCTTTTCTGGGCTATTTGACAAGGAACGATTTTAAGCTAAAAATGGTAATAACGCAGTCAGTAGAGAGGGCAGGATGTTTACAGTGGATATTCAAATAAGGAGGGATAGCTTTATTCAGTAAGCTGTGTAGTGTGTTCTTCCTGAAAGTTAACACACTTGGCCATCATCCCATTTCTCACAAATCAACACTTTATGTGGTTAAACTCAATTCATCGTGGTTAAATAAAGTACTTTCTCTTCACTTGCACTAAACAGCCAGAGTCTCTCGCTTCACTTAATTAAATGCCCCTGGATTATAATAAAAAAAGGTAATAGAAAATAAACAATAATTAAAAACAACGGGCAATGCAGGACTCTGTCCAACCCCCAGAAGTGATGAAATAGAAGTAATAGTTGTTTTTGTAACTCTCATTGGAGCTCCTTGATGCTAACCCATTAACTTAACATGCAGGGGAGTCTGAGCTTTGTGAGTGCCAAGCCCAGATCCTTCTTTACTATTACGTCTACTATTTACTATTAAGGGCCCTTTGGAAGGAGCCGCAGGAGGTTTGGAAGGACCACATTCACTCCAGGAAGTCCCCTGAATATGGTGTGGTATCAACAGTATTGATACCCAATTGTTCTCATTGGCCGCTAAAGAATCACTCTGTGGAACACTGTTGTGCTGTAGGTCATTTCTCTGTTAGTCATACTCCCTTTATAATTGTAATCTCATCTCCGCATACCATGCAATAACATTATGATTATGAATGTATTACTGCTACTACTACTACTACTACTGCTACTGCTACTACTACTACTACTACTACTGCTACTGCTACTACTACTACTACTACTACTACTGCTACTACTACTACTACTACTACTACTGCTATTACTACTGCTACTACTACTACTGCTACTGCTACTGCTACTACTACTACTACTACTACTGCTACTACTACTACTACTACTACTACTGCTATTACTACTGCTACTACTACTACTACTACTACTACTACTACTAAGGGGCCAATCCCCTGATGTTTGACTGCATTTCATCAATCTATGCTGTGGCACTTTGTCATTTCCAACGGCTATACATGTGTAATAGCCGTCTCTGGTCTGATTTGGTAATGAGTTATATTAATTATAATGGCAGTATCTTAAGGCTCCAGAGCACAAATGCTGGTTCATATTTGTAGCGTGACCCAAAATAGAAAGTCAAAATGGTTTAAAGGAGCCAAGCACACACAACGCAAATGTAGCAGGCTGTATTTTGTCACTCATACATTTTCAGAGCATTGCGTCTGTCCTGACACGGCTGTGTGCTTTGGGCTGTATAGGGAAATATGTACAAAGGTCGACATGATTTATTTGGAAATACATTTTTGGAAATTCAGCCCCTCCAATTATAATAGGGGGCCGGCCCAACATTTGCAAAGAAATGCCCCATGAATCATCCATGGGGCATATAGGGATGAATATTTTGGAGGCATGTCACTGAATCAGTTTGATACAACTGGTACACTGTTTCATTATGACGTGCATTTTAGATGTTGTACCTCCCTCTCCTTGGGCTGTTTGATTTGTAAGGTCACTGTCCGCCTGCAGTGTTTCACAGTGGCGTGAACCACTGAAGGGGAAAACTTTGGTGGAAAAAAAATGCCACATATTTTGCAATCACCATTATTGTCTCTCAAACTGCCCGGGAAAACCCTAAACCAATCTCTTCCGCGGGAGAGGAAGTCATTTCAGAGTTTCAGTCCAAATCCATTGTGTTCCAGCAATGCAATCAAACAGAACACCCTTTTAGGGACAACAAACCACAAACAAACCAAGAGAAAGGAGAGCCGGGGAGAGCTGACAGAAGAAGATGTTACCTTCTGGTCGTGGCTGTAGGCTAAGGCCCAGTCCTCCTGGGTGGGGTGGAAGAGAAGGCTGAGGATGTAGAAGCTGAGGCGGTACTTCTGGAAATTAGCCCCCTCATCAGAGCTCACCAGAACACTGCTCTCAAACTCTGGGTCTGTCAGCACCATGATCTAAAAGAGAGAGAGAGAGAGAGAGAGAATGCTGAGTACAATACAAACTTGCATGTATACAAAAACCCACACAGGACACGTCGATAAAAGGTCAATAATGTTGATCTGGTTTTAAAGCTTTAGCAATATTGTACTTTTTTCCAATTGGAATGTCTGTGAAGTGCTTTCAGTTCGGGAAGAAGAGTGAGAGAGAGTATGTGAAATAATAGTGAGAGTGAACGATATGAGCATAGTATTGTGTCTGTGCATGTAAATCTACTGACTAAATAAAATAAATAAAAGCCTACGTGTATCGATCAAAGTATACATATGAACATATATATGTATACAGTACATACAGTATATATATACGTATATTGGTAGCACAAATGTAGGATAGGCATTATTAATACGTGTTGGAAAGAAGAAGAAGGAATAAGTGAAAGGGATAAAGAAGTAAAAGTGGGGGAGTTTGACCAAAGCTAGGCGAGATGAGAGCCCAGACAAAATCAAGCCATGGATCAGGCCGTGGGGTCAGCAGAATAGACAAACTCCTGGCAGGCGTGGAGCTCACACACTTGCCAAACTCCTGCTTTCTGTTGCCATTTTTTTGTAGCATTTTTTTCATTTAGTTGTTGTTGTTTCCCTCTGTGTGTGCTCCAAGTATGAGCACTTAGGGGACTTAATCATGCCTCTCCACATGCGCAGTCCTGATAATAGGGTCGTTTGGGGTTTATGTCTAAATATAGCAAACGGTTATTTGGACAAAGTGCGGCGCACATGAATGGGAATCTAAGTGAGGGCAAATGACCGTGTGGGTGTTCGATTTGGACTGTGTCACTTGTATCCATGAAAAACCTATACAGGCTAACACAGAACAACACATAATACGATACAATTAAACAGCTTGAAAACATTTAAGCAATTTAGAGTTATTGTCAGAACAACTCCCAGTACTCTTTAAGATTATAGTGAAGCAGCAGCAGAGATCGAGAAGTTCGGGGAAATTGTAATTTGAGTGGAAATTGCATCACAGTGTCTTTTCTGAGCGCAGTTAACTGGAAGCGTTACTCCACTGTCACGTCCATGTCACCGCTCTAAACCAGCAGAGGGATGAGTTTATGTCACAAAGATGTACAGCTTATGCCAACGTTGACGAAAGCTGCTCTTCGGCGACGAGAGCTTTTTTTTGTTGTACAATGTCGTGGTTTGTTTAGCGTAAATGACTCCATTAGACAAGCGTTCCTTTAAACGCCGAGCGCTGCAAGGTGAGATTCCGCTGATGGATTGCCACCAGGTGCATCGTGCCGGTATGCTTGTTTACCCTAAAGGGTTATGGCTAAGGTAAAGGAGCCTGTTTTCTCAGTGATTTTGGGCACAAATTACCTACTTTAGAAGATTATCCTGAAAACATTGAGATCATCAAGGGAGCAGAACTTTAAAGGATTATGATCACAAGGAGGAACTAACTTTTTTAATAAACGAGTGTGTGTGTGTGTGTGTGTGTGTGTGTGTGTGTGTGTGTGTGTGTGTGTGTGTGTGTGTGTGTGTGTGTGTGTGTGTGTGTGTGTGTGTGTGTGTGTGTGTGTGTGTGTGTGTAGTGTGTGTGTGTAGTGTGTGTGTGTGTGTGTGTGTGTGTGTGTGTGTGTGTGTGTGTGTGTGTGTGTGTGTGTAGTGTGTGTGTGTGTGTGTGTGTGTGTGTGTGTGTGTGTGTGTGTGTGTGTAGTGTGTGTGTGTGTGTGTGTGTGTGTGTGTGTGTGTGTGTGTGTGTGTGTGTGTGTGTGTGTGTGTGTGATCACCATGCCCACACAGGCTCCCAAATAGCCCTTTCTCTCCTTTCAGCATGATCTGAATTGAGAAAACAGCCACACATTTGTCACTGACAGAAATACCTCCCCTCTTTCTAGAATTGTCCCTACAACACCTCCCAAGCCATGATTTAGATGAATTGTTTTCCATTAGGGGGCCACTAAACAGGACGGACTTCTTACACCTTCCAATTCCTGCCATTCATTACATAGTGCCACGCTGGAGTCCTCCTATATTTACCCATACCACTGCATTTATTTATTAAGGACGGTGATGTGATTTATCTCTCGGATTTTATTTGTACATTCCAACACATAAACATCAAAACTAGCTCCAAGTTGTCTTTTAAAATGATCCATGATGCATTATGTTGCTTCTGAACAATAATTGTTTGTCCATTATTCCCTTTAGGGAGTCTATAGAAATTAAGGCCATTCATTATTATGGCATAAAGGCTGACAATTCATGTTAGAGATTGACTGCTCTAGATATTAATGTACTATATGTATGTATTATATTATAAGTGGTGTGTGTCTGTATGGATTTCTATGCAGACAGCACTGCACTTAGACAATTGTATAAGCAATTAAAACAATTTCATATGCTATTTTAACTGTGCTATAGCCTCATTGCAAATAACACAATAGTGACTGAACTACACTTCCCAGAAACAACAGTTTAGTGTGTAAAATGAATGCATTTTGTTCTCAGCCAATGGTGAGCCAGCAGTGGGGAAGGCAAGGCAAACGTGGGTTTGTTGGCAAATTAACACATAACAAATGCATCCAGTCAAGCCTTTTTGTATTGTCTTTGTCATCAGTGTGATATTGAAGGCCATGTCCATCATAATGGACTGCAACCACCCTGGACACCATCTCTTCTCCCCCCTACCGTCTGGTCGCCGGTTGCGCAGCATCCGTACAGCAAGGACTACCAGGTTTAAGGATCGTTTTTATCCACAGGCAGTGACCTACTGAACTGCTAGGAGTGCTGCCACTTTCACTTTCATAACATTGTCATCAACATTACACTTACATACTTTGCTGGACTTTCTGGACTCATCACAGTAACTGCACTGTATTCATGATGCTGCTGCACTACTGGCACTTTAAATGCTTTTAAAGATTTTTGTGATAAGTACCTGTTGCAATTGGCTAATACAAATATCTTGTATCTACTATCTTGTATCTTGTATCTTGAGCTCCACATCCAACCCAACAGACCACAGATGATGTGGCCCGGTGAAGATATCTGTGAACCAGAGGCACTTGGAGGGCAACAAGCCCAACAGCAAATACATCACGTCAGACCACATCAATCTAGCTGGTGTCTTTGACTGAAGGTTTACCACATCAGTGCTGAATCCGTACAGTGCAATGCAGTGCATCCGTCCTGCTTAGCTAGATGTAGAAATAGCACCACCCAACCATCCTTTAAACAGGCTCTCAAGACCAACCTCTTCAAACTGCCTTTCCCCTGCTAACCACACCCCCCCTCCCCATCCCATGACTTTACATTTTAATTATACTAATTAAATGATTCAATATTATTATTTCAATCTATATAACTATTAAATGATGTTACTGTACGTGAAATTCTACCATGTCTGTAAAAGTGCTATATGAAATCGAATGTATTATTATAATTATTATTATTATTATTTTTTAAGTATATATATTGTTCAAATTTGACTATTCTCTCAGACAGCCACCATAGCATAAACGGACATAAAATATCTTGCCAAAAGATAAATAATTAATATTTATTGGTGTGATTTATTGCCGTCTTAAAATGATATTGAATCATTCATGTATGCTGCAGACTGTTTATTCTTTAGCATCATTGCTACTAGTAAACCCTGCAAGCATATATCATTAAAATGTGTTAATTAACATACAGCACGGTGTTGATGCTAGTGCATCCATCCATCCGTAGGATGCTTGAAATACAAAAGAGATGCTAACTATAGCCTGACCCCAACCTCTGTATTCACAGTTCATAAAACTTCTAGAAGACTAGATACATTAATTGACAAATAGATTTAGTTGGGAAACATGATGACCTATTCTAAAAATATGAATATTTCTTGATATTAATATCATGTTTAAATATGTAAAATACCAAAACAAAATTATAATAATGAAAGGGCTAGATTATCATTTCCCCATAGCCCCCCTAATCTAACATAATATATTAGTATTAAGCCTATTCCAGAAAAAACTTAAGGTAATACATTTTTCAGACCTGCTGTAGCTCAACTGAGAAGGATTCAATTGACCTGTTCTCCAGAGCAAGGAATTTAGGGTCAGCCCCGCTGATATGGAGACTGATGTGTCCTATTTTCTCCAGATGAGATGCTGAGAGGCCACCTGGGGCCCAGAACGAGACCGGAGAGGTGTTCTTATGGATTGCTCCCCAGGACATTAGTCTCGCCAAAGAAGATGTGATCTTGGTAAGGTGCTTCTCTGTACAAGTCAGCTCAGTGCTAAAGCTGAGAAATATTTCCGAATATTAATTGGGCAGCAGGATAGCTCAGTCTGTTGGCACTTGGCTTGGGAACTGGAAGGTCGCCAGTTCAAGTCCCCAAAACACCTGGGCACTTCCGAGGTGCCCTTGAGCAAGACACCAGACCCCTACACTGCTCCCCAGGCACTGTTTATACAATAGCTGCCCACTGCTCCTAATTCTAGGATGGGTTAAATGCAGAGATACACATTTGGAAGTGTGTGTGTGTTTCCAATAAAGAGAATTCAATCCTGTAGATTTAAATAAAATTTTGTTTAAATGTTTACAGACAATATGATTTTGATGAACACCTCCAGTTAAACCAGGGGTCGGGAACCTATGGCTCGCGAGCCAGATGTGGCTCTTTTGATGATTGCATATGGCTCGCAGATAAAACAAAATATTTTTTTTTTTCCGAACAAAGACAAGATAATCAAACGGATACAAGACATGCCTCTGTCGGCAAGAACTGTTCATGATCGTACCATCGTGATGGCAAACAAAGTGGAGGAAACGCAAGTGAAGGACATAAATGCAGCGCCATTCTTTTTTTTCTTTTCTCTGGCTTTGGATGAGTCAACAGACGTGAGCCATTTGTCGCAGTTCAGCGTGATTGCAAGATATGCTGTTGGTGACACACTGCGCGAAGAAAGTCTTGCTGTTCTGCCATTAAAAGGGTCCACAAGAGGTGAGGATTTATTCAAGTCTTTCATGGAGTTTGCTCAAGAAAAAAGTCTACCTATGGATAAACTTCTCTCAGTGTGTACTGATGGTGCTCCGTGTATGGTGGGGAAAAACAAAGGATTTGTGGCGCTTCTCCGTGAACATGAAAATAGACCCATCCTAAGTTTCCATTGCATTATACACCAGGAGGCACTTTGTGCTCAGATGTGTGACAGGCAGTTTGGCGAAGTGATGTCGCTGGTCATTCGTGTGATCAACTTTATTGTTGCCCGAGCCTTAAATGATCGCCAGTTTAAAACACTGCTGGATGAAGTAAATAACTATCCTGGTCTGCTTTTGCACAGCAATGTGCGTTGGTTGTCAAGAGGGAAGGTGCTTAGCCATTTTGCGGCTTGCCTGAACGAAATCCGGACTTTCCTTGAAATGAAAGGCGTCGGGCATCCTGAGCTAGCCGACACCGAGTGGCTCCTCAAGTTTTACTATCTCGTAGATCTGACTGAACATCTGAACCAGCTCAACGTGAAAATGCAAGGCATTGGAAATACAGTGTTATCCCTTCAACAAGCTGTATTTGCTTTTGAAAACAAGCTGGAGCTTTTCATCACGGATCTTGAAACAGGTCGTTTACTACATTTTGAAAAACTGAGCCAATTTAAAGATGCATGCACAGCAAGTGAGCCCATTCAAAACCTTGATCTCCACCAGCTAGCTGGCTGCACATCCAGTCTCCTACAGTCCTTCAAAGCACGCTTTGGAGAATTTCGTGAGCACACTCGTCTTTTTAAGTTCATCACCCATCCAAACGAGTGTTCACTGAACACAGCCGACCTGAATTACATCCCTGGTGTCTCCGTCAGAGATTTTGAAGCAGAAGTGGCTGACCTGAAGGCCTCAGACATGTGGGTGAATAAGTTCAAGTCACTGAATGAAGATTTGGAAAGAATCACACGACAGAAAGCGGAGTTGGCGAGCAAGCACATGTGGACAGAAATGAAAAAACTCCAACCCGAAGACCAGCTGATTCTCAAAACTTGGAACGCGCTTCCTGTCACATACCACACACTGCAGCGTGTGAGTATTGCTGTATTGACCATGTTTGGATCTACGTATGCATGTGAGCAGTCATTCTCACATCTTAAAAACATCAAGTCCAACCTACGATCACGTTTAACGGATGAAAGCCTCAACGCTTGCATGAAGCTTAACCTCACCAAGTACCAACCCGACTACAAAGACATCAGCAAATCCATGCAGCACCAGAAGTCGCATTAATGGTGAGTGTAACAACATTATTTAAAAGAATAAATTCAGAGGCTTATTATACTGACATTTAGTTGAATTCACTTTTAAAATATATTATATGGCTCTCACTGAAATAAATTTCCAAATTTTTTACTTTCATGGCTCTCTTAGTCAAAAAGGTTCCCGACCCCTGAGTTAAACAATAAAAAAAAATGTTCATGAAATCCTCACGTTATGTTGTTCTCTTTCATTGCTCATGCCAAAATAAAGGGCTGGACCCAAATATTTCAATAGCCAAAGTATCCTTAAATAGTTTTGTATTCGGAGATTATAACATTATTCGAAAAACTTTCATCTTACTTTGCTTTTTAAGTTTCTGTTACCATTTACTATATAAAAAGCCAGCATTATCATTTACCATCGAGGTTGCCAGTGATGACATACTCTGAAGGTGTTCTGTTTCAGCCCATGCTTTTAGCAAGTAGCAGCTTTCGATTGGTTCTGTTTCTCGTGTGACAATTTCCCACACTTGCTGCACGGTACCACTTTGAGAAACGGCATTACCGCCGGAGCTGTCACGATTTGTTGTCACTTGGAACACTTAACAAACTGATAGCCTGTTTGCCTGCTGTATGCTTATTTTAACCAAGTGCTTCCATAGCTGATATTGTTCGTTGGGTGTAAATATAAGCCTCAGTAAAAATCTTTGTTTTATTTGATAATGCTGGGTTCAAAAGTTTCCAGACAGCACATGCCAAAACTCAGACAACACAGGATTTTAACAGGTTTAGGTGCCGTTTCTTAACTGTTGTTTATAAATGAATAAATAAATAAATAAACATTGACTGAAATTGTTGATTTTGTCTTCATTCAAAAAAAGTCCATTAAAGGATAACTAAGGATAATCTTTCAGCCGTATCGCTATCTAGCCGCATTACGGATATTCGGTGAAAAACGCCTGCAGTTGCCTGCTTTTTGTGTCTCTACAGCGCAGCTCAGATGTTACCAGATGCTAAATCGTACACCGGGGAGAACTGGGTGCAGGCAACATGGAGGAAAGGTAGCATATACTACCCACATTGAAATGATACAAAGCCAGTTGAAAAGTGCCAAAGTTCACTGTTAAGGTTAAAAACACCACAGATTCTCTGTGACTCATCTTTCATTGAAGTAGGTATACACACTGTGATATTTCATAGGTTTATGTCGATTTTTCATGAACAATTCGAACATACCTTCATAAACATAACAATTATCCAAAGCTTTAAATTATTTAGGCAATTTTGTCCAGCCCTCCTTTCGATTGAAAAAAAACATTGGCACATATATTTTCGGCCATTCTTTACAGTCCATTTATTCTTATTGGTTAGCGGTTAATAACTATTAATAACGAGTGTCGGTTTATGGTTCATGGTCAGAAAAAAGCCTCCCTAATCAGTACAATGTAATGGACCACTTTATCCTTAGGTCTAGACACGTTTGCATTCACTTCATTGGACATCTGTTACACATGCTACTATGAGAAGGATTGTCTTTAAAATGTTGTTATTTACATTTGTACACGTACATTTGTACATGTGATTATTGATACTATACTCGAGAAACCCTAGATCCCTTGGCTTGTTTCTATCTACAGGCAGCACGCCTACTGAACTGTTTGGAGTGCTGCTACTTTCATAAAATTGTCACCAATGTGACACAGGGTCATACTTCTTACTGGACTTATTACCGTGACTTATTACTTATTACTGGACTTATTACCTTATTACTGCACTTATTACACACAATGTCCTGTACTGTATTTATGATGCTGCTACCGCCCACTACAGTGCTGCACTACAACCGCCATATGTACATACTTATATATATTATTATTATATCTTTATTGTTCTATATTGTTATTATTGCTATTATCACTTTTTATTTTTACTTTTTACATATTGTGAATTTGTACTTCTACTGTCATTGTTGTAAAAAGTTCATACTGCAAGAGTGAATGGGGAATAAGCATTCCATTGTACTTGTTACACATGGCAAATAAAGAATTTTGAAACTTGTTAATTGTTAAAATAAGACAGCATGTCTAAAGACCCACCTCTTCCGGGAACATCTGGAACACTTGCTGACTTGTGACGGATTCATGCAATTTGGCTCTAGTAGTACCGATAGAACACACTTTGCTGAGCTGTTGCGCTGGTGTTGCAGAACAAAAGCACTTTGAAATGTGATATTGACTATATAGTATGGATCACATTATATTTTTTAAGTATTTAAGTGAATAAAAAAATACTACTGTGCACTCTGTCCAGTTGTCTTTTGAAACTAGGTCACACAGCACTTGCTTTTTGGTAGCTACTCCAATTTTAATTGCATACTTTGATTGTCCTCAGCCTAACTTGCAAGTCCCTTTGAATAAAAGTTTCTGTAAAAAAGTATATTATTTTCAAGTTCTTATTCAAGCACATTTTGAGTTTGTTAGCCTTTATGTCTTGTACCTCTACATACATACATTTAACATATATGTATATATTTAATGCTGATTCAAAGTCAGCCTCTCTGTAGCCGAGAAAGCAACATACAACTCGGAGCAAAACATGTCACAGCAAACACATTGCACACATTTTAATTAGTTCGCCACAACATAATTCTACCCTTTTAATAGGAAATAATTAAATACAATTTTGCCATCGGTTGGCAGCCGTAACTGCACCTTATGTCTTTCTTTCTTCTCTTGCTCTGGTGCACATAACACATGTCTCTAGGCCCTACAAACCGAGAACATGAAACTCTGGGTTTGGGGGATGAGGGAGGGGCTGTAGGCTGTAGCTAACAGTCTAGTGAAGGTTGCCTTCAAAATGTCAAGCTACTTCCTCCAGTGAACCAACAGTAGAATTAAACAGCAATAGCTCACATTGTACTGAACTACAGTCTTCACCAGCGTTTCGGAAGTATTGCATGTCACAATGAGATGTTGGCAATTGGACATGGACCGTACACGGTCAAAAGCCAAATACTTATTTTATATGTTTTCCTTTTTGGATTAAGAACATCGGTCAATCGGTAAAAAAACCAATGTGCTACCAGTTTTCAGGATACTCAAGGCATGTGCTGCTCTACATTCAGTGGGCCTTAAATGTACACAAGTGCAGTTGCAAAATCTTACCTTTCTCTTGTTAGTCGGACAGATGTACAGGTAACTCAACACCGTTTTGGATCCTACTTTGTCATTCATTCTCTCGTAGGTAGATCCGTAGTCCGTCGATCTAAAAATACAAAATAAAATAAAAGCATGAACACATACGTACCAAGGAGGAAGACCGACGTAGATAAAGATACAAGCCAAGTTGACTCATTTTGGAATTTAAAAGATGATACAAATGCCATGTCATGAGTTGAATGTGGCAAATATTTATGGCATAACTGTTTACAAGAAAACAGAATATTTAACATTTAAATGCAGCAGAATATATTTACATTTAAATGTCATCTCAAATTGGCTACGGCAATGCGCTTTGAGTCTTTGTGGTAGAACAGGGGAAACCCGCAGTTGTCAATGGACCCTGTGCTGTTAATAATTCATCAATGATTTGAAATAGCATATCATATGTGGAGTGAAAAAGATACATGTGGTTGTGCCCAATGTCATAATGTCATGTCGTTTAAATAATTTAAAAAGTGGAAATGACCCTATTAGTTATCATAGTCAATTGGAGCATTAAAAGGCTCTGCTACAGGAACATCTTTGATATAACCGTTTTACTTTTGATCAATATCAGTAAATATATACCATTGATCCACCATTTTTTCCTTTTTCAACATCAAATTAAATCTGAAAACTGTCTTTATTATACTACTATTGCAAGTTCAAGGTTTCCCTTCATTTAAATGACAAAATAATCTCATGAATTACAATTAGTTCCTGCACATCTTGAAGAGAGAAAGTAGTAGAAGAAAACCAGCACGGTCTCAAGGATGACCTTTGAGGTTTGGAGAAAAGCTGCTCTATAACTCATCATGTTGACACCAGGGCGGTTAGCTGCCCATTTAGCTCTTAGATTGTTTGAATCCTCTGGTGTGTCTCAGAAAAAAACATATATTGAATCGCCTGTGGCATAAAGTACGTAAATAAGGCTGTTGTTTTCTTCTCACTGACTACATTTCATAAATCTCACCAGCAAGAAGTGATTTATGAGAAACCAGGTTGAGAGTGGGACTCATAAATCCATAAATAGAAGTGAGCTCAGCAAACCCTGTCTATTGTAAATTAGTAAAGTGAGATAGTAACACAGGACAGGTCGTGGCGTGTGAGTGTGGAGTGTGACCGGAGAATGACCTCAATTCTCAGTGGAATTTAGGTATTCCACTGAGAATGGAATTGAAGCAACCACAGGGGATTCCTGCGGTAGCGCTGGCAGGGGATGCCGGGCAGGTTAGCACGCAGGGCTAGGCAGGCATGGAGGTAACAATGTGATGTTCTCCATCACAGCCGCTTACAATCCATTACTTATGGGTGACCATGGACAGATCGTCTGATCCAATCTAAAACTACTACAATCACGCCGAAACGGCCGAGAGGTGAAAGCTGTGCCCCTCGACCCGCACCTTTGGCAGAGGGTATACAGCGGCAGCTCGCGGCTAACTTCATCTTTACGCTGCAGAGCGTCTCAGTGGCCACTGTGCTGCAGAACAGTAACAGCCATAACTGTTACTGTTCTGCAGCACAGTGGTCCCCACTAACCAGGGAACCATGGCTAACGGTGGTTAATGGTTAATAACCTAAACAACACACTGTTTTGCTTTTGTACAGTCCACCAATGCGCGATTATCAGTATGGTCACTGAACGAGAAGATGCCGTTATAATATTTCCGTATTCCGTGCGTATTAAAATGCGTATTATTCAACTAGTGACCGACTCTCTAATGGTCAACTGACATAAGGTCTGAAGGCCTTTCATCATCAAATAATTGACGGCTGAGAATTTTAAGTGAAATTGCCGGGGTTGTCGCTTGTAAATCCTGAGGTATAATTTACATGTAAAAACGTTAAAAGTCATTTGCATGCAAAACCATGCCCAGTTGCAAATAGCACCTCGCTGAAGTCATAACAATGCATAAATATGATAATAAATAACTGCCCACATTTATAGCTCATTGTACATTCAGGGTATATGACGCTTATATATCAACCAGCCACACAAAAGCACATTTATGATTATACCCTGCATGTCTAATGTGTCTTTCACTCTGTATGTGTACACCTTGCGTTTGATTGACAGTTCCGGGTAAAAAGTCAACAGTCACAACAGTGTCGGTGTGATTGTCGCGGTGACGACGGGGAGACCATCCGTCGTATGTATCAAAACAAGCCCTCATAGCGGTATCACTCTGTCCAATTTGAACAAGTAACATTAATAAATAGGAATAAATGAAATAACGTCTATATATTCATGATTGTCTGCGGGGAGCGAGGCAGTGATGGCAGTGATCACATGTGATTACAGCGGGGTCAGAAAAGACTGGGGGAGGGAGAAGAAAAAGCAGAAAGATAGAGAACAGAGAAGTGCGATAAAGAGATGCGGAGAGAGAGCAGAAGAGGAGAGAGAAGATCCAAAACTCAACAGGCAGAGACGAGATGAAGTGAGAGTATAGCGAAGAAGAGAGCGACTCACAAAAAAAAGAATCAAACGAGAGACTAAAAAACATATCAAATAGAGACGAGAGAGAACACAGAGACCAGAGATCGAGAGATGAGAGAGATCGAGAGCAGCGATAGCACGCCTTATCGCTATCGCGCTGCGCGCGCGCTCGAGCGCGCGACTCAAAAATCGCGTCGCTCTAACACAACAACCCTCGCGCGTCGTGCGCTGCGCGTCCCCCCCGCGCGCTCTCTCGTCTCTCTCTCTCCCCCCCCTCTCTCCCTCTCTATCTCTCTCTCTCTACTCTCTTCTCCTCTCAGGCTCTCTCTCCTCTCTCGTCGCTTACTCTCTCCTCTCTCTCTCTCCCACCCCTCCCTCTCTCTCTCTCTCTCCACCTCTCTGTGTGAGGTCTGTCAGCGTCTCACCTATCCTATTTATTCCCCATCAGTCGGGTCCACGGAGACGCTTTGTTTACCCGCCGTTGTGTCTGCCGAACCCACGCAGGGAACACTTTTGGGGAGGGGGGAGTGTTTGTGTGAGAGGGGGTCGGGGGGGGGGGGGGGGGGTGAGTGTGTTAAGTGTGTGTGTGTGTGTGTGTGTGTGTGTGTGTGTGTTGGGGAGGGGGGAGAGTAAAATATACTATGTTCAACAAGAGACATGAGCAACACGACTCCAGCATGTTGCGTTTTTATTGTGTTTCGTTTGGATAAGCGGCAGCAGGGTTTTGGAAAGCGATTCTCTCTCTCTCTGTCTCTGTTGTCTGTGCAGGTGATGGGATGATTGGATGATTCTAAGCTTGGTTCGATGAGAGATAGCGGTTGAGGAATATTTCCCGTGAACGTCGGTTAAAGGTGATTAAAGCCAGATGTGACTTTCAAGTTGCAACGTGAGCTTCTCTGGAGGGTTCCTCAGGATCTATCCAATTGCAGGACACGGGGGGGGGCCAAACATATTTTCCTTTCGACTCCTATCCTCATTCCTCTCACTCATTTTGGATGAGAAAAGTCTAGAGGATAGGGGTTACCCTGGTGGTCGCCATCCAAAAGGTGCAGGGGGTTTGAACCCCACCGTCCACAGCATCCTGGAGGGAGCAAGACGTGTACAACCCCCACCCACCCCTAACTGCCCCTAAATTAAATGTAACTGTGTGTTGCTTTGGAAAAGAAGCAGATACTAAATGACTAAATGGTTAAAATAGCAGTTACACAGAGAATGGATGGATGGCTTTCATTATGAAGTTAAAGTATGAATTAAAACAGTGTTTGACGATGCTTTTACATTTTCAGACATGACAAAGTACAAAGAGTTTTTAAAGATTAAAACACAAAAAGTGGAATTCACATTAGGCAATGTCTGAGGCTTGTCCAGATGGTCATTAAAGCGGAACAGTTTGATGTAGAAAACCACAGACCATGCTCTGGGGGGAAGAGATGAGAAAAAGAGACGGAAAGAGAGAGCGAGAGAGAGAGAGAGAGAGAGAGAGAGAGAGAGAGAGAGAGAGAGAGAGAGAGAGAGAGAGAGAGAGAGAGAGAGAGAGAGCGAGAGACGGACAGACAGACAGACGGACAGACAGACAGACAGACAGACAGACAGACAGACAGACAGACAGACAGACAGACAGACAGACAGACAGACAGACAGACAGACAGACAGACAGACAGACAGACAGACAGACAGACAGACAGAGAGACCATGCAGCAGTTATTTTGCTTTATTTTGTTGATTTGTCTCAAGACAAGCTGTGGTCCATTTTTTGGGACCAAATATAGCCGGTCGTTTGAAGAAAAGAACAAAGGAAACGCAGAACATGGAGAGGCAAATCATGGAGTGGTTTTCACAATCTGCCCACTCCTTGGTCTGAGTGAGAGGCAGAGGAATTCACACACACACACACACACACACACACACACACACACACACACACACACACACACACACACACACACACACACACACACACACACACACACACACATACTAGCAGTGGGGCAGCTATTGTATATACAGCTGCCCAGGGAGAAGTGAAGGGGTCTGGTGCCTTGTTCAAGGGCACCTCGGCAGTGCCCGGGTGTTTCGCGGACTTGAACCGGTAACCTAAGGCATACTCTACTAGCATTCTTCATTAATGTATTAATTCACTCATCCATTCTGGAATTGCTGTCTTGGCATGAACTCAACTTGATTTGTTTCGTTTTTTTCGGTTCACATTGATGAAGTTTGAATAATAATATTATAATACAGAGATAATAGAGAGATATATAGAGAGAGAATAGAGATAATAGAGAGATAATAGAGAGATAATTATTAATAATAATAATATTAATATAATAACAAAAAACGGTTGTTTCAGAAATAAAATAAAATGCAAATCAGAAATAGAATCAGAAATAGTTGCTGAGAAAATATTGTGCTACATAAAATAACCAAAAACAAGCACACTGAATTAAACATACAAAGCAAACATCAAGATGACTTAAGTAAGATGACTCACTTAATATCGCTAAATTGAAGAAACAATTGTTACATTGTTTGTATTCATGCCAATTTCTACAGCTGTCTTTTGGGCGCAGACGCACCGTGTGTAAATGACAAATCACCCCGGATAAACGAGGCAGACCATTATATCCCTCAAGTCAGAACAGACTGCGGGGGCTCCGTGCATTTGCCCGTATAAGTTGGCATTTACTTCAAAAATATGAATAAATAACCGCAACAGGTTGTCATCGTCTTATGAGCAATAACATATTCTGCTGAATCCGCCGATTTGCCACGACAACGGGAATCAACATTCCCGAAAACGGAGTAGATGAAAAAATGTCGAGGAGGAGATGTGTGAGGAAAGATTGTCCAAAATCATCAGCGATACGTCACCAGGTGCCAAGGCAGCAGATGTGCCGTTCAATAACCTCTGCTCACATCAGCAGTGCATCTCTCACAATGTACAAGCTGTCAGGGAGTTCATCTCCACAATATTCACTTACCCCCAGTTGCACTCCAGTGCATACTAACGTATGCCTTGCAGTGACTGCTGGTGGAAACTCACAAAGGCATGTATTTACATTACACTAAACACACGTACACACACACACACACACACACACAAATGTACACACACGTACACATACCTCCCCCCCCTCCCCCCCCCCCCCCCCACACACACACATGTCCACACAGACACACACACACACACAGCCACACACACACTGTGGTCTGGTTTCACCTAAGGCATATTAGCTGCTACAATCTCTTCGCTAATGTAAGAATTCAGTCAAGCGTAACAGTGGCTTTGGAGAAGTGCCATTGCCTGAGATTGGAAGGCATTAGCAGGTACTGTAGTGGAGAGCAGAGCTGTCACTGAAAGAGAATCGGACAGCGGGGCCATGAAAGACTAAAAAACAGGGACGAAAGGGTTACAGCGATGTGTATCGTTTAACAATCCACCATGCCTTAACACACAGTGAGATTGCAAAAATAAATCTTGTGCGTTTGTGTGACATTTGTACATGCAGTGTCGAAAAAATATGACCAATTCCATGCTTACATTGAATGTTTACATAAATGTGACCAGGGATTTGTGACCTTAAACTGCACAGACTCTGCCACAGTTTTGCTTCTCCTAAGCCCCCCCTTAGGGGATAAGAAAAATGGCAGAGAAATCTCAGCTGGTGTCCAGCAATACAAAGCACAGCTTCCGGAGAGTTTGAGAGAGTAAGGGCTGCCATACTGTGCATCCCTTAGCACCGATTAGTACCATAACGCACAATTGCATCATTGACGCTGTTGGCTAAACACCTTAAAGGAATGATTTTAGTAGGAAGAGGGTGGGGGGGGGTTGCTGACATCATCCAGAGATTGCTTCAAGTGACTACATGTGTCACGGCTTCTTCCTCTCTCACAGTTTACATCCTTTATCTAGTGGATGAACAAGTATCTTCCCTTCACCTCGCCCCTAGAAAGCCCGCTTCAAGGATGAAATTTTAAAGAGGAAAAGAAAACTTTGACATCTCCCGGGCCCCTTGAGGTGGTGATTATTTTTGCATGAGGTCTGAGAGATTTTTCCCTCTTCTTCAGGCCACGTAAGACAAACCTCCCCCGGTGACATCCTCCTCCTCCGTCTGCTCCAGCGGTACTTCCGTGCGGTGACCACTGTCCTGAAACACATCGCAGGGGCTCATGACTCATGGCTATAGACAACACCAGATCCCAACCCTCTCACGACACATCACAGATGAAGCCGCTTTCACCCTCCACAGTGACGGCTCCCTGGGAACGGGGGGAGAGAGGGGGAGAGACAAGACGTTGAGAGAGACGTTGAGAATCCTTGACGCGGGTCGCTTCTGACTCCGGGAAGGTGAAGTGGGGGAGAATTGTCATTGGTGGTGAGTCATTATTTACAGTGGCAGAGTGGCTCATCCTCCCCTGCTGGCTTGGGGCATGGGGAGGCATGGGGAGGCATGAGTAAGGAGGCATGGGGAGGCATGGCGGGGGAGAGGCCACCCAGACCTGGGTGGTCTGGGTGGCCGGTGCTAGGGTTGAGAGGTATCCAGGGCACAGCAGTGCTGAAGGTTCCTCGAGAATGTTGTTAGTGATAATAAATGACATGTTGGGGTCAGGTGGAGGCAGGGGTTCATGTGCGAAAAGAGGGGAGGGGGTGAGCTCTCTGGTGGACAGAGCTCAGAGTGGTGCGAACCTCCATGTGCAGGCGCGAAACAACAGGCTTTGAAATTTAAAATATCTATAACATATAAGGCAGTGTTTTCCCCCCAATTCTTATTCCACCTGTGACTTTGTACAATATGTGTTCTGTAAGCTAAAAACAACCTTTTTGGGTATTTAAAATGTGCGCATGATCTTCTGATCTACTGGCAGGATCAACTCAAATCAAACTCCAACTCCAACCAAAATGGCAATTGTATTACATTCTTACATTCCAATGGAGTCATTTTAGATTGGCTGCTACTTACATACTGCTACTTTACATTAGGAGAGGTAATACTGTTCTAATGGCGGTATCCAGAAAGAATTGAATGGCTTTAACATTGTTTTACATTCGTAATAGACAAGTACAACTCTTACAGATGCTGTTATTAAATGGATCCGGGCAGTTCAGCAGTTCAGATAAAAATCTAATCAAATTTAAGTAAATAGGGCTAGGGAGGTACTCAGAAGTAAAGTGTTGGGGGCCATTTTGTTACATTTGCGATGGCTGGCAAATGACAATTATAAAATAAGCCTGAGGTATGAGGTATCCTTCAATACTCTGTCCCATTTCCCTGAGATGTGTGTGTACTGAAAAACCGCTAGATGTGTCGTGGTCTGGAGTGGCCAAACATATCCCCATTGCAGCAATCAGTGACCTAATAAGCTGTCAAAACTGTATTCCAGAAAACCATCACGCATCACCAAAGCTCGCCTTCCTGGACAATAGCCAAAAGTCAGATGTGACAAACTGAAGCAAAAAAAAATGCTCTTCATCTTTCCTGCCTTCTGACGCCATCTATAATGAAGCAGGGTAGCACACAAACTATTGATTTATAGTGCTGTTACCTGGTTTGATTTATGCTCATCATGCACACTCTGTATGAAGAATTTCCAAATCTAAATAACTTCCTCCTTGGCTGTCAGTGGCAGAGACATCAGTCACCGGGGATGAATGGCACCCCACTGCAATTGTTCAGCAGAACACCAGCTGTTTCCCACGACTTTGACTGAACCAGGTTAAGGGATATGTAGAAAGAAGGAAAAAAATATATACAACAACCAAAACAAGCCGATAAAAGCGAGACGGAAGTCTTTTCAAAGTCTTTTCAGAATAGTCTAAACTTAGTCTCTTAGTCTGATGGCTTGCTCATTTTTCCCTCATGCCTCACGCTGCAACAACGCAGACACTAAGTTTTATTTTGTCACCCAGACGGAGTAAACACGCTTCTGCTTCTGGAGGTGACTGAGAGCTACCGCCACGCCACCCGACGACACTTTGAAACTGCCTCTTTGTCTCCATTTTTACAACTACTATGGTACGCAATGGAGCGGATCAAAGAACTTGGGAGTCAAACCCCGGAATAAAGCAAAAGAAATAAAATAAAAAACAATAAGGTATGTTAAAAACGTTAAAGTTAAACAGGGAAGGGTGTACTTTCCCCGAGACGTGAAACAAAACTGTTGCTGCTCTTTTGAATACGCAACAGTAAGAGGCGGGAGATTTGGGCACAAGCCGCAGACGCCTCTGCGTCCCAACGCCGAGTTGGCGCCCGGCCACGCGTAATCTCGTCCGCCTGAAGCCTGGGGCGCGGCCATGTTGAATCCGTGGCCCGGTGTCGTGTGCGACTGTGAGCCAGTTGAACCCGGGTGAAAAAAGCAAACAAAGAAAAAAAACTGAATCATGAACCGGGGGCTTCAGCGCCAACCGGCCGAACCGAAGGCCGGCGTCCAACACAAAGCTGCAGGGCGACCGATGTCAGTCTGCGGTCTCCCTGGAGTATTTGTGTCGTTTCAGATAAGCCGTCGTGTTGTCAGGGTAACCCACTGCCATTAACTGAGGCAGAACATTTAATCATATATTTGGCTGCTGTACTTGAAAATCCATTTCCTGGACAAATTTTTTTATAATAATTAAATTCTTAATAAAAACATTGCAATTCTGACCTTAGTGAAGCTCTGTCTAACATAGACAGCAAAACACAAATACAAAGTCCTAACACAGACCCATGTTTCATTGCTTGTTTACTTTGTTACGACCATTGTAAAGAACCTGTGTAAAGGTAAATCTAGGGATAAGAAGGGCCTTACGTTCGTCCAGAGCGGGGGGAGTTGGGTTATGTGTGGTGACACAATGGACAAAGCAATGAAATACAAAGGAATAACAATTGTATAATTAATCACCACAGGGAAAATAAGGGAACTCAGAACGGTGCCAAAGAAAATAAAGAATTAAAACAAACTGACCTGCCTTACAAAAACAGACTCACAAAAATACATGAGGCGGCACCCGCTCCTAAACTAGTGTTTTTAACAGGTATAACTGCGTGATGTAGTGTCTCCCATAGGCTGGTCACCTGTCCCCTTTCTCCTGGGTGAATCATCAAAAGGCAAATTTGTACCACGTACAGAGCTTTCACAAAAGCAACAAACAATCGGTCTACTGGTAGCTAGACCACACAAAAACAAACCAAACAAGTTACTTCTCAAGTCATTAATCTTAAATCTAAAGTCTCTAATCTCAGATCTGTAATCTCAAACATCAAATTCGCTGCCCAACAGCGAAGTAACCCTCTGTCTACTCTCTCTCTCTCTCAACTCAAACCTCTGATTGGACGACGGGGCAGGTCGATTATTGAGGACCAGTGATGATGACTTATACCGTTGACAAACAGCTGGGAGAGACAAGCAGGCACAGAACAGAACAGACTCAAGAAACCACATAATCAAGTGTGGGGTCGTAAAAAATAACAATGTCCAATTTGGCCATTTGTATTAGCTGGTATTGGAACAATAAATCTTAATAAAATAAAAATGAATAAAAATGCATTCCTTTAAACAGCCTAGATCTTGGCGTTTCAAATGAAATACAATTCCTCACTCTCCACAGCTCCACCTCAGCATGAAGCCACTGCCCCAAGGGGCATTGTTTTCATGAGGCTAGACGGAGGGATTAGTTTGTGGCGTTCCCCAAAGAGAAACATGACTAATAGTGAGATCGATTTGCAGGGATAAATCTACCCCTGTGACAATTATCACAAGAGTCTGTATGAAATCCCCAGAGGCAGCCAAGAATTTTTTGTAATTTGATATACTGCTGAGGAATTAACAATAAGTATGTTGCATGATTTATTGTACCACATCGGGCCGATGAGTGAACAACGCAAGTGAAAGCACAAACACTGACAAAGGCGACAGTCACAAACGCACGGAATGTGATTGTGTGAAATCCCCATAGCGCCTTCTTGTGATGGTGTTCACCATTTGCTATTATGACAACTAGCAAATGAGAAATGGCTTCGGGGAATAGGAAAATGCTCCAGAGTGTGTCATTAAAAAGGTAAGGCTTAAAATAATTCTGGGAAGCAACATTTAATGACCTTTTTCATAACAAATGTAGTTTTAAATGAGACCTGGATGTGGATGCTTTGTTTATGATTCTTGGTGTCAAAGAAATGTGGACAGTGCGGACAAAAGTGCTTGGATACATGTCGTCTTCTTGGCTACACAGAGGAAGGCGGTACGTACGCCTGGGCACGTGTTGCCTGTGAAGCCAAGCCGACAGCTGCTTATGAATAATAATACAGTGAAACTATTTTTAGTTTGACAAACATACTGAGCGTGTCTGGCGTGGACAGACGGTTATCACCACTAAACGTGAAGGAAGTGTTACAACAAAGTGGAAGTGTAAAACAAATCCAACAGCGGGGCTGCGATTCCCGCTCAATTAATTAATTTTTTTGGCTTCCATTCGCATGTCCTCTACGCCCCCCCCCTCCCCCTTGTTCAAATGCCTCCTTTACTTTAGGGGCGAATAAAACAACCCAATTCTTTCCAAAACGCCGGAAGAAAAGTTTAATCTAGGAAAAGTTGTTGCCGGCTCGTCCTGCCCGGCCCCTCGAAGGTGGATTTCAAGTCCAATTGTGAGGTCAGAGACATGAGGTGGGTCTTCTTCTCCACACCCCGGGTTCTTATTAAAGGAACTGACCTGTGAAATATCAAACAGCCTAAGAGCATGCTCAGCAAAATGATGCAATTTGAGAGGATGTCACTCCTCACCCCTGTGTGACCTCATCCTGGCACCTGGCGAGCGGGAGAGAGGATAGTAGGGGGTGACAAGTTGGAAGCTCTCTCTCTCTCTCTCTCTCTCTCTCTCTCTCTCTCTCTCTCTCTCTCTCTCTCTCTCTCTCTCTCTCTCTCTCTCTCTCTCTCTCTCCCTCTCTCTCTCTCTCTCTCTCTCTCTTCCATTGTTTCTTTCAACCCATCTCTCGTTCGCTGGCGCGCTCAAATTACCAGAAGAAGACAGGAGAATTGACTTGAGTGTTTTCTAAATGAAACCGGCAATAAGTGGGCAATCCCACTGACGGATATCGCTTTTCTCACACGCTCCATTGCTCTTTCCCTTTTGTTATTCCTGTCAAACACACACACACACACACACACACACACACACACACACACACACACACACACACACACACACATACGCACGCACACACACGCACACGCACACGCACACGCACACGCACACGCACACACGCACACACAGACACAGACACGGACACTCACAGACACACACAAACATATCATTTATATAGCGACAGCAATCCTAATGGCAACAGCATTGCGCAACACAGAGCAAATAGCAAGTCAAATAAAAGCAGACATTTTGTCGCAAGATATTTATTGTTATTTATATTCCACACATTAGCAAGCCATGACATGGGCACAATGTGACACCCAAACGCCACAAACAGTAGGCCTCAAAACTTAACCCTAACCACCAAATTGTAATCCTTCTTCTAATCCACCTAATTCAACCTTTTCCGTTCTTAAATCTCACCATTTTACCTTGTTGCGCTACAACTTTTTTCCCTCTTTAGATCTAGATCTGTATCTTCTGCTACAGTGGACCTTGACTTCATTTGTCACTATCAGATCTGAAAAAATTATTTCATTGGCGTCTACTGATGCACACTACTAAAGAATGGTTATTTTATAACAATCTATTGACTACTTTGAAGATTTGTCTGAACATTTAAAAAAAATTAAAAGGTCAGGAGACCACACAGTGCAAAGCGATTTCGAAATTTTCTCCAAGAAGGGTTTCCTTGTCGGTAGTTACACAATGTTAGCTTTAGCAACTCAAACGTTAGCTAAATCTGGGATTTACGAGAATGGGAACATGTGGAAATTCTAAATGTCAATAACAGCAAAAGGTCTCTTTTTAACATCCATACATTCTGCAAGCAATATTTCACTTTTCACCGCTGAAGCTAAAATGAACAATGCTCACTTCTGTTTACACTGCCTTATACTAATACAATAACAATCAGTTATCCATCAATTTACAATTTCTCCAAACAAAAGATGAGCACCGTCTAATTTGTAGTAGTCGATCCAAGCAAGCCAAAAAAGCAAGTCCTTTGTAGAATAGAGCTAATCCATTCAAACTAGAATCATACCAATTAAATAAAAAATAATTACACTAAAATCTCCGGAGATGAGATGTAAAAACGGGCCTTAATGAACCGGGACAAAGTGACTAAAGCGGGTAATGTCCCCTAGAAAATAGGCCGAAAAGAAAATTTGCTGGATATTTAAAGAGATGATAGAGTCATCACTGACTTAACATTTGAGAGGGAGTTGGAATCCTTTCAACCAAAATTGGTTTGATCATCCTTAACAATAATGATGGCCTTATCAAGGATTAAGTTATCATCATCATCAAGAAATGAATGAGATATCACACAATACCTTGGTTGTGTTAAAGTTAATACCATTTGAATTAGGACAATACACGTAGCATAGTAATAATAACAATGTTGTGTGTAGCGTATAATGTCTGACCTTTTGGTTGAGACCGAACAACAACCTTGTTATTGGCTTGGCTTGAGTTGACTAAACCCTTGAATAATGTTGCAACTGTTCTGGGGTATTGCAAGTTAAAAGTTCATATTTCACTCTGAAAAGTCCAATCATAGTTTTCAGTTTTCCCTTAGTTTCTTGTTTCTCAAGGAAAAAAGCTAAGAGAACTCTACCAGAAATAGACATACAATGTAAGATAACATTCATATTCTAGGAGGATCATGACCCTAACTCAAGTAGCACATTTGAAATGCAGATGAAGGATTGAATGATTTGGACAGCTAAAGTTAGGCCAGTGATAAACTTCCCAAACATTTTGGCCCCATCTTTGGTAAAAATATTTTTTAGCTACAATTAACTTGCAAAGCAACAGCAAGTTCATTTCTGGACTGGAAAAATGCCAATTTGGCATACTGGTACATTACAATTGGCAACATCATTCAAACAGCCAATTGCAGCACACATCACACATGATTTAATAATAATTGATGATTCAATTATCATTTGTACTGCTTGAAACATATATACAGATTGGTATCACCAGAGATAAAGATATGGAATGCAAACCACACATAATCATAGTCAACAAGTTGATTTTCAAAATCAATAGTGGACGCTATGCATCGTTGTAGACTCGTGTAGAATAGTTTATCTGTGGTTTTAAGTAACTTTGGTTGAACAATCATTTAACTATCATTTTCTATGTTCCGCCACATTAAATAAACAGCATTTAAGGTATTTAGACAGGGAAAGACTCGCTATCCCTGAAAGAAAGCAGCCAAACATTTTCCCGAGCTCAGACAGGCTTGCTGGGGGTTTAGACCAATCAAATCAGGGCTCACTTGAAACAGCCGCTCAGAGCTCTCTGCACTCTGCTATATCACCTGTATTCGTTAACCCTTGTTTTTGAGACCAAATAATTGGTAATTGTTATTGGGTGAAAAAGATCCACCTCCCACAGTTAAAAGACTCATTTACTTTTTGGGAGCAGCAGATGACTACTAAAATGCAGCAGCCGTGAATGCCCTATATTAAGTCATTTTGATAATCGCAGATTTATTACCAAAAAGAAGCAGGTATTTGATGAGATGGGCCTAGGAAAGAAGTGGAAGGGCGCACACCCGTAGCTACGCGCCTGGGACCGGGGCTGAGGTCTGTGATTACTTCATCTTTGGTTCTTGCGCAGTTCACGCACGGCGACTATAAAGTTACACACTTTGGTGCACACCCCGGGCAGTCATTTAAATGGTATCAGTAGTTAATGTGTTTGTTTACAGCTCCTGTGTGCAGTGCATTTCTAATACTGTAGTTCACTCCGCCCAGGTTTTTTTTTCTTCTTCTGAGCTTCTCCCCTCACGACAGAACATTAAATTCTCCCTTCCATCCCATCTCCCTCCACCCCCCACTGGGTGACCGGCTTAGGGGTTCAATCCTAACTCTGTGGACACCCACCACATAAATAAATAAATAAATAAATAAATAAATAAATAAATAAATAAATAAATAAATAAATAAATAAATAAATAAATAAATAAATAAATAAATAAATAAATAAATAAATAAATAAATAAATAAATAAATAAATAAATAAATAAATAAATAAATAAACAAACACATTGTGGTGGTATATAGCCAGAAACAAGTGTAACCACAGTGCTATCGTTGTGTAAATACAGATAATCTCCACACCGCATTCAATGACCACCATTTGTCTTCTGCGTGCATGGAAGTGCTTTGGCTAATTAGCACGTCCGTATCAGCTCTTCTAAATTACTGTGGATAAAACAAACAGTGCCGGATTCCACGAAAGGCAGTGCAAGGATTTCAAAATAGACGCAATTCTAGAATGTCATGTGCCCGGGAAGGGAAACCATCACAGTAAATAGATCCCGGAAAATCAAAGGTGGAAGATCTGTCTTGATTTTATTCAAGACGCACCGAGGCAATCTGGTTAGGAGATCTGAAGGTGGACTGAAGGTGATACTCTGGGCCTCGTCTCTCTTGCAGACTAGAAATTATTTGTGTTCTTTCCTGGATAGTGTTGACTTTAACAAATGCTGTTACGCTGGCAAACAAGACCATTTTTGCCGGTAAGCAGGTGAGAAAAGACTCACCTGCAAAGGCTTCTGGAGATTTGATTCATCGTTGTCGGTGAGAATCCGACATTCGCATACTTACCTCTCTGAGCTCTGGGGGCACCTTTGAATATTATGGAGAGTGACGGACGGATCGGCCAACGCGGTTTAAGGTCAGGGTGTTCATTACGTCCGACAGCCAGGCTGGGTGATACTTTGAGGTTTTCCCTACTCCTTTGACCTTTGCTGAAAATCTTCTAATCCTGTGTTCAACATTTCCTCAAACCCCTTCCCCCCCCCCACCCTCCCCCCGCTCCCAAACTGTGAACTCAATTAGCAGCCCACAATCAGATGAATTGCAGCCGAAACATCATGAACACGCAGCGCGGCATGTACTTCGCCGGGAAACTGCCGCAGCTCAGCCGTGCTCATCTGCTCTCTTTCTTTCTTTCCCTTTCTTTCTTTCCCTCTACATGTGATTTCTGTGTCTTAACTCAACAGTCATCTCTCGGCATCTCCCGGGATCCTGTTTAAACAAAGAACCCCTGTGATCATTCCGGCTCCCTGTTATGGTTATCGTAGGGTTATTGTATTCAGAAATTGCTTCAGCTCCTCTTAGTACGATCCTAAAGATAAGTGATTGGGCAGGGAGTAGAGAGCAATCTTCAACCATGTGTGTGTGTGTGTGGGGGGTTATACCTTGTGGAAAGCTACAATTATTCCAATAGCAACCACTAATCTAGGGCTGGCCTTTGGCTATTTTCTTAAGTCATCATCATCATCATCACTCGGCAGTTGTTTGGATACTATTATCATTGTAATTCTAAAGTTATTATAGATAAACCCTGTGCACAGTAAGCAGTGACTTGGCTGTGAATTAATTCAGGTGTGTGTGTGTGTGTGTGTGTGTGTGTGTGTGTGTGTGTGTGTGTGTGTGTGTGTGTGTGTGTGTGTGTGTGTGTGTGTGTGTGTGTGTGTGTGTGTGTGTGTGTGTGTGTGTGTGTGTGTGTGTGGAGGTGAGCATGTGTCGTGCGTACATGTGCGCGTGCGTGTGTGTGTGTGTGTGTGTGTGTGTGTGTGTGTGTGTGTGTGTGTATGTGTGTGTGTGTGTGTGTGTGTGTGTGTGTGTGTGTGTGTATGTATGTATGTATGTGCGTGTGTGCATGTGTGTGCCCAATTGTCCCACAGGGTGCCTTACGGCCGACTGGTGTTCAATTTTCACTGGTTTCCAGTAAATGCCCAAACTGTGTCCATTCATTTTCTTTATCTGCTGATCCCTGGTTAGGGGCCGCTGGGTGGTGGGTAGATCTTACACTGACTATGAGGACAATGGAATGTGAGTCCATTGGGAGATAAAAAGAAGGAAAAACGGACACACACACACATATATTATATATATATTATATTCACACCTGCAGGCAATCAAAGGTGTCAAATGAACATTATTTTCAGAAGTGGAAGGAAACCAAGAGTACAGTATTCACAGTGCAGTATTCACCTTTATAGTTTTCATCAGATGTGAAATCTGATGAAAAACGAAGAGAACCTCGTCAAATGACGTGGGTCTGTATATCATGGCCGAAGATAAAGCCAAATATATAGGAAACCAATGAAAAGGTGATCCCGTCGGGTTACCTCAAAACAATTCAATTCACAGAAGAAGACCTTCTATAATTTACTCTTTTTGTTTATCTTCCTCATTCGCCTATATAGTCCCCTGGTTTCTAGTGCTTCTTCCATCGTTTTTGTGTTCCCAAAGCGTCGTCACCATCACACACACACACACACACACACACACACACACACACACACACACACACACACACACACACACACACACACACACACACACACACACACACACACACACACCTTAGCTCTTCTTAGCCCCTCTTTCCTGTCTTCAAAACTCACTCTTTTTTCGTCAGTCAGCGTCTTTCAGCTTTTTTGAAGTGCCGACTGGGAACCACTTTAAAAGGCATCAGACTGTGTCTGATGTGGCCATCCGTCTTCCAACAGCACAACTCTATTACCTTGCGTTGAACTTTAATGATGTTGATACACAGATTACCTGCGAAGAACCCTTCCATGGCATTGTGTGAGTCACACATGGCCTGTGTGTAGCCCATGTGGGAAATGATGTGGTATGCATTACATATTAAGGGTAAACAATGTATAGATCATATGAATTATCCCTGTAGAAACCTACATTAAATGAACACTAAATATATCACCTACATCCATCCACCTCAACAAATACAATTGTTACTAATTAGTTACTAAAAATGATGACGAGTACTACAAAAAACCACCAAATAATAAAAGTGATGCACAGCATTTGATCTCTGTTTAGATATATCCTATCTTGCCAAATATTGGCATTAAAATGTCCTATGACCCTAACATGTAGCTACAGGTGAACCCCCCCCCCCCCCATCAGCCTGTGCACCGTCAGAAGAAACAACACCCAGATGACAGTCACCATGGTAGTCACCATTACAGGTGATACTCACCTCCACAGAGTGCTCTCGGTGACGCTGCCGATGTGATAGTCATACAGCGTGGTCAGGATCAGAATGACCTGAAAGGACAGGAGAGGGACAAAGTTACACACAACAACGAGTTCGGTAAAAACATGAAAACCTTTGATCTTGAACTGCAAGTCAAGTGAAAAAAAAAACTAGATTTTGTTTTGGGCACATTCCAACACAATGGTCCTCTGTGTGACTTGTGAGTGACGCAGTTCCACTCAACTGTTCGCAAACCAAAAAGGGGCTAAATATTTAGAACCCAACTTGCGTGATCGCCATTCACCAGCGGTATCAAATACTGACTCTAGAGGTCTTCTAAAACAGGCACACAACCGGCCGACAGGGGGAGGGGGGATAGCTTTTGAAGTGGTGACAGATCGATATGGTGAAGCGCTGCTTATCCGTCATCATCAGCATTGCGTTGTGTACGCCAACACGCTCGCTCAATATCTCCTCTTGATCCACAGTAACCCTCCCGGGGACACACTGTTCTCAGAGACAGAAGAGGCACTTTCTACACACTTTCTCTACACTCTACAGCTGAACTGAGGTTGATGACCTTGCTAAACCAGTAGCGAGTAGAGAGGGACAAGGGAGTCAAACTATTAGGTCATCTAAACTAGAGAACTGCAGACAAGTCATCAGAACCATCAAACCGGCTCCCGCTGAGATTCTGAAAAACAGGGTTTAGATATTACAGATGAAATCATTGGGACATCATTTGGACTGTGGCCTGTTGCAGCAGTAATGCATTGACGCAGTAGAGTGCCAGATGGAATGGGGACGGCTTGGAACAGCCTGTACAGATGGGACCTTTTCATGAATGCAGCCATTCGGTAACAGCAACATCCACAACAACTGGCATTCACCCCCCGGTTATGAAAATAAATCCGAGGTTGGGTAGGGAGATACAGTGAGAAGATGTAAAAACAACAGAAACAAACATTTGGCTATGAATCACTATTCAGCTGGACAAAGCAGAGAGGTGGGGGGCAGGGGGGGTGCTTTATTATACTAATATGCTTTACTTTCATGCATCGTTCAATGCATTATGCTTTTGTTCTGAAATGAATTACTACTCTGCCATATTAGTATACTTAAATGCCCCACGTCTCCACACAGACACGGACATACACACAAACAACCCCCCCCCCCCCCACACACACACACACACACACACACGGAAGAAGTGCATGATTCTTTAAGGCAACCTGACAAGCTCAACTTGAGTCACTGAGCTGCAAGCGAGCTTCATAAACTCGGCAACAGTCCAGGCCACACAAAACACTCAAACATGAGGAAGAGGAAAGAAGAAAGGAAAGGCTAAATGGACAGTGAGTTTCCTGTCCTCCCCACCAACATTTTGAGTGCCATATTTAACTAACTCCAATTTGGTTAAATACATATAACTCGATTATTTGTAATGTAAAATGTCTATAAATGTCTATATTGGAAAATGAATGGCAAACATACATTTTAACAAACTGGTCGCAGGACAGCTGTCTGATAAACGCTACGTCAGGATGTGACCCATTGTTCAACTGACTCAAATTTAGCAGTTTGTGTAATAAATATAATAAATATAATGTGTAATATTATACTTAATCAATAAATGTTCAACAAACAATAACCAGTCTTAACAGACACTGCAATGTCCACCCCAAGTCAAGTCAAGTCAAGTCAAGTTTATTGTCACTTCACAGTTTACGTGAAGTGTAAAGCAGTTTTAAGTATAAAGCAGTGGTGTGAAAATCTTATGTGCAATACCCGACGACAGACAGCAGTTATAAAATAAAAATAAGATAAAAATAGATGAAAATAGAATAGAATAAAGTTTAAAAATAAAAATGCAATTTATAAAATGCAATATATCGGCACAGAAAAAGAGCAATATGTATATATAAATCAATGTAATAAAATATACATTGTTATATGCTATACGCCCTTGTTCAGCAGCCTGCTGGCCTGACTGTGGAAGCTATCTCTAAGCCTATTTGTGCGGCGCTTGATACTGCGGATCGCCTGCCTGACGGTAAAAGTGAGTACAGTTAGTGGCTGGGGTGGGCAATGTCTTTTTTCACCCATATGCATGATGGATAGATAAGCTTACAAGTTGGTATAGTCCACTGGGTTGGCTGGTAGGCTGATCTGGTGGGCAATTTAGAAATTGGCTTGTAATGGCTAATCACACCAGTGGCGGCTGGTGATTGTAAAAGTAGGGGAGGAAGGTAGGTGCTCTTGGTGAAACTTGGTGCAGTTTGGTGGTGGGTGGGGTGGTGGATGGGGATGTTAGTGAGTGCATATGCGGGCATATAAAACCCAGACATTTGGACATTTCATGTAACTAGTGAGCTATACCAGAGGTAAATTGTGCTGCTTACAATCGTCTTTTCTTTGTCTTACTAGAAATAAATCTGTTTGTATATACTGAAGTCTGACCTGGTATGCTTAACCTTAGGAGAAGCCTTACATACCTAATGTGGATGGATAGAGTTAAGGAAGGAGCTAAATAATTGATCAATCTAAGACAAGTTTGATAAATGTATGAGCCTTCTTCTGGATCTTACTGCTATATCAAGAGCTGATTATTTCAGACAAAATAAAGATCAGTGCAGTGAGAGAAATCATTGATCTTAAATTGGGATTTGGGTGAGACAAGAATACATCTATTTCTGCTAAGTTTCAAGTCGGAAATACACGACTCACGAGTTGTCTGGAACGCGGCACTAATGAATCACACAAGATAGATCGTTGCATGATGATAACCCTCCCCCACAAAACTCTGATTGGGTATTCACCAGCGCAGTGATCTCTGCTGATTGGTTCACAGAGCCTCTGGCTAGACCAGAGGGGAGGATCATCCTCCCTTACCGCTGTACACATGCGTGTTAAAACCAACACTCACCGGTCCCTCGGGTTCCGACCGTTTATAATGGACAGCAATGGGGGGCATAGGGTGGGGGGCATAGGGGGGGTCAGACTTCTGTACAGTAATTTTCAATTGCGGTAGGGGTGTTGGTATTTTGACACGGGACATGATTTTTGTGACTTTGAAGTGTTGAAATAGTAATATTATCAGTAGTTTCACATGTGGTGGTGTAATAGTATATATACAAGGACTACCAGGTGTAACGATGGGTTTAATCCACAGGCAGTGTGCCTATTGAACTGCTAGGAGTGCTGCCACTATCATAACATTGTCATTAACATTACACTATCATAACATGTCATTAACATTACACTATCATAACATTGTCATTAACATTACACTATCACACTTTGCTGGACTTTCTGGACGTATTACAGTTACTGCACTGTTCTGCACTGTACTGCACTGTATGTATGATGCTGCTGCAATACTAGCACTTTAAATGCTTTTACATCTTTTTGCACAATTCAAAACATGTACTTATCATCCATCAGTCACTGTATTGTTCTTTTTAAGTTGATTTGTATTGTGTATAGTAATTTATAGTATTGTTTATAGTATTGTTTATTTAATTATTCATACTGTGGGAGGAATTGGGGAGTAAGCATTCCATTGTATTGGCAAATGGCCAATAATAATAATATTGTACCTTGTATCTTGTATCATGTAATAAGAGCCCTTTGAGCGAGACCATTGTTGTAGGACATGCTTTTGATCCATGCATTGTGCCTTGTTACGTTCCTTTTCAGGCACACAGAAGAAGGGTCCATGAGGCACAACAAGCCTGTCGCGGTGTCACAAATGCTGATTGAATGTTTCAATTTGAATGTGATTGTTTGATACGGTACAGGTGTTCTGTTGACTGTCTGCGTTAATTTCTTTCAACAAGATCAACAAGGAGACTGTCTGAACATTTTTGTTAATTTATTTCAACACAACACAGCATATAACATCAACATCACACAACTTATGAACTTTTAAAACCAACACAGTAACTTTATAAAACAAAGAGTTTTTTGTTAAAAAACTAAATTGAAACTATATTTTTTGTTTCTTTTAACAAGGTAAAATAAATATAAACAAACAAATAAATAAATATAGGCTTAAGCAAACTTTGTCTACGTTGTCCGGGAGAAGTGAGCTCTGTGTCTTGCTCACAATGAAGCCGGCTTTTGAAAAGATGCGCTCCGATGGAGTGGATGTGGAAGGGATGGAGTGGATGAGGAAGGGATGAGTGGATGAGGAAGGGATGAGTGGATGAGGAAGGGATGGAGTGGATGAGGAAGGGATGAGTGGATGAGGAAGGGATGAGTGGATGAGGAAGGGATGGAGTGGATGAGGAAGGGATGAGTGGATGAGGAAGGGATGAGTGGATGAGGAAGGGATGGAGTGGATGAGGAAGGGATGGAGTGGATGAGGAAGGGATGAGTGGATAAGGAAGGGATGAGTGGATGAGGAAGGGATGGAGTGGATGAGGAAGGGATGAGTGGATGAGGAAGGGATGAGTGGATGAGGAAGGGATGGAGTGGATGAGGAAGGGATGAGTGGATGAGGAAGGGATGAGTGAATGAGGAAGGGATGGAGTGGATGAGGAAGGGATGAGTGGATGAGGAAGGAATGAGTGGATGCGTCTAGCTGTTAGCAGTTATTGTCCACCAAGTCAGTGGTCCCTTATCAACCTCGGTTCGGTCCTCCATGTACGTCTTAATTTGATTGTTCTCAGCTTCCGCCTGTTGCTCTTCACCAGAAGCCACCAGCATTGATATCTCCTGCTGCTTTTCCCTTTGCTTCTTTGGTGCGGGCTCACTGTCCTCTGTCACTTGTCCGAATCTTTTTATTTTTCCTGCGATTAACGACCAATGAATACTTGATCGTCTAATGACTCTTTGGTCGATTAATCGTTGGTCGACTAATCGGGGGCAGCCCTACAAACTTGTAAGTGATTAACAATTAAGTATTTTTAGGCCTGTTTGATATTACTTTGACCCAGTGGCGAAGCGTGTCTATCCCAACTGGACCTTCTGTAGACCAGGGGTTCCCCAACTGTTCAGCCCGCGACCCCCAAAATATCAGACTGGAGACTGGCGACCCCCCCACTATCACCGTCCGACGGGGTGGGGGGGGGGGGGTAATCGCGAACATCGTGAAGTCCAACGGGGAGGGGGGGGGTGGGGGGTATGTCGCGATCGCGAAAATCGTGAAGTCCAACCACGCCCAATCGCGATCACGAACATTGTGTCTGGCTTTTTTTCAATGATGATACTGTCGTGAATTTATCACTCACGTTATTATTAACAATAATAATAATAATAATAATAATAATAATAATAATAATAATAATAATACAAATGATAAAAAATAATAATAATAAAATAAAAAATAAATAAACCTCATGGGTCACATCAAGAGGATTCTGAAATCATCTCACGACCCCCCCCTCGGGGTCCCGCGCCCCCACTTTGAGAACCCCTGCTGTAGACCACCGCCCCCCCCCCCATTCGAAAATTCTGTTTTACTAACGGACGTCACGGAGGAGTCACTTTATGCCTTATCTCATTTAGGCAGATAAGATTGTCGCAGCCAATTTCCAAGTGTACCATAGTTGGTAAAGCAGTGTCCATGTAGTGAAGTAACAGCCCATCATCTTCGCCTTCGCCATTTTGACGTAAAATCCTACGTATCCTACATGGATCTAACTACGCTAGATCCACTCTCGCTCCAGCCAGTATACCTTCTAGCTCCCTATTGAGCTGTGGGGAAATCTGAAAGAATACGCCCATTGGCTAGTCATCGGGAATACTTTGGTTGAAGGATATTCTTCCCAGCAACCCAGAAAAATATCTGATTGGTTGCATTGTTTTTCCAACACAAAACCATTCAAATGCGTACTGCATGGACAGAGAAAGAGAAACAAATCAACGTAACACTGTAATATAACAGATAACAACACAGATACGATTCTCATTTATTCATTTTATTTAAATTTGATTAAATTTGATTCAATTGTATTACATTTTATTAATTAGATTGTTTTTGTTTCATCTGAGAGTTCCAGGGTCTTCTCTGAATACCTTGAAGGCCCTGACACTTCACCACTGCTTTGACCGTTGGATCTTTACAAATAGTCAAATGGCCTACTTTGTCAGTTAACGTTGCAGTGCAATCGTATACATTTGTGTCACATTAGAACTTGTGTTAATGTGGGTAGCATATGCAAATTAACAATGTTTACCTTTCTTCTGCACTCAGATCTTCCTGCTACTTATTTTCTGCGAATTGGCGCGAAACACGTCAGCCGTCAACATGTTACCTGCCGTGTTACTCCAACTTGGCATTAACTTTGCCAAATGATGGAGTTGGGGTAATATGATGGGGAAACATCTCTGCTAAGCCTGTGACCCTAGAGACCCAACTAAGCATCGGAAACAACTGCAGGCGTTATTTTGTAATATAAAAGTAAGGCCTATTGAATATTGCAATGTAATTTAATAAGCTGAACTTAATTGGCAGATACAGTATGGTATTCTGGAATATTGGTCACATTTGGGTCTTCGATACGTACCCCAGACATCAACACCCTGTGTGGTTGAAATTCAATAAAATACAATAAATAAACGTACGAAAAAAGAACGAAGAAAGTACGAAATTTTAGTTTATTTTAGGTTTATCTTTCAGGGTATTTTCTATCATCTACACAATAAGCACGGTTTTTTTTCCATGGCAGATAACACATATACATTTTATCGGCCATCGATATTATGCCAGCAAATTCAGCATCGGTCAGATAACCGACATAAAAAAAACCCCTTGCCTACACGTCCCGCAAACAGCCCCCCGATGATCGGCATCGAAACGACGCCGAATGGACGGCAAGATGTTTGGTGGGTCATGTCTGTCGTGGCAGCTGTGTGGCACCTTTCCCAACCCCAAAAATTGAAACAATCTCGCCTGCAGTGTCTTACTGGCACAGACAAGCTCGCCTCTCACCCGGAACCCAGGGAGCTATGGCTGGCAAGACAGCCCCAGGGCTTTTCTTACTCCTGACCACAAATGTATGGTGTGGGCCAGGTCAGATTGTGCCAGGACTTGAGAGGGAAATATAGAAAAAATAGGAGGAAATTAATGTTATTATAGAATGCTGAGAGAAGAAGACCGAGCAGTACTCTTGTGTGCAATGCAGAATGAGTGTGTGTGTGTGTGTGTGTGGGTGTGTGAGTGTGTGTGTGTGTCTGTAAATGTCTGTGACAGTTAGGTCTGTAAATGCATGTGCATGTGATGGATCCCCATATAATCCTTGCAGTAGTCAGAAATCCTTGCATTTCCAGGGTGACGCTCAAGTACATGGAGCAGTGGCCTTATCGTACGAAACTCCAAAACTTTAACCTTCACGAAAAACCCTAAAGTGTACATCCTAGAATAGCGGATGAAGCCACAGTACACAGAAAAACACCAGGTATGACCTAAGACTGAATCTGGAGTCTTCATTATTTGTTTACCTTCTTACTCTTAGTCCAAAAAAAATCGAATTAAGTGTCTTATAGACAAGATGGATTTCAAGCATACCTTTCCACAGCTGTAAGTGCAGTTGACCTTTAATGACTAAATGAAAATGTCAGCTACGCTACACACATTACGCCTCAGCGATTACCATAGTGTGGCCAAAACATATTATTACCATTAACTAAAACCCCACCGTGTCCACAAAGACCGTGTATAAAGTGCCACGCTGCATTTTGATTATGGATTAGTCATACGTTCCACTACTCTGCTAAATGGCTTCATCTGCTAGCGTTCTATTTGTGTGCGTATTCTGTCGGTAAATGGCCTGTGAAGCCATTCGAAGAGCTTCCCAATTACCATGGAACACACACACACACACACACACACTCACACACATGACAATTAAACAATGCAAGGCAATAATCTACTGGTTGAGAGCAGTTAAAGACAGTTGGAAATATGGCTGTCCATCTAATGTTGCCTGTCATCAGTAGATAGATAGTAGGTATATTTCCGTATATGCTATTAAAGGTTTTAAAATTCCATCTGTGTGGGACGACGTGATGGTTAACTCTGGAACAGAATAACCATGTTCATTATGGATGGGATCTGAATGTTCAGGGTGATGCTTTATCCACACATGGAAACCCAATATACTCCATTAAGGGAAAGGGTATATTCAGTGAATAAACTGTCTATTTCACTGTATAAAAATATAATAACATGGACATCATAAAAGCAAACTCGGGGCTGTTGATGGCCATTGTTTTGATTCTTATTGGAGCAGTGGTGTGGGCACCATCCTGACCAACGAAGAACACATCTATGCTACCTGCCTAGTCAGACGCTTCTCAGCAGGAGGCATGTATAGTAAATATTTGATTGAGACATGACTCGATGCCCCCCCGCCTCCGAATTCTGCCAAAGTAGGCAGGATTTTTGCCGTTTGAGCCGGATTCTCCACTAGGTCAGCCATCTTGAGAGGTGTGCCTCCAAACAACCTCAAATGTGGGTGTGGCCCAAATAAATGACCTCCAACTGCTTTCAATGACTTTTCATTGCCTTTCCCGACACAACACAACTCAATTTATATAATTTACAATTTACCACAAGAGCAAAACATCTGCTTTGCTGTTACATGATGCTGTTATCCTGTATTTTTCCCTAGAGGCTCCATAGAGTGGTAGGTTAATAAAGTGGTTGGTCTAACTCAATACAATACAGCTCAAATGCAGTTATTTGATATGTTGTACAAATGCTCTCTTTTTACCAAGTATTTCATCGAGAAACAACTTTAACATCTAAATTACATACATGTCTTCTCTATTAACCAAGCTGATGAGTTCTATAATGGTACATCTCATGAAAGGTTGTTCATTAAAACTGTGGGCATTTCACTAATAATGGTTGATTGTATTTCCTAATGTATGTGTGTGTGCGTGTGTGTGTGTGTGCGCGCGTCTATGTGTGTGTGTGTGTGTGTGTGTGTCAAGTCAAGTCAAGTTTATTGTCACTTCACAGTTTACATAAGTATAAAGCAGTGGTGTGAAAATCTTATGTGCAATACCCGACGACAGACAGCAGTTATAAAAATGAGATAAAAAATAAAAATAAAAATGCAATTTATAAAATGCAATATATCGGCACAGAAAAAGAGCAATATGTATATATAAATCAATGTAATAAAATAGACATGTTATATGCTATACGCCCTTGTTCAGCAGCCTGATGGCCTGACCGTGGAAGCTATCTCGGAGTCTATTTGTACAGCACTTGATACTGCGGTATCGCCTGCCTGACGGTAAAAGTGAGTACAGTTCGTGGCTGGGGTGGGCAATGTCTTGTGTGTGTGCGTCTGTGTGTGTGTCTGTGTGTGTGTGTGTGTGTGTGTGTGTGTGTGTGTGTGTGTGTGTGTGTGTGTGTGTGTGTGTGTGTGTGTGTGTGTGTGTGTGTGTGTGTGTGTGTGTGTGTGTGTGTGTGTGTGTGTGTGTGTGTGTGTGTGTGTGTGTGTGTGTGTGTGTGTGTGTGTGTGCGCACTGTGCACACACTTTAATTAGCTTTCTCTTTCCCCGTTTTCCCATTCTCTACCAACATGACATAATTAGGAGTATATGTGTGTCGGTTGTGACCCATGGGGATGGAGTACAGTGTGCCCTCTGTATACACTAGTATCTGTTGTTAGGGGTGTCCTTGACTAATATCTTTCATGGTTGCATCTGATTTGTCAGGCCATATCCATCATCGACTGATTTTTAACATATGCGTCTCAATGATTCCTTATTTGTTGTGAGTTTTGTGTGGTTTAACTAGTTAAAAATAACCTTTTTTTAATAGGCTACTATTAGCTATATATATTGAAATATGGGTTAATATACCATAATTAATACAATACATCTCTGAGATCCATTGCATCTGATTATCCCCAGTAGTCACATCGGATCGTAACATAAACCAGCATAGACGTAGATAAGTGACTATTTCACTGATTAAAGATGTGAAATACGTGAATTATGCATTTCAGCATATAGAACAAATGAGGCACCATTCAATTCAGCAGAACAGAGAAACTGCACTACAGAGTACAGATGTATGATATGACAGCTGCTGTTGACACAGTTTGCATTTCACTTTTTTTTGGGATCATATTTAATGGTTTTGAAATGCTGCCAAACTTTAGAAGTGTTTTTTTTCCAGACATTGTGTAGTAACCTACTAGACTAACAGCCCAGAGTGTGCTCTATATACTTTCGAAAAAGACAATGATCGGATAGTGCCACCGCCATTACACAAAGGTGTTAATCAAACAAACAATGAGGACATTTATTGGAAGCAAAAAACATAACACAGCAAATTGCACACACAGACGACAATGAGTCAATCCTCCAGCCGCACAAAAAAAAAGATTGTACAACTTGGCTTTCCTTCCAGAAGCCAAGCGATGCTGTGGTATCTCTCATTTAGCACCCTCATCCACCCAATGGAATTTCCCATGGTTACACAAGCACAATTGTTCACACACGTTTCGTGCATAAGGATTAGACTAATAAAGACAACCTAATGTCTTTTCTATGGAGGATTTTGAATCGTAGAAGACTCGAGGTCACCCCTGCTTTCCATCTTTGTATCTTTCTGTCTATCTACAATATACATTTTTACGCATATATACATATTTTTCAGATATTCCTCTACCCGTCCTCGGTCTCTCAGATGTAGACACACACACACACACACACACACACACACACACACACACACACACACACACACACACACACACACACACACACACACACGTACAGTTATGTACTGGCTGAAGGGCTGCATATTTAAATCTATGGAAATGCACTGAATGTTAATTAAAGCAGGGGAGGGAGGGTCCTGACTTATTATCAGCTCTAAATTCTAAATTCCTTTCATGGGTTGAGTGAGAGTCACCATAATCTCAGAAGGCAGAAGTCCTTTAAACAATAAAAGAAGGGACTTTGGGGGGGGGGGGGGGAGCTGTTCAGAGTTTGTGCTGGAAACCAATGCTTCAAAGGGTGTAAACCCACCCTGTTTCATCAGGATGCATCCTGATCATCCTGTTCTCTCTCTCTCTCTCTCTCTCTCTCTCTCTCTCTCTCTCTCTCTCTCTCTCTCTCTCTCTCTCTCTCTCTCTCTCTCTCTCTCTCTCTCTCTCTCTCTCTCTCAACCATGGCTACAGACACATGAAAAAATGAAAAATATAGAGTTATTGCACAAAGGAAGACACTTTGACTTCGACCCCCGTGGTGGGTTCGACACCCACCTGCCAGACAACTTGTGTGCAGTCCCTACATTTGTTAAATTTATTGGCGAGGAGGCAGTCAAGTAAGAACATGATGTATGTGTGTCAAGTCCACAATGAATGGAAGAATACACCCAGCATACACCCAGCATACACCAAATATACACCTGAGCATGCACACAGAATACACCCAGCATACACCCAGCATACACCAAACATACACCTGAGCATGCACACAGAATACACCCAGCATACACCAAACATACACCTGAGCATGCACACAGAATACACCCAGCATACACCCAGCATACACCAAACATACACCTGAGCATGCACAAAGAATACACCCAGCATACACCAAACATACACCTGAGCATGCACACAGAATACACCCAGCATACACCCAGCATACACCAAACATACACATGAGCATGCACAAAGAATACACCCAGCATACACCAAACATACACCTGAGCATGCACACAGAATACACCCAGCATACACCAAACATACACCTGAGCATGCACACAGAATACACCCAGCATACACCCAGCATACACCAAACATACACCTGAGCATGCACAAAGAATACACCCAGCATACACCAAACATACACCTGAGCATGCACACAGAATACACCCAGCATACACCCAGCATACACCCAGCATACACCTGAGCATGCACAAAGAATACACCCAGCATACACCAAACATACACCTGAGCATGCACACAGAATACACCCAGCATACACAAAACATACACCTGAGCATGCACACAGAATACACCCAGCATACACAAAACATACACCTGAGCATGCACACAGAATACACCCAGCATACACCCAGCAGACATAACGCATAGAGACAACGGTTCATAGGGACTACCAGGTTCAAGTACAGTTTCTATGCTAGGCAGTGCGCCTGTGGAGATGGCAGAGAAGATCATCAGGTGTGCACTTCCATGCATTGAGGGAGATCTGTAGGACCAGATGTTGGAAGAAGGCCATGTCCATCATAATGGACTGCAACCACCCTGGACACCATCTCTTCTCCCCCCTACCATCTGGTCGCCGGTTGCGCAGCATCCGTACAGCAAGTACTACCAGGTTTAAGGATCGTTTTTATCCACAGGCAGTGTGCCTTCTGAACTGCTAGGAGTGCTGCCACGATCATACATTGTCATTAACATTACACTGTCATACTTTGCTGGACTTTCTGGACTCATTACAGTTACTGCACTGTACTGCACCGTATTCATGATGCTGCTGCACTACTGGCATTTAAAATGCTTTTTATTGTATATAGTATTTGTATAGTATTGTTTTAAAAAATCATACTGTGGTAGAGAATGGTAAGTAAGCATTCCATTGTACTTCTGCAAATGGCCAATAAAACATATTGTATCTTGTATCTTGTATCCTACTGAACTGCTAGGAGTGCTGCCACCATCATAAGCTTGTCCTCCATATTAAATTACACTATAACACAGTATCATACTTTTGCTGGACTATCTGGACTCATTACAGTTACTGCGCTGTTCTGCAATGTACTGCACTGTATTCACAATTCTGCTGCACTATTGGGACTACGCCTTTTGCACAACTGACAACATAATTGAACAGATGCATACATCATCCATCAGTCACTTTATTGTTATTTGTATTGTTTTTTTATTGTGTACAGTATTTTATAGTATAGTGTTCTAGAAAAGTTTTTCTAGAAGTTTTTCAGTTTTTCTTCTTTACTTATTAGGAGTATTCTTTACTAGTAATAGTATTCTTTACTTTCCCTCTCTCTCTCTCTCTCTCTCTCTCTCTCTCTCTCTCTCTCTCTCTCTCTCTCTCTCTCTCTCCTCTCTCTCTCTCTCTCTCTCTCTCTCTCTCTCTCTCTCTCTCTCTCTCTCTCTCTCTCTCTCTCTCTCTCTCAATCACGTGTCAGCGAGAGCAGATGTGAGCAGAGCTTCAACGTGAGGGCAGAGCGACGTGTCACCCTGACTCTCCCCCTCTCCCATGTGTCACGGTGCAGGGTCACAGCTGATTAACACCAGGGCTACCCTTTACTTTTTGAGTTTTTTACTGAAAACACTTTCATCCACCTCCGCTCCGCTCCGAGCTGCTACCTCCGCGACCCGATTTCGGATAAGCGGGAGAAGATGGATGGATGGACTTTCATCCACCTCTTTTGCTTCTCTTTTTTACCCCCCCCCCTCCTGCTGATACCGCCCCCCCTCCCTCCCCCCCTCCCTCCCCCCCTCCCTCCCCCCCTCCCTCCCCCCCTCCCTCCCCCCTCCCTCCCCCGCCATGGTAGGGGCTGATTGAGTTGAAGTGTCACTGAAAATACATGCCTATTCGTACAGCTATATTTGCACAAACGCAACCCACAAAGAGGTCTCGCTCAGGGTGTGAGTCAATGTGTTCGCTAAGTACGTAGACACTAGGCGGTGTGTGTGTGTGTGTGTGTGTGTGTGTGTGTGTGTGTGTGTGTGTGTGTGTGTGTGTGTGTGTGTGTGTGTGTGTGTGTGTGTGTGTGTGTTTGAGTCAAGCGCAATTAAAATAGCAGTATGTTGCATTTCCCGGGGGGCTCAGAGGCATATCGTTGTGCTCAGCAGTTGACACCGGTGTCATGCATCAGCTATTTGATCTATTGATTCGTCTCAGCGCCACACACACACACACACAGTGCACCTCAGAGGACACACACACACACACACACACATTAGAAGCTATAGAGAGATTGCGCGCCACTAACAGATGGTGGCATATGATGCTAGTCCGGAGTCATCCATTACCTGCATTGTCCGCGGCTATCCCTTTAAGACTGATTATAATCATTTTGGAGACTCAACCGCACCCTTTCTCTATTTAGTTGTTTTATTTCACACACTTGGTCCCACTGCATATTTGAAGATACAATCTACAGAAAGAGTTTCGGGATATTATGGAATCACCCCCGACCGCGTCCGCGTCCGCCACAGATCCTTGGTGTAAACGTGATAACTCAAACATTAATACCTATTTACCTATTTCTTGTTTGGCACATGGGCAGATATCATTGAGGGTGAGAACTGAACTCTGATTAGATTTCAGGTGTTTTGATTTCAAGATTGGCCACCAGGGGCGCTTCACAGGCATAGCCATGGCCATGGCCATATCTCTTGAACTGTAGGTCTAATTAGCTACACACCCAAATGGGATACACCCCTAGCTGTTTGCATCTGACGGCGTAATCCTTGTTATAGTTGAGTTGTACAGTCATTTGTGTGACGTTGCAGAGTATTTTTCTATATTAGTGGCTGAAAATTGGAATGACTAAAAAGCTTAAAACATCGTAATAACCCGAAGCTAATATAAATATATATATATATACACTGAGTTTATCTTTCGAATTCAGCCCACCCAATGAAGACGTTATCTCAGTTTTTTTGCGGATATAAAATAATCGGGTAATGTAATGTGCTTATCTTTAACGGTTAGACGGATTACATTTCTTACGCAGTAATAGAAAAGTTAGCGAGCCAGAGCATGGGGGAAAAAATGGCCGATTGATAAAGATCTCTTTTCTCAAATCATAAACGGTCTATACCTAATGGCTGTGTTTCCATCTCCATCAGGTTTTTTTTTTTAGATTTTTCTTCAAAGGGGATCATTGAAGTGAAAAGAAACATTCACAGTGAAGCCAAAGCCTCTCAATTCCAATGAAACCCGACTACCCCTCCGACTCCCTGTTGAAATTAAAGCAGTCTGTGATTATAGCATCGTTCCAGAGGCCACCACCTAATGCTCTACAAGGTTGAACTGGACAGAAGCAAGCAAGGATCCAGCAAGGATCCTTCCGGTTTGAGCCCTCTTCGTGAAGGAAGGAGACCGACCCGGTTGGCGGGTCAGCAAACCACATGAATTGGGTTTGCTAGATGTTGTGGGACAGCATGATTCATTTTGACAACAGCGTAGAGTCCGAGGGGGGGGGGGGTCATTCTCAGTAGAGTCACGGCTGAGAATCCGGACAGCAGATTCCCCAGCTAAGGTTAGAGATTTACAGCTACAGGCACCACAGACAAATCCACTGATAGAGACAAAAAAAGGAGGAACAAAGAGAGAGAGAGAGAGAGAGAGAGAGTGTGTGTGTGTGTGTGTGTGTGTGTGTGTGTGTGTGTGTGTGTGTGTGTGTGTGTGTGTGTGTGTGTGTGTGTGTGTGTGTGTGCGGGATTATGCAAGAGGGCACAGGGGTGACTTGTGGGTCACCGATTATCGTGGGGCTGGCGGGGGAAGAGAGTGGAAGCAGAGTTGAGTGTTAGTCCTTGGCTGTAAGGAGATTAGCACTTAATCATAGGAGGCTTGATAGCCGTAATCATAATCACTTTTATTTTTTTTATGTATAATTAACCAAGTGAGTGTTTGAAGTATCAAAACCATCGTCTCCTGTTAAAACAACAAAAAAAACAAAAAAAACACATTCCACAAACCCCAATGCGCTACTTGTGCCAACACACAAAACACTTAGCCACATGCGACCGCCATTTCAGACATGCGTTAAATAAATTCCCAATGATCCCCATGCCCTATTTTATCTTACGAGTATTACCCTTGAATGGGCTGCTAACAGCGCAGCCTCTGCCGGAGTAGACAGGAGAATATAGATATGGCATTTTGGTTCATCCTCCCCGCATCTAGCCTGTCCTTAATGCCACGCACTTAGAGAGACTTTTCTGTAAACCAATTACAGGGAAGAAAAGGTCAGTGACTCGGAGCGCGTCGGATAAAAGTCAGATTAAATTGGTTCATCCTCTAATTTTTGCCATCAGTTATTCACTTAGCTGTTCAATTTGGCATCGCAATTGGGAGAGGAGAATCCAACACTTTCTGTCCTTTACTATTTTTAGAATGATGCCGATAAAGCATAGGTTGGGGGATGAGACGTAGGCCTATGGAGGGGGAATGCATGTGTCCTCCAAGTGTATTCATGATGCTGCTGCACCACTGGCACTTTAAAATGCTTTTTAAATGGTATGTACATATCAACCATCAGTCACATTAATGTTATTTTATTTAGATTTTAGATTTGTTTTATTGTGTACAGTATTCTTATAGTAGAAAACCACACTGGGGGAGGGAATGTGGAGCAAGCGTTCCATTGTACTTGTTGCATATTGCAAAAAAATATCTGGAATCTTGAATCTTGATTGAATTGATGAATTGTACTTTTGTTTGTTTGCTTTGTCTCAGCAAGCCACTTAATGACTTAATGGCACAGCATTGCAACAATCTCAATCAAAACATAAATTCACTCCAAAGAAGGACTCAAATCTGTCTACCTGATATAAACATGTGAGCTTCTGAATTTATTTATATATCTATTCAGCCTGTGGTTGTTTGTTAGGAACATGGGGAGGTCCTGAAATACATTGAATGGGGCTTACTACTCAATCACACACATACACACACACACACGCACACGCACGCACACACACACACACACACACACACACACACACACACACACACACACACACACACACACACACACACACACACACACACACACACACACACACACACACACACACACACACACACACACACACACACACACACACACACACACACACAAACAACATGAACAAAGAACAAAGATTGTCCATACAAACCAAACCCAAGATGGAGGCATCAGACCAGCCTCGTTCATTTAGTGTTCAACATTCAGTATAAAGGGTAAATCTGAGGCAGTTGTTCATGTGAGATCATTTGTTCCATGTGTTCTAATATCACCAGGATATGCTTCATTTAATGGATGGGAACAGCCATCTCAGCCAAACTCTTATCATCCTGTTATTGCCATTCATGTCATTTTATTTTGCCACACTTGCTTTTTTCATTCATTATGTCACTGAAATGTGCTTTAGCATTCCCTTTGTCGGGTTTTCTGAGAATAGTTGCTTTCTCCTCATTTTTTATTTACCATTAGTAAATCGTAAACTCCAGGAACTCCAGGGCCATCGCAAGTGACGGGCGCATGAGGAGACTAGCAAGTCTCCCTGACTCATCAGACCATTAACTACTTTGTTCCTTTAAATGCTGAAATAAAATATAGGATTTTCCATTGAGCAGAGAATTAGGACCATAAGGCCTCATTAAGAGCCTTGATCAAAGGCTGCCATGTGCACTTTTTTCCTGAAATTTAGAATGCAAGGGTAATAGCGAAAGGCTTAGAGTGATCATTACAATGAGCAGCACATTCGTTCTATCTGTCAGCCTCTGAGACACCGGCGAGACCGCCAAGGAATCTGTAATTTCCTTAGACGAGGGGCGAGATTTTATTTTATTTTTTGGCAAGAAAGTGGAAGCAGCAGTCAAATGGTTCTGTTGGTGTTGTTGTTGTTGTTGTTGTTGTTGTTGTTGTTGTTGTGTTATGGTTGTTTTGGCTATTGTTGTTGTGTAATTAGTTGTTGTTGTTGTGTTGTTGCTATGCTGTTTTTGTATTGTTGTTGTTGTGTTATTTGTTCGTGTTTGTTGTGTTGTTGCTATGCTGTTTTTGTATTGTTTTGTGTTATGATTGTTGTTGTTGTTGTGTTTTGGCTATTGTTATGTTCAAGATTCAAGATGTTTGTATTGCCATGTGTAACAATGTACAACGGAATGCATACTCCCCATTCCCTCCCCCAGAATGGATTTCCTACGACAATACTACACTATACTATACTATACAATACTATAATATAAACAGCACTATATAATACCTATGACATGCTATACAACATACTATAAACAACACAATATACTATACTATGAACTGTACTATATACTAAATTGTATAGTCGTGTGTAACCTGTGGTGTTAGTGTATTGAGTCTGAGAAAGGCACTTTGTTATGTGGTTGCCATCCTGTTGTGTTGTTGTTGTTATGTGGTTGTTGTTGTTGTTGTTGTTGTTGCTAGTGTTGTTGTTGTTGCTGCGCCAGGGGAAGGATGTGGGGGCAGTGACGGAGAACAGTGAACAAAGGGTAGGAAAAGAAAACCCATTCATTATGTTTATTTCCAATGAATCAACATCACTGAAATCAAAATAAATAAATAAAAATAGTATGATTAATGGTGTTTTAAATGACAAGGCGTTTTCATTTAACAAAATCAAATATGTGTTTTAATTGGTTCTCTCAAAAAGCACAACGTAAATTCTGTCTTGAAAACATATAGTTATCACTTTATCCGTCAATATTCTTCATAAATCTACTATTTTTTTATGATTTGTCACCTTGAATCGCCTTTCTACAAACAACATTTAAAAAAAAAAACCAGACCAGCCCATTTCTTTGATTATCGGACCAAGATTGACCAAAATAGCTATGAGGCGCAGCTATTTATCGCAGCTACTCACATTAGGAGTGGAAAATAACGCTAGTTACCATCAAGCTCAGGCTATTAGGGCTGACTACATCTCGAGGTGGCTGTTGTAGACTGGTCAAGAACACTGCTACAGCTCCTTTTTCAGATTGACTCAGTTGTAATGAAATGAAACCTGTTTAAAGTAAACCGGTTCTAAAGCAACCTTCTTTTTTAAAATTATTATTACTCTGTTTTTAATTTTCTTACATCAACCTACCAGGCTCAGATGTGTCAATGGTGTTTCACTTCCCTTCCTTGTCCTATGAATAATAAATAATTGTATGCATCTGGGGCGGCAGTAGTAGTAGAAGTAGTAGTAGCTCAGTCTGTTGGAACATGGCTTTGGAACCGGAAGGTCTCCTGTTCAAGTCCCCGAAATACCTGGGCACTGCCGAGGTGCACTTGAGCAACTCACCAGACCTGGTCCCTGGGCCCTTTATATAAAATAGCTGCCCACTGCTCTTAATACTAGGATGGGTTAAATGCAGAGAAACTCATTGCACTGTGTGTGTACATGTATGTGACCAATAAAGAGAGATTGTTTTATTTTATTTAACGGCAATTCTGATAGTGTGTTGTGTAACCTACCTGAATACAACTCTTTGACAAGCACACGTGTAATCAATTGTTTTGTCCAGAGTGATCCAGATACTCGCCTACACAACTGTAGGTGAGTCGCTGGCTTGCGCAGCAGCATCGCAATCGCAACCGTGTTTTGACCCCGTGGGAGTAGTGTGTCGTCGGGAGCTGCAGCCCAACCGTTGACCTTTCAGCCAGCCAACACCTACGCCAGCTCCCTGTCACCTCCTGTTGTGACCGCCTGCCGCGTGACGATGCCGCCAGAGACCCACAAACGTGCCGATGCGCCGATCAACAAATCTCTTCCGAAGTATACTGAGCCACGATCCCGTTGTACTATGAAAAAAAGGGTATATCACGGAGAGAAACGCACATCAGCAGCACATGTTGACACATCACACGACCAAAAAAAAAGACTCACATGCCGCAGAGCAAAGCACCGCCAAAGGTGTGGTTCAAACACGTGTCAAGTGGAACTTTATACACTTATTTTGTCTCTCTTGTAGTGTCTTGACTGTGGATACAATGCATGTAGCCAGGGGCCCTGTTTCAAGTAGCAGGTTAGGCTATGTCTAAGACCTAAACAAGAACTGACTCAAGTGAGCGCTTCCTCGTTATCTTGGAGCTATCCTGCTATGTACCAGGTTGGCTCCAGGTTAGGCTCACAGCATGAGTCACCATGGTAGCTGAGATTAGTCCAAGGTTGGTATGTGAAACCGAAAAATCATCTATTCCCTGAATTCAGACTTAACATACATGGAACATGGAAATCCATCTTCTTAAAATCGAGCCCTGACAACTACAGAGTTCCACTTTCTCCCAGTTGTGGGCTGTCATCCTATTCTGTGTTCTGTGTTTTTTTTTTAGTGATGCCACTCTTTCTGCTGTTTACACTTTGACGTTAAGCGAAAATGAAAGTGCAATTCCTCCTCCTGGCCTTCTGCTGTCCATGTCACATCGAGGTAAAGGAAAGCGGTTTTACATCTTTCAGGCAACAGTGGTTGATTCAATTAATGAAAAAAAGAAAAAGAAGCGACCACTGTCTGTGACGTGTGCCAACCAGCGACCAGTCAGAATGAATTTGACAGCCACCTGAAGCGCATGCCGCACACCGTGGCACGTGCTCTGCTGTCTGACATGGAGGGTTCTCCCTGTGGAGAAATGCTTGTTTTGCACGTTGCTATGGTGGTACAGAACAACGTGGTGGCTATCCTGTGGTTAAAAATTACTCCGGCGACAACCGGCAATTATGAGAGAGGATGTTCTTCTTCTTTTCTTCCATGCACAGAGCTAAGAGGGCGATGGAGCTTTGAGATCTCGCTGTATCTGCAATCCAATTTGCTCACGTTCTCCCATCTCTCTCTGAGCCGCTCGTCGTCTCTGTGAATCAATGATGCCACGATTGAATGAATGCCCTGCAGGCGTTTCTGCTGACTAAGACGTCACCAAATATGGCGAGTTATTGAGAAATTATGCATAGCTGCCACTCGATAAAGAAAAAAGGGCGGTTCATTTTGTCAATCTTCTCAGCTGCTGTCGTCGGGAGAACCCAGGGAAGCCATCTCCTGTGACCTACACCGGTTATGCAGGTTTCCCCCATCACGGACAGATGTCCCTAACAATCGTAATAAATGAATCCTGATACGGCTGTCCGATCAATACGACTGTCGGCCAAAGAATCCCTGTGTTCATTTTTGCATTACTTCATGTCTCATCAATCCAAGGCATCAATGAGAGTCCATGCATCTTAAGGACAACAACAACAACACGACATGACCGATCGATGGGTTAATTGATCGGTTAATCACGTTGGAAATTGGGAACGTGTGTCCATTGTCTCGCCAGGAAATCGAGTTGCAGAATGACACGTGACGTGAGTTTTGTGTCCCCAAGATACACACACACACACACACACACACACACACACACACACACGCGCGCACACACACAGTTACTCATCCATCCCATTTCACTCTGGGCAGGGTTGAAGCATATTCACTGTCCATCAAATTGAACTGAATGCAGTATTTCTTCCTTGGTCTGGCTGGAACAGTGTAGTGGTTGTTTTTGTGAGACAAAACATGTTTAATACCAATGATAAGCCTTTGTTTTAGTCACACTGTGATGTGTTGCCATTATGCAAGGCCAGTTCATTTCCAGATTAATTTATGTATTAAAAATGAGATTCCCGTATTTCCTAATTTGATTTACTTTGGAACACGCATGTTACTGTCCATCAACGTTACTGTACAGACGTCACACAATAAGTATATAGTGTGTTGTCCCTTTAAGTCAAACACATTCAATAAGATAGAGACAATGAATATATTGAGCAGTTTGTTTAAGGTTATACCTTGGACATTAATTCCATGTCATAGATATACATATATATATGATTTAGTGTTAGTGTCAATCTGCTGATGTCCTGCTATCCTTCCCTTTTGGTGTGCAGAAAAGCAGTGTTGATCACCCAAACAACAATAGCAGTGCAATGTCTGTGCAGCTTGCAGGCTGAAGTGGATAAAGGCTGCATGGCATCCAATGGGGAAGTGATGTTCAGGGACAGTGAGCTGATGCACTTAAGTGTCTTCATTGTTGGGGCCTTTTAACCAGTTCCATTCCACAACTTCTGAAGGAAAGGGGTTGTCAATGGCAATGTGGAACACACAACTCAATCATTTCCAGTAATAATAACGAATAATAGCGAAAAATAACTAACGTCTATCTAACTAACGCATGACTTTCCAAGATGTTGTCGATCACACTTCAATGAGCCTTTGTTCACCTCAGGGCACCATGGTCATGCATGACTGTCTTGTTAACACAATCAGCAAAAGGCCAGAGTGCACTGTTGTTAATGCATAGAGGCAGCCAACCTGCTAACCTGCTAGTTAGCCTGCTAGTTGGGACAATGGACATAGATTTGCAATGTAAATGGCAGCACATGTGATTAGCACATAGCACTGAGTACATGTATTAAAGTAATGGCAATATCTCCACTGTTTCATAAGAAACAATTGAAAAAAATACATACAAGAAGCTGAAGATAATTACAAGGCACAGATTTGTCCAAACATGTATGACAAAACAAAAAGATCATTACACACGTTGTACTGTGGCAGCCAGCCATTCATTCCCTCTAATGGGTTATTAATGCTGCATTTTCCCCTTCAGGGATACATTTCTTTTCCAGTGCCACACTTTCACTTTAAAGGAAATCAATCATGTGCTCACTAATGGCAAATCATCTATCCTGGCCCGGGTGGAGCCTGCTTTCAAAGGACCCCCTTTCGGCCTTCAGGCCCTGATGAGGAAATATAGTTTTATTAGAGAACGCACATTGTTGGATAGCAACTTTTCAACTGTGTTTTAGATCCCAACAGGAATCACCCGATGAATTACAATTGGTAGAATTGTACATTTTTGGTACATTCTAATTAGGGAAAGGAATCGGCAGGGGGCCTCACGATATATAATTACAATGAATGTTTGAGTGCTGATACGTCATGTATTGTGATTCTGTCAACATTGCCATACGATACGATATTACCATTTTTGTTCTCCAGCTCTAACTGTATCGGACATTGTTTTTGTGAGAAACATTACAGTAGTGTTGATGTTTTCCTGACCAGAAAGACAGTTGCCCGACCGATGTACAGTGGGAACAGTGTTTATTGGTAGCAGGTAGATGATACACAACGCTGTCATCAGTGGTTAATGTCCGTTCAACATAAACACTACAAAAACAATGTCCTGGGGATTTTGCACTTCATAAATCCAGCAGAATCCCCGGTGTTCTATATGTGAGTCTATACTTTTTCAGTCTTTCGGCATCCTGCAGTAGTAACACAATAATAGACAGTTAGGTAGTTAAATGTGTGGCAACAGAACTTAAGCATTATTTTGAGAAATCTAACCTCACCACAAACTATATGGTTTTTAGGTAGCCACAAAGCATACACTTTATGTTCTAACTTGCTGCAACACACTGTATGTGTTACTCTGTCTCGCAGACTGAAGAGTATAATTATTATTATTATTATTACTATTATTATTATTATTAGTAGTAGTAGTAGTAGTATTAGTATTGTAAGTATTATTAGTATTATTATTATTAGTATTATTATTAGTATTATTATTCAACTTTATCGAACATGGATACAAAACAACCTTCCCCATGAAGACATTTCTCAACCAAGCTGAAGCCAGGTTGTAAAGGTTATGAAGAGCCTTGGCAGAAGCCTTGGCTGCAGTTACCACTCCAGACAACCGACAGAGGAGTGCAGAGGATGGAGGACTGACTGCCTCCATGGTACAAAATGGATAGTCCAACTCAGACGTCATGGACATAAGGTCATCATGTGTCTTCTGGAAAAGGCATCTCTCTCTCTCACTCTCTCACACACACACGGACACACACACACACACACACACACACACACACACACACACACACACACACACACACACACACACACACACACACACACACACAACACTCACTTTTGGTTGTAGTCATGCCATATGGCCTCCCCAATTAAATATGTATGGGGCTTGTACATCAGAATGCATCATGGGACCATTATGTCGGCGATACTCAGCCATATTGAGAGGACTAAATATGGTTCCTAATAAGAGATTGTAGCACTGGAAAATCCTAAACCAATGTTAAAAATATACGATAACCTAGGTGAATTAAAACTTTGTTTGTATTGGCCTTTTCAAACGCAACAATGTTAAAAATAATTGCCCAGATTACAACTAAACCACGATGAAAGACCTGTGACCACCAATATAATCAACAATTCAACGCTCCCATGCTCGGGAAACGGCCGTGGTCACTGCGACGTAAACCCTACATCATCTTTATTTGTCCCCCTGTTCCCGCTGTTAATTACTAATAAATATGACGTTATACTTTTTTTGCAGAGTTTTTCACATTGCACAGTGAGTCCAAATTATGAGCGTAGAACGCTGAGCAAAAATTATAAACACGTTAAATTTCATGTAATTTCAGGCAACACATAGAACAATGTTTCCTTTGAATTTCTGAAATAAGCATGTCGTATGGATGATCATTGTGTCAGTCTTTGCAAAAATCACCATTTATCACAGTGGAGGATAAATATTCCCCCTGCAACATTAATCCCCATGGATAAACAAGGATCCGTCGCACTTCCCGTTGGCATTCTCTATTTTCTATTTATATTACTACATTTATTTTGGTTTTTTTGTTTTAATTTTTACTGAATACAACCCGGAAACTGGCACATGACAACACACCATCGTAATTGAACCAGATAGGTTTAGTGTGAGTTAAATAGTGGAACGACCTCATAGCAACTATATCGCTGAAGCCGAGAACCAGGCATATAGCGAAAGGACCTCGACGTGAATTAACTTCTAATCATATCGCCTTTTTTGTTATAGGCCAATTTGTTATGCTCTTTCAAAATGTATCAAGGGTGAAGAAAAATAAACAATATTTGAGTGTTTTCCTGCACCATAGTGTTTGTGAGTGCGAGAACGGGTCGTTTTTAAGTGGCACATGAATTTAATTGCACAGAACGAGCCACCAACAACGGTAAGGCAGAGGTGAAGGTTATTTTGGCAACAAGCTTATATTGATACTGAGATTCAGCAGGTAGGGCTTGTTTTTTAACTTGGGGGAGGCAAATGCTTGTTTTATTATTACACATTTGCTTTTATTGCAACTTGTATGCGCATGTGTAATACAAAATACAACCAAGTCAACACAACAGTGAAGGCAAATTAAGACTGAACCAATTTTTATTTGATTGTTTTACAGGTCACACTATATTGACTATCACAACCTATGTCTTTGCATATGGAAGATTTATCATCCAACCATTTGACCATGTAACAAACGTTCATATTCCAATCTTTATTTAGGCCCGTAATACTCTCTCTTTAAAAAAACTGTATTTTCAAAGTCAAATGTAGGATAAACAAACAAATCCAGCTCGTGTTGCTCATTACCAGAGAGATGAACGAAAGCAATTTTCTTTACTTTCGTATAATAATAATAAAAATAAAAATAAATCTATCTATCTAAAATCTTTTTTTGGGGTGCTTTTACAAAAAGGCCCCCCATCAGCTGTCAGACGCCCCGGCTGTCAGTGTTGACAGGAGAACTGTCAGGGGAAGCCATCTGACCTCAACAGCATCACCAGGAAAAAATGGCAGCGCTGTAATGAGCCACGCAGGCGTACACAAGCCAACACTCCGCCACTACCGCCGCTTACACAACATAACATCCACCGCTGTTTCTTCTCTGCGGGTGTGCATCTCTAAAATCCCATTGAGGGTGATTTGTTTATTTTCTGGTGCTTTAAAAATGGCCGACCCCCGTAATGTCTAAGCAAGGCATTTACACCCGAATGGCTCCCATGACCTTATGTTTGAATAGCACCTATATCCGTTTTGAAGGTTATTTTATCCATTTTCCTGTTTTGTTTCACCCCCCGTCCGTCCCCCCCCCCCCCTCCAGTTGTTGTTGTTGCATTCATTTGTGTTTCCCCGCCCGGCGCTAGTCCAGCTCAGCGGGGAGCTCATTAGCTCTCTGTGATGATAAACACGTTGACTTCGCTGAGGGATAATTGTGGTTTGTCACTCAGACTGGCTGGTGTGCATGCTCGTCTGTCGCGCGGTGATAGCCGTGTGCGACTCAGTCATTTAGCTAATCGCACAGTTGGCCCCCGGTAATGACGACAGGATCACCACAAGCTAAAGGACAGCTAAACTGTAGGCAATAGGGCAATTTGCAATGTTCTCACCCCTATTGTCCCACAATCATCCCGTCGATCTGTTGTTTGTTGTAGATGGTTTGACAGCCTCAAACTCACAAAGTTTCCCCACAGGTAATTACGTTAATGATTGCACCATTGAGACACGTTCAAAGGCAGCCCCAGCTGCTGTGGGCAAAAACACAGAGTAACATTAAGTGTATGAAACAAAAACTAAAGCGATGAACATTGCCATTTACTGTCATTTATTGCCCGAAAAAAGTTTTTGGGGAGATATTTTGTCGACTGTAGACCTCTATGGCAACACCAAAAAAGGAAGGCTTATATTATTCACTAAATCAACATATTATTCAAACAGCCATGTTATATTTTGGGGAAAAATATGCTGTGCCCGGACGCAAAGTCATTGGGCTGTAAAAGATAGGGAAGACAGACAGATGCAAAAAAAAACTCCCACACACGCACATACAGCACACACACACAGCGCACACACACACACACACACACACACACACACACACACACACACACACACACACACACACACGCACACACACACACACACACACATGCACACACACACACACACACAAGCACACACACGCACGCACACACACACACATACACAACAATCCTTAGCTAGTCTGTCACCCTAGCGTCTTAAAAGTCAACTTTAAATGGCATCACATGTCGACACTGGGGAGGAGAGAAGCTCATTTTGTCAGTGGGGTAAATGATTGTCTCGCTTCCGTGGTTCTCCCTTGTTTCAGCGAGCAAAGACTCTCTTAATCTCCTGCCGGAATGAGACCATAAACAATAAGGAAGCCACCAGACATCTCCTTCTCCTGCCAAGGATGCAAAGGTTGAAGTTAGCCTTTGGCAAAGCCCTTAGTGCTTCATGCTCTCTCTCTCACTCTGTTTAGTAACCACATCTGTTTGGAGAATCTCTATGTAAAAGTAAGAGGCCCAACAAGGTTGCTATGTATTTTGCTATGTATTTTGTTATGTATTTTGCTATGTATTTTGCTATGTATTTTGTTATGTATTTTGCTATGTATTTTGCTATGTATTTTTCAGTCCGATAACAGTTAAACAGTAAAGAATGACTCTACAGCTCCTTGGGTATTGTGGCATTACTAGAAGGAGGACAGGAAACATTCCTGTAGAGACATGACTTTTCGGACAGACATGGCACACACACACAGGCGCACACACACACACACACACACACACACACACACACACACAGGCGCACACACACACACACACACACACACACACACACACACACACACACACACACACACACTGTGCCGCCACAAGATATAACTTTGAGATAAAACTTTACCCACCAACAATCAAATTCCCAAAATGGGAAAATATGTCCTCATAGTTCATGCACTATAGCCCTCTGCATCTTGAAATATCCAGCCTAGTGCTGTGTGTATGTGCAGGCAGGGCATCTCTACCACTCTCTCACCAAGTCATTTACATTGGACGACTCTCTCTTGCTCATTAACCTTTGTGCTCAGGCATATCCATGGGCACCATTCTCTTTTTCTCCATTTTTCTCTCTCTCTCTCTGGCTCTATTTTCCTCTTTCTCCATTTCTCTCTCCCTCTCTGGCTCTCTGTTTTTCCTCTTTCTCTATTTCCCTCCCTCTCTCTGCCGAGTTTAACACTTCTGATCCGATGCCTCGCTATCACTCCTGGCGGCTGATACTTCTAAGCCTATCGCTGGCACTCTAGCCCCGCGCGCTGTCCCTGCCTCCGTCTCCCCTGATAAAAAGGCTTCTATCGTTTGCAGCCGGTTGCAGAGCCCCCCCCCCCCCCCCTCCCTCCACCCCCCCTCCCCCCTAGCTGCTCCTCTGCCAAACACCTGAGGGCTGTCCTTTAACTCGCCACAGTCCCCATATGGTCCATCAAAACAGAAAGAAAGATATATAAAGATATATATATATATATATATATATATATATATTAAAATGTATATATATATATTTATTTATATATCCTACTTTCTTTTTTTTATATATATATATATATATATATATGTATATATATATATATATATATTTATATATCTTTCTTTCTTTTTATATATATATATATATATATATATATATATATATATATATATACATATAAACATATACACCTCCTCCTCCAACGGTCACCCTTATGCCTTATGCTCAACCTTATAAATGATTTGAAGTGGGACATCTCATGCCAGTTTCCGTGCGGTGCGTCTTGAAGGACGAGGAGATGGCCACAGCACTTGACACAAACAATAATAATAATAATAATAATAATAATAATATATAATAATAATAAACAACACAGTCCTTTGTCCAAGTTTTAGGGTCACATGGAATGTGACAAAGGGTGTGTCTTTAAAAAAAAAAGTAAAAATATATGAGGTCGAGTTTGTTTCAGGAGGCATTTTCTGAGATTTTCTTCAGTTGTTGATGCATGATTCGATATATAACTACGGTGTGCATGTTATATGCTATATACGGTCGGCCATACAGCAATACATACTGCAATGATGTGTTAAATCGGAAGAACTTTTACCACTTCACACTATGACTGCAGCCCACAGTATGTCTCTAATGAAGCATCAAAAAGGCACAGTGTCATGTTTTAATAAGGCTCCCACACATTGCCTGTGGGCCTCGATGAGATTAGGATATTAATGAGTAGATTTTGGTCTGCATCCACCAAAATAATACTGCATTTATATCCCGCTGAGAAATGTGTGGCATACGCGTACATAGAAAGATTGCATCTTTGTTTCATTTTTAATTGTTCTCAACCGGCTGCCTGAAGGTTTCAACAATAAAGAAGCCCGTGCACCGTTTTGTCTTCTCGTCTCCCGCCTCCTTAAAAGCAACTTGCCACAAAGAGGAATTTATGACATCTACTGTATCACCATCTATCTCGATGCCTGGGGTTTTTGACTAGATCTCTTCGACATTCTGCACCCAATTCTCAATCTCAGTCAAGAAATGTTCACTTCATGTTGCCTTCCTTCAGCTGGGCACTGCATTTTTCACTGCTGCCATTTCTCTCCCCTCCCCTGCTCATGTGACCATTACCCTCTGTGGCAATGTTCCATTACCCTGCCATACTTTTTCCCCTCAACCCCCCTGGACTGTGAATCCCCTGTCGGCATCCTGATAATAATGAGAGAAGCCAAAGCGAGGTTCTCTCCACAGCCTTGATTGCATCCACTCACTCTGGCTCCACCGGTATACTGCTCCTCCACCTTCCCACAATACAACCCCCGCCACCCTCCAAACAGCCAGCCGGCCGGCTGCCGCACCTGCGCAATCTGCGACGCTCGACAAGTGGTCGAGATGCAATCCAATGTGTCCTTTTATGTTCGTTTATCCTGGTACCCCCCCCCCCCTCCCCCCACCTCTTCAACTCTCTGGCTATCCTTACCCCGCAGCCCACACCCCCATTTTTGTCCTCTGCCCGATGACGATTCTGCCACGACTATTATTCATGTCCTTTCGGTTTAGACAAAAAAAAAGATGAGAAAGGGAAAAATGTGATTGAGGTCAGAGTAGTTCCCTGTGGTATGCCATGACAAGTCGGAGGCGCCCTCGACTCGCTGGAGAGAGGAAAAGATACGATTGTTTTGAAACTCTCATCGCAAGTTTCATTTAGCAGCGTCTCGGAGTCATCCAACTATAATGGACGGAGTCTCTGTGTTGTCTGGCTGACTGTCCTTCGATTCTCTTTCTCGACAGCCGCTCAACCGATCCACTTCACACTCGGCAGGTGTACCGCTGAGGACCTGAAGGAAGTGCGGTGTTGAGCTCTCAAGATTTATGGGATGTATTTATCAGTAGTGCGTCACTACCGCCAGATGTACACACCATGTAGTGTATCGAGAGGGGCCCCTATTAACTGTTATACCGACGAACAGCATGCCGGGTACAGCTGGCTCTCCGTCGGCCACTAAAGTGAAGAAAGAGCAACTGGAGAGACAGAGATGTAACATTGTAGCTAAATTTATCATTTTTGTTTTGCTAAGCTGAATCATTTTAAGCATTGTCTATGTCGTTTTCAGCACTTGCTTTTTGTTTCCTGGAAAGAGCTTGGTGGTCCTAAATAGCTAAATGGCCCGGTCCCAAATTAGCAATGACAGCAGCCGACGGACTTCACACTCGGCGGGTGTATTGCTGAGGACCCGAGGAAGTGCCGTGTCGAGTGTGAAGTTGTTTAGATGAGCGGTTCTCGAGAAAGCTACAAGCAGCAACACCGGAGGCCGAGCAATTGGCCGGTTCCGAACAGGCGCGTCACTGGGGGATTTAGAAGTGACTAACACTCTGTTGTGTACGCATTGTTGTGTACACAATGTATGTCTTGTGGTTGTGATCTATGTTGTCCTTTTCATTGGTCCTAATCGTGTTCACGTATGAGCATTTGCAACCGTGGACAGATCACTCTCTCACCAGCACATGGCCACTGTGAAATCCCTGTTGCTTTGCTGTGTGTTTTGGAATTGCAACTATTTCCAGAGGAAAAACATAGATCAACACGGTATTTGAGGTGTCTACAAGCGAACACCTCCGTGACAACTTCCCAAAGTACACATCACTAACTTATGAAATTGGATGTCACTTTGTCACTTTTGCTTCCTGCCTCTGGCTGTCCACCTGTCCTGCTAGAGTTGACAAAATTTTGAAAAAAAAATATATATATATAAAGGATCAGTGTGACTCCATCAGACCTTCACATCCGCCCACATATTTCTGTTCACCAGACGGCTGAGCTTTGTCGTTCACATTATGATATGTGAACTAACAGACCGGCAGTGCTCTGAAAGATAATGTAGTGGTTAACTTTAACAATGGGATTTAATCAAAGGCCCTGTCAGCGTTCTTTGGTAATTAACAACATGACGGCACCAGGACGGTGGAAGGGGACAGAGCGTGCCTTCTGTTACCGTGCACAGGTGATCCTCGGACAGAAGACGAAGCCTCTTCTAAATGAGTCTCCACCCATGGCATGTCTGCATCTCGAAAGAGGCCCTATCACATTGCAATGGTTATATACGGCTGCGTCAAATGTCAACAGACATTGCTTGTGTGTGTGTGTGTGTGTGTGTGTGTGTGTGTGTGTGTGTGTGTGTGTGCGTGTGTGTTCGTGTTCGTGTGTGCATGTGCATGGGCATGCGTATGCATGTGTGCAATTCATAGAACCTTTCAGTGATCTCAAATAAAATCGAAACCACTTGGCAACAGAAGATTTTGGCGTCTTGCACCACTGAGCATCTATACACGGTTAAATATTTCAAACTCCAAACTCCACAACAGCCCCGGAGCACCGAGCTGATTCCCCGAGTGTGTGGGGAGAATGCACAAGAGAGGTGCGAGATGACTAGACTTACCGACATCACAGAGACAGACTGCACATTATGACTTTGACAAATTAGGGCTAATTGGTAAAAAAGGAATCGCAGTCAAAGTGAACCACGTGGGAACCCCCGTTGAAGGGATTCACACACACATGCGTGCACACACACACACACACACACACACACACACACACACACATGCGCGCACTGAGGGCGTCAGTCGGACAGGTTTGGCGCTGCCTGGAATTTGGGTCTGTCATGCAAAAAAAGCAGAGAAAACCACCAGGGAGAGACTAAACTGTCTAGTTTTTTGCTGGAGTACGGCCAACAACAATACAGGTAACATCGCAAGAGAGACTCTGGGGGGGACAGGGGGGGGGGGGGGGGACAGGGGGGGGACACATGTCACCCCCGTTCTGAAGCATAGAAAACCGCATCATAGCACACATTCGTTGACCCGCGTAATAGGAGAGGCGGCACCGCAGGCCACGCAGCACTGCGCCCGGCAGGAAGAAGGATCGAGAACCACTTTTTGAGGGTTTCTTTTCTTTTTCTTCTCACTTTCCTGGCCTCATCAATTATATCCTCTCTTTCCTTGCTTTGTCTCAATTAAATATGTTTAGATGAGATGCATTTCAATAAGATGTGTTTCAATTCCTTCTCGGCGGGAGCAGAAGCCTTAGCGTTATTACCCCTGGAGTTTCTGAGCGGATCACCTCTAGTGAGTTATGTAGTATATGAACCTTGAATTTGATGTAATTGGGGTATTTTCTAAAGGTTAACAGCCGTCCAAGAGCCTGGTGAGATGAATGTCTTTGGCCAAAGACCACGGCGTCATTACAACCACCATTTTTAACTCCCCTTTCCACATGGCTGCCCCGAGAACTGTTCTATATTAAGAATCGATTTTACTTGATTTGGTTCAGGGAAGAAATAAATACAATTAAATAAGGGAAATAAAGGTAAAAGAAAAACGAACATTGGAACTGGGTGCAATAATGAATTTAATTTCCTTAATAACAAATACAACGGTAACCTCGATAAAACCGACCAATGCCTCCTGATGAGCTTTTGTTCATTTTGACCCGAAACATTTTTTGTTGAACAACAAAAACAGAACACTGTTCACTAAAGGCTCTCTAACCTCCACAAAGTGCATGAGAATAGTTCAATAATTGAGTCACTCATGTGACTCGCTTCAACAGTACTTGTCCTATAAGGCCCATCATTGGGCTTTAAAAATCCTGGTCAAATCCCGGTTAACCTCTCCATCTACTAAAAGCCTGCAAACAACAATCAATGACCGAGTCATCCACATTGAGAGGCTTTTTCACTGTTTACTATTTTACCTTGGAAAGCAATTAAAGGCAACTGGGGTTTGAATGTTTTTCTCTGTAGGTAACGTTGACAGAGGCGGACGCAGGAAAGCACATAAATTTGTTCTTTTGATTTGCGATGCGATCGCATGAGGTATGCCTAGAAGTACAGGTCACTCGTGGGTGAACCCAGTACACCTCCCCTGCCCCCCCCGCCCAACCCCCCCCCCCCCCCCCCCCCCAGACACACACACGCAAACCCACTGCACCATTCTGTGCTCAAGGTCTGTACCTTTAGCTCTGCCATCGAAGATGGAGATGAGGTTGTACCCTGTTAACCCTTTTAGAACAGACTCTGTATAACAGACCCTGTCTGAGCCACCACATACCCTATGTTTAATGATGAGCCTCAGACACTTTTTCTGCCATCTAACGAGACTTCTGACATTCTCCATTGCTTCCCCGTTTACTCACAGTCCAGCACTCTGCCCACGTGTCCATGACGTCCAAACTTTTTGGATGTCAATGTATTTTGTTTGTACTTCTTGACCACATGCTCAGTTGTTTTCTGTGTCCCTGGTGTCCTTAGCTATCTCCAGGGGTGGGGGGCATTTCGGGTTGTTTCTCTATCTATCATCTCATTTCTTTATTTTTGTATTTTATTCCCTTCCGTGCTCCCACTTGCCGTTTCCTCAGGGCGGCAGTCTAGCTCAGGAGGTAGAGCGGTCGCCTCACAACCGGAAGGTTGCTGGTTCGATCCCCGGCTCCTCCTAGCAAAAACTGTCGAGGTGTCCTTGAGGAAGACCCTAACCCTAACTGCTCCCCGGGCGCTGTATGAATAGCTGCCCACTGCTCCTAATACTAGGATGGGTTAAATGCAGAGAACACATTTCACTGTATGTCTTCATGTATGTGACCAATAAAGAGGATTCAATCCTCACGATTTGTTGTTGTTGTTGTTCCATACATTCTTCGGGCTATACTTAAAAAAAAGGGTATGACTCTGTTGTTGTGAGCGCGGCGGCTACAGCTAGCCCTGACAGAAATTAGCTTTTTTGTAAGCCTTTTAATGAGCAGCCACTAATGTGCGGGGGAACTCAGCGGGAGATGGGCTGCTAGGTATATGCATATGCTAGCTACATATTTTGGGTTGTTTCTCTATCTATTATCTCATTTTTATTTTATATTTGTATTTTATTCCCTGCCGTGCTCCCACTTGCCGTCTCCATACATTCTTTGACGTAGACTTGAAAAGGGTATGACTCTGTTGTTGTGAGCGCGGCGGCTACAGCTAGCCCTGACAGAAATTAGTTTTTTTTGCTAGCCTTTTAATGAGAAGCCACTAATGTGCGGGGAACTCAGCGGGAGATGGGCTGCTCGGTATATGCACAAGCACGAACAACGCATCAATGGGCAAATAACACAGACGCTGGGTCAGTCAGTGAGACAGACTGCTGTTATCATTCAAGCTTACCCAAAAAGTTGAATTACACAAGACTAGAGTAAGTTAACATACTTTTTTGGAACATAAAAAATTAGCAATTATCCTTTGTGTCCCGTTTTCATCATGGAAATCATCAACCGATTTATATCGGTTTTTGAATTGCTATACAATTCAAAAGGAAATACAAAATGGAACGTGTGACATTTTTATATAAATGCCTTTATATTTATGAATATATATAAAACAAAAAAAAATCTGCATTTAAATATATACTGTATGTATTTGTTTAGCTTTGAAAAATTAAACGGATGAAACAACATCCGTTTCCAACAGTCTTTAAACCAACAAACAACAAGTATTACTGCTGAATTTAAGTACTACCACAGAACTGAACAATGCTGATGACTTAGTATTGAGCTTTTGTTTATTTGGAAAGGACGCTCTGAACGCCCTTACAACACACATCTGGCCTGAACAAAGTAAAGTAAGTATCTAAAGAAAGTATACAGTAGTATGTTTTGAAATTTACCCCGCTATTCTCAACATGTCGGTGCTACGTTTTAGGAAATCCACTGATTGGGGGCTAAATACATTGTGGACACATTCAAGATGAAGGTATTCCAAAAGACAAACGGGTCCGTTTTTTGGGCAAATGGTTTTAATGGCTGGTTTTTCTGCCGGATTATCATTCAGTGGATATCAGTGCAGTGTGAGTCACAGTGGCCACTCTGAGTCTTCTGCATGCAATTATATATCTTTATATATACAAGGAGAAAAAAAACCTCATCCCTATTGCAAGGCAGCACAAGGCCCTCTTTCTTTGGCGAAGGTTGCTGAGTGGGGAGCGCCGCGGCATGTGTGCACCACACTGTCCATGAGAGCCCGTCTCGTCACGGGCGCATGGAGGACCTCGTCGAGGAACACAATGCAGAGTGGCTCTCTGAACTACTAATGACAAATGGGCTAGTTTCGCAACACGAAAAAGAGTAGGTAGACGAGCGTGGAAGCAATTAATGACATCTGCCGCTCTTAATGGCTGAATGTATATTATGTTATTGTGAATGTGTATTATGTTGTGATGAATGCGTCCAGCGACGGATGGACATGGATGGACCCCTGGCTCGAGTCTCTAGGTCTGCAGGCCGTTTAGGATGGGCTGCCGAGTGGGGAGAATGCAGGACCACAGCGCCAGACTAAGTGCCCCATGATGCCAGATTTGGCAAACGGCGGCTATATCTCAGATTTGTCTGTTCTTGGCAAGAGTCGATATTTCCCCATTGTAGTGTTTTTTCTTTCAATCTGAATGACTACATGTTTGGATGGGGATGAGGATGCAATCATACTTATCAGTGTTTCCCCCACGTGTATCCAGCAGTGGAGCACAACCACTGCACTACAAGCACCACTGCAATCAGCCATGCAGAATAAGAAATGATGTTGGGCGGCCAAAATTATATTATTTACATATAAATATATGTACATATATATATATATATATATATATATATATGTATAAATTATAAGACACCCCCTATATATAAGACACCCCCTAATGCAGTCGCGTCAATCGTTACATTGTCATTCCATTTTAAGAAAAGAAGAGAGCGATATTGACAGCAATGTAGTGGTCTGCTGAAGAAGAATAAAAAAAAAAACACATGATGATTCCGTAGGTGGAATCAGCTCACAAATGGCTTTTTGGGACGGCTACAAATTGCAGACAGAAAAATTGTCCTTGCACTCACCACATTGACGCCAAAAAAAATGTGGCCCGTGCCACAAACGGTTTCTGTTGGAGCGCACCAGAGCCCTACTTGGAATCAGAGAGATACGACTAAAACCTCTCTGTGCCCAGCACACATCAGCCCCTTGGACGGGCACGTCAACATAGTGCAATGCGAAAAAGAAAAAACCAGTGCAGGGGAAACACTGCTTATCTACAGTATACATACGTACATTAGCAGCGGTCAATCACTTTTATTATGACAACGCGACACCCATGCAGGAAAACCGCCGCAATTTGACAGCGTTTAATTCCCAGTGATGAATGAAATACAAGCGCGGGCTGTCACACTCCCATAATTCTGCAGTGTCAACCGGTGCATTTTATATTTCATCCGTCCTTGGACGGATGTTCGATAACGGGCAGTGGATCAACCCGTTGGAACTGAGACAAAGGATTTATTATTCATGCTGCCTGTGTTATTGGACGCATGGTGAGCACACGCACAGCAGGTACCGACACACACACAGACACCCATCAACATACCTCACATCACTCACACACTCACGTGTATACCTCACATCACTCACACACTCACGTGTGTAAAAACAAAACAACACACACACACGCACACACACACACACACGCACACACACACACACACACACACACACACACACACACACACACACACACACACACACACACACACACACACACACACACACACACACACACAACACACCCTGCGTCAGATCAGCTCCCATACGGCATAGATCAGGGTGACACAACGTGAGAAGCAACACTCTCACTGCAGGGTCTCCGGTTCAATTAATGAAGTGATGACAGTCTACACTTACTAATGAGACATTAGGATGCAGGGCCCGGGGAGACACATTGTGGCTTTGCCAAGCTCTCTCCAGGGTGTGTGTGTGTGTGGGGGGTGGGGGGGGGGGGGGGGGGGGGGGGGGGGGGCGGGGGCGGGCGGGGGGGGGGGGTATACTGCCAGTGTATAAGCAGGAGCTTAGCACAAGGCTCGGGCATTACGGAGCGAAAGCGCTAAGCGCCAGGGGGCAGGCGCCCTGCGGGTGGGTGTCCGTGCGTGCCCTCTGCAAGCACGTCTCGTGGGGAAGGACGGCTTTATGGAATTATTTAGGTTTTGAAAAACGCATAAAAGGCCTATGAACAAAATCGTTATACCATTTGGAGCGGCTCAATGTGGGGGGGTATTTTATTGGTTTTTACTTCCATAGGGTTTTTGTCTACTAATGTGTAGTACTGTGGGTATTAAAGGGAAACTTCGCCACATTTGATGCGGCGAAGTTGCGACGAAAACTCCTAAATGTCTTGGCCAACCAAGTAATACATGTGCACGTAGCTACAGGCTAGGTTGGCGATGGTCAATAGCCATGTTGAACAAGCTTTTTTCTCAAAACCTTTATACTGATTACATGACAACCTCTTGTTACCCAGATAATTGATATATATATATCAGAAGTACATGTAGGTACTGCCGACAAGGCTCCCCGGGCAGGAAAGCTCAGCTTCCTCGGTCAATATAGCAATGCACTGAGGTACTCATTGTTTGCTTCAATGTAATACATTTACCATCAACACTGACGGGACATCGTAACACCAGGCAGTTCTTGAAGGGTAACAAGTTTCCCTTTCCTTCCCTTCCCTTCACTCATACATATTAATAATAATAAAAATAATAATAATAATAATAATAATAATAATAATAATAATAATAATAATAATAATAATAATAATAACCTGCATTGCAAACTGCAAATTAATAACCTGCAGAGGCTGCCGTCTCCTGTTTGGTCATCACTTTATCTCCTCATTTAGTCCAATGACATAACATGCTCTCAGACTTCACAGAGAGTGTATTTGCAGATCGTTTTTTGACCATGTGTGTGCATGCGCGCAACCACAGAGTGGGTTTGAAAAGGATTCACGTAGCCTCGTGGAAGGTTGCGGTAAACGGCCGAGCTGTGAACCGATAGCCCTGTGTTATTCTTTTGTTTGCGGCACCTAGCAGCACGTCATCGCATCAGAATTGAGATTGTGAGTGATTATCAGCGACAACATCTTTTTTTTGGTTTGTTTTTGTTACATTGTCGAGGGCCGTCAGAGAAACAAGCCGGCCACTAATATGCATGACAAAATAGGGATCATATGCCTCCTCCCGGTCGTGAAATGATCACTCATCCAGCCATAAGTCCACTTCCCTGATCAAATCCACAGGATAAACAAACAGTGTGACTCATGAAAGAGATTGAGAAAATGACACAGACTCCTAATCTGGTGATAATAACCACAGCAGTGGTGCCGGGACTCTCTGTTACCACTGCAGATGCTTAGTAAATACATTTAAAAAAATACAAAAATACAAATTGACCACCATGAATAATTTACCATTTGCAATTTTCACTTTCATTCTCTCTGTCTTTTCTCTTTTCCCTCTGTGTCCCTTTCCTTATTTACTTTAACTCAACAGTTAATGATTGAGCTGGTATGAAATCCAAAACCTACATGGAATGAAGTGACTGATCCCCTTTTGCATTTTGAACAGATCATATCCTGCATTCGTATTATTATTAGTAATACTCATATATTGGTCCGCGCTCCTTGTGACGTCTTGTCCAGATGCCGAAGGGCCTCTGGGCAGGTGTTGCGAAGGGTTACTAGGTCAGCTGTACACTAGGGGCCATAGGAGTCAGCGGGAAAGGAAGACGCAGAAATAGGTCAGCGATGAGACGGACCGGGAACACTGAAATTGGCCCCCCAACAGAACCCCTTAATAGAGCTCTAGTGATTAAGAGAGAGCCCGTGTATGACTGATGGGCTATCCCACGTTGCCGTCGCTACGCTTCACGAAGACATACATCTGGCCGGGTCATGTATAAATAGGAAAGGTTTGCATTTGGGTTATAAGAGCCTATATGAGATATATATTGTGTGTCTGTGTGTGTGTGTGTGTGTGTGTGGGGGGGTGGGGGGGGGGGGGGGGGGGGAGGGGGTGTTAGCTCGAGTTTTAGTTTTCGCCGTCTACAAGACCTAGAAGAAACGGCTTGTGTGCAGGGCAGGAGGCTGCAGCGATCGCATGGTAGCGAGGTACCTCACATCAAAGGCGAGCCCCTGTCTGAGTCAACTCCCTGTCTGACCACTAGGAGACCCTGGCCAGCATGGCCTCGAGGAAGAAACAATCTCTCTCTCTCTCTCTCTCTCTCTCTCTCTCTCTCTCTCTCTCTCTCTCTCTCTCTCTCTCTCTCTCTCTCTCTCTCTCTCTCTCTCTCTCTCTCTCTCTCTCTCTCTCTCTCTGGCTTTGTCCCTCTGGCTTCTTTCTCACTCATCCGCTGTCTGTTTTCTCCCCCTCCCACCCACCTTCCACCACCTACATTGCTCACTGCTGTTGGGTTTCAGCTCACACGGCTGTATTGTTGTTTAGTTCTGAGCGTTCACATTCATTTCAACACGGTTTAAACACCAATAAAGCTGTGTCCACTGAAGGGATGTGCAACGAGAGGGACGCAAAACAGTAAAATACCACAAAAAAAACCTCCAAAGCTGACAAACAAACATGGACATGGGACTGTTGAGTGCCACGTTTAGAAATAGAAAATGGTATGAAGGAAGTGTCGTTGGCACTCATGGAGAGAAAGCAATGTCACAATCGCAAGATCTAAAATTGGGCAGTTATTACGTTACGTGTCGGCTACCAGGGAGAGGGAAGCGGCTTTGCGCATCACCAGGAAATCACCAGAGGGCCAGACAGGACTTCAACTCAAGCAGCTGTTAATTGCAAGAACAGGTTAAAACACTATCTCATATTAGGGCAATTTTCGCCCTTTTCATTCCTCAGAGCCCTTGGCTATAAGTGGCCACCGCATGGCCTTCCAATCAAAGCCCTTGGGGACGTGCATTGTGGGCGCGGCCCCCATCCATCAGCGGAGATTGGTAAAGTTCACGCTCTAATTAGTTGAGTCTGCACGAAAAAGGAAATCCTGCAATCAAGGCACAGCGCGCCCCACCGCACCATAAGACCAGCGGTGATGATGATAGGCTGCCATTCATCAGCTGACCCAGTGCTAGTGATCAAGCACGCCTGAAACAGCGTTCCTCTAGAATGTTCCCTGGGAAATTATACGTGTGATTTATATATATAACCATTCATCAAATATGTCAGTTGGCTAACATTTGAAAGAAATTTCAAGGATTTGGTGCATATTTTCCAGTGACCAGTTAAAGTTCTGCTTTTCCATGATGTACCTCCTCCTTCTTCTGGTAGGTATTATTCATCTGGTAGCTATGACCTGGTAAGTATAATCTGGTAAGTATAATCTGGTAAATATGATCTGGTAGGTATTTCTCATCTGGTAGGTATTATCTGCCAGGTTTTCTTCTTCTGGAAGGTATGATCTTGTAAGTGGGATATGTTAGGTATTCTTCATCTGGTAGCTATAACCTGGTAAGTATATTATCGTTGGTATGATCTGGTAGGTATGATCTGGTAGGTATTCTTCATCTGGTAGGTATGACCTGGTTAGTATAATCTGGTAAGTATGATCTGGTAGGTATGATCTGGTAGGTATTCTTCATCTGGTAGGTATGACCTGGTTAGTATAATCTGGTAAGTATGATCTGGTAGGTATGATCTGGTAGGTATTCTTCATCTGGTAGGTATGACCTGGTTAGTATAATCTGGTAAGTATGATCTGGTAGGTATGATCTGGTAGGTATTCTTCATCTGGTAGGTATGACCTGGTTAGTATAATCTGGTAAGTATGATCTGGTAGGTGTGATCTGGTCGGTATTCTTCATCTGGTAGATATTCTTTATTTAGTAGGTATGATCTGGTAGGTATTCTTCATCTAGCAGGTATGATGTTGTAAGGAGGATCTGATAGGTATTCTTCATTTGGTAGCTATGATCTGGTAGGTATGATCTGGTTGGAATTCTTCATCTTGTATACTTAATTTAGTTGGTATGATCTGGTAGGTATGTTAATAATAATAATAATAATAATAATAATAATAATAATAATAATAATAATAATAATGCCGGCTTTTATATAGCGCTTTTATCCAAAGCGCTTTACAAGTCATGCCTCACATCACCCATTCATACACCGACGGCGGAGTCAGCCATGCAAGGAGACAGCCAGCACGTCAGGAGCAGTTAGGGTTAGGGTGTCTTGCTCAAGGATCTTATAGGTATTCTTCATCTGGTAGGTATGATCTGGGAAGTAGGATCTGGTAGGAATTATTCATCTGGTAGGGTATGATCTGGTAAGTATGATCTGGTAGGTATTCTTCATCTGGTAGGAATTATTCATCTGGTAGGTATGATCTGGTAAGTATGATCTGGTAGGTATTCCTAAGTACTCATGTTTAGGCCTTTGGTTTTGAACAGCAGTTTGGATGTTTATTCTGCTTTACTGCCAAACTACCACACAGAAGGCAGGTCACATTGACAACAGGGAACCAGTTACCTGCCAGCTGCGTTGCCCTGCACAACACACCACGTCAGAAGAGATCACGCCCTAGCACTCTCATGCCGACCGCCTCGTATTCAATTAACCGCCCATCAAATGAAAAATGTGGGGCCCGTCGTGACCCAAAGACACTGGCCAAGTGTAGTGCACCTGGTGTTGTGCCCCCATAAAAGTCATTCAGTCTGCCTTCATGTGCTTCAGCTCTACTCCTGCCTCCCCATGGTAAGTGTAAAAAACTAAATGATCAAGTGAATTCTTCTCGAATCTTCCCGAAACCTACTTTGGGAAGAAACGTATGTATATTAAATGCCGATTAACACTAAAGGCTAGCATTAAAGGAATAATTAAGTGGATCCCCTTAATGGGGATGCACTCTTGGTTAGGGTCGCCAGGGGAATGGAGTCTATTTCTCGATTATTTCTCTCTTTGCTGGGGAAAAAATAAAATGGAAAATATCCGTAAACCGCAGAGATAAACGGGAATCCAAGATAGATCTCTGGATCCACAGCCTATTTTGATAGTTACTCAACCGCTACCGGAAATTCCCCCCCCCCAAAAAATAGGAATATACTTTGACTGTGATCTGTAATGTACCAAATAGCTATAGGGCCTGGAGGGGGTACCCTCCCACCCCGGAGAGAGGTGAGAGGAGAGGAGCGGGAGAGAGGGTGGGCAGAGGAGAGGCAGTGGGGGAGAGAGGTGAGAGAGAGAGGTGAGAGAGAGGAGCGGGGAGAGAGGTGAGAGGAGAGGAGCGGGGAATAGGTGAGAGGAGGAGACGTGAGATGAGAGGATCTGGTGGGTATAAAAATTTTTTGGTTTTTAGTGTTACTAGTATATATTTGATAGACTTATTTTTTATAGGCGTGTAGAGAAGTAGGATCTGGGAGAGGAGAGAGGAGAGGTGAGAGGAGATGATCGGTGGGTAGTTAGTGTTGAGTGGTTTTTGGGGAGGGTGGGGGTAGATTAGCTTGGATAGAGGTGAGAGGGAGAGGAGCGGGAGAGAGGTAGTAGGTAGAGGAGCGTGAAGATAGGTGAGAGGTATAGTAGTTTTATCTATGTTATAGGAAGAGAGTGTGAGAGGAGAGGACCGGTTATATATTTTGAGGATTATCTGTGGATATAGGTGATAGTATATTGAATCTTTTATATCTTTTACTTATATTCTCGTTGTATAGATTTTGAGATTATATTATCATTATATATATTTTATATTATATATTTTCTCTTATTATTTTTTATTTTCATTGCTGTGCCTTTTCCTCTTTGTCTGTGTGGTGTTTGTGTGTGCCCACTTTTTCACCGCGCCTTAGTAGGTGTTTGGTTACCTATTCATTTTTAAGAAGACGAAAAAGAAGAAGAAAGAAGAATGAAGAAGAAGAAAGGGAAAAAAAGAGCAGTCTCTTTAATTGATAATCATTCACACTCCCCTGTCTTGCCATGGATTTATGCGCTGCGGGGAGAGAGGTCAGAGGAGAGGAGCGGGGAGGAGAGGTGAGAGGAGAGGAGCAGGGGAGAGAAATGAGAGGAGAGGTTTGATGAGGCAGAGGGAGCAGGGGAGAGCGGAAGGAGAGAGAGGAGAGCGGTGAGTAGCCCCCGAGAGAGGAGCGGGAGAAAGGTGCGAGAGGAGAGGCAGCAGGTGAGCAGAGGTGAGAGGAAAGACGGTTGACGACGATGGGAGGATGTCGGGGAGAGAGGTGAGAGGAGGGAGTAGCAGGGGAGAGAGGTGAGAGGAAGAGGATGCGAGGAGAGACGGTCGAGAGCGAGAAGGGAGCGGGGAGAGAGGGGAGGAGAGAGAGAGGGGAGAGAGGGGAGCAGAGGAGCGGGGGGGATGAGATGGAGGAGGAGAGGGAGAGGAGAGGGAGAGGAGAGGAGCGGGACGCAGAGAGGTAAGAGGAGAGGAGCGGGGAGAGAGAGGTGAGAGGAGAGGAGCGGGGAGAGAGGTTAGAGAGAAGAGAAGTGCGGGGAGAGGAGCGTGAGAGCGAGAAGTGAGCGTGTGGAGGGAGGGGGGGGGGGGGGGAGTGGGGGGGGAGAGGTTTTTAGCGAGGACGAGGAGCGGGAGTGGGAGGCCGAGAGGAGCAGGGGGGGAGAGGGGAGGAGGAGAGGAGCTGGAGAGAGGGTGAGAGGAATGCGCGGGGGAGAGCGTAGTGAGAGGAGAGGACACTGCGGGGGAGAGAGTGTGGGAGCGTGAGAGTGAGTGGGTGGAGATGAGGTGAGAGGAGAGATGTGAGAGAGGGAGAGCGACAGCGGGGTTACGAACGGATGGGAGAGGAGCGGAGCGGGAGATATGGAGAGGAGACGAGGTGAGAGGAGAGGAGCGTGTGCATTACTTCTAGCAATTTCCGGGCTGCTTGGGGATTTTAGGCTATGGCGTGGTGGTTTGAAAGAAAATGATAAAGGAAATACCTAGTTTGTGTATTCTTGTTTCATCAACATTTTTTTTTGTCATCCTTACGTGTGTACGAGGGATTCTCGCAGTGTCTTCTTTCGGTGCTTAAACGTCGACGCCGCATTGGTGCGGCGGAAGGTGAAGTTTGAGGATTTGCAACACAATAGGGATCAGTGGAGAGACATGAACATAACTGCGTCAATGCAGCACTCATCCCAATAAAAGGTGGATATTAATTTGATGTTATATTTTGGATAGTTTTTACTGTCTGGCGTCTGGGTGAATTGAATTT
>CM051003.1:1478228-1513228 GCA_027704905.1 Muraenolepis orangiensis | reverse complement strand
CCCCCCCGACACACACACACACACACACACACACGCACACACATAAAACCCCATACAGAACCTAAAGGAAGGCATAGGAGGTCCCACAACACATTTCATTCTCCCTGGGAAAAAAATAACTCCATCTCTCTTCTCCGTAATCCCCACTGTACAACGAAGATCCCTATGGGTTGTATTATATGTCTCTCCTCTCCTTAAGCTCCTTACTCAAGGACAGGTTACCCTGTGGAGGATCAGCAAAGGCTCATCTAATGCCTTCTCCATCCCGTCAGGTTACATTCGAGAGGCGGAACTGCATCCCCAGAATGTAACCTGCCAGAGCCAGAGTGCCAGAATCTGCACAGGAGTCGTGCAGAGAGAAAGAAGAAGTGGGATGTAAACATAGTTCTATAATGAGATGCTGCATAGGCCCCCTGGGGACACTGCAACACGCTCCCTGGTTTTCCCTTGTGTGGTCCGAGTCTCTCTCTCTCTGGCGCTTTCCTAAATTATGTCCTGCCCTTGTATAACGCTCTGACAGGTCCAGATGTGCACTTCTACTTCTTCTTCGACACTGTTGTTCCACTGAAGATTTATCATTGGCACCATTTTAAAGGTTCACATTTCACATGAGATAGAGTTATTCGTACTAAACACACGAAAAAAGAAAAAATTACTTAGTTTTTATTTGATTTACTAAAGCACGGTCATGGGAAGACACAGGCAAGCAATTGACAAAATATCTTCAGAGAGACCCTGGGTGTACATGATTATTACAGGGAACTCTCACATTGTGGGCATGGAGGGAGGCGTCAAGTACAATTGCAATACACATACTGAGAGCCAGAATTGATTTGCAGTACATTGTGGAGTCAGGAAAGGTGTAAGTGAGCTCTCTTGCAAAGAGACTTCATACAAAGGTTAATTGAATTGCTCATATGGCACATCATCTTATATGTTTTATGTGTGAGAGTGTGATTCATATTTCCAGGACAGTATGAGTATGTGACATGAATATGTGCAGCTGTGACAATAGTGCGTGTGTGTATCTGTGTTTAAATCTGCGTGTGCTCTCCTATGAATCTAAGCCTGTGCACATACAGCAAAGTATGCCTTTGTTTATGTGTGTGTGTGTGTGTGTGGGGGGGGGGGGGGGGGGGGGTGGGGGGAGGGGGGATGGGGGGGGGGGGGAGGGGTAGGGGGGGGGGACGGGGGGGGTGGAGAGAGTGAATGAGTAAGAGAGAGAGTTTTTGAGTGTTTGTCTGTGACTTCATTTGTGTGTGCATGCAGCTCAGCGTGTCCATCTATAGGTGTATGTGAGTGTGTGCGTGCGTGCGTGTGGAGAGCACAGAGACAGATTGTATATCTTTGTTAGTGAGAGAGGGGTTGTGTGGGCTGTGTCTCAGCACCGGGAGGTAGAGATCGGGATGAGCCGCACGGCAGAGGCACTTTCTCTGGATTTATTTTGTCAGACCTGATCATATCCTAGCGCCAGCCGCATCATACACACCCGTACAGACACACACAGACAGACACACACACACACACACACACACGTGCCACTTTGCACACACGGGTGTGCAAAACAAGCGTGAGGGAAATAGCCCTGTAGCCTCATTCGCATGGGAACTGATCACACACACACACAGTCAGCCCCTACACCTATATCCTCTCCCTGGAGGTAAGGTGTCAAACAAGCAAACATTTCAGGCACATCAACGGACTATCAAGCAGCACCCGCCGAGACTGAATGCGCCAGACTGATGTGATGCCACACGGAGGGAATAAATACGCCTTCCAAACCCCCCCCCCCCCCCCCCCACCCCCCCCCCCAAAAAATTACATACTTCAAACGTAACATATCACCACAACAACAGCTTTTGTTTTTTTTGGTATTTTCTTTCACCCAAGTTCTTGTGAATCGAGGAGAAAAAACTGACAGCATGGGCTAGCATGACATACAGTCACTTTGTACCCCCGCCATGTACAATGAAGTACAAGCACATTCCAGTGTCATTTCCTCCGCCATCGAAGATGGGAGGAGGTTATGTTTTGTTTATTGTTTGTTTGCTTGTTTGTTTGTCTATTTGTTTGCAAGATAACGCACAAAGTTATGTACGCAATTGGACAACACTTGGTGGATAGATGACTTATGGGCCAAGGAACAGTTGATTCGATTTTGGCACGGATGCGGATCCAAATCCTGGTCCAGGAGACTTCTTCTGGTGTGGTGGAGGTATGCTCTCTACTGACGGCCCTCTAGTTTGTATGACATTCATGGACACATCAATGAGATATATGCTGCTGTGTCCTCGATTGGGGGGGGGGGGGGGGGGGGGGAGGGCTACCTCATTAGTGTAAAACCTAGTGGTAACCGGCTGTATAACCCAGGTCTGGACGACCTTAATAGTCATTGATTTTCAGCAGGTTATTAAGAGGGACGGGGACCAATGGCAACCTCTAAAGTGGAGCAACTTCATGTGACGCCAGAGGGAGAATTTGCTGGGCCAACACGTACAGTAGATCATCAATATAAAATGCTGCCCACTGGGTATTTGACAGTGCTCAATAGATAGTGAGAAAACACTCCAGTGCTCAAAGGTTAGTCCAGGCGAGGTAAATGCCTGACAAAGAAATCTAACAATTTTATGGTAACATTTGACACGTAGGACGAGTTCAATTGTTGGCATTCAGGTGTTTATTGTGTTCTTGATCTCGATCAAAGAATTTGCATGATGTGAACATCTTGGCTGATTGGGTAAAGATGTGCCTGAGACACCTTTAAGAGAGAGAGAGAGAGAGAGAGAGAGAGAGAGAGAGAGAGAGAGAGAGAGAGAGAGAGGAAATATTTCTGGCAATTTGCTCAAAAGCAATTCAAAGTCCTCAACCCTAGGCCCTTCAAAGGGAAAGGAAAGTCCTCCAAGCACAAAGCAAGTACTGTAGAAATGACACTGTTGGAATCATGGGGTGGACTGTTTGAGAGTCCATTGGGGGGATACGGTGTCTGTCACTGTCTCTGTCTCCGTGGAGATTCAGCTGCTGTAATCCATCCAGGGTCGCTGGCTGAATTGATCACTGCTCAGATCATAAAACTCCCAGCCTGACTCAGGCTCATATTAAAAGGCTGCTGTTCTGTCCGTCATATTCCAAAATTATGTGTTGGCGTAGTATTCAGTGGATAGTGGACATCCCATTTAAAATGGCCACATTAAGGGTAAAATAAGAGGGAAGGCGGTGTTACCCTTAGGGGTTGGTGGTGGTGGTGCTCTGAACAACAGCAGCAGAGGTTGGCTGTGTGGCGTCTGCTCAAACATCTGCTGCCAGGGCTGTGCTACAACTTTTGCCTAAAAAACCTGGAGGGTTCCCCAATGGCAGGGGACATAAGTTCACGGTAATAAAAGCATGCACACGCGCGCGCGCGCGCGCGCACACGCACGCACGCACACACACACACACACACACACACACAGAGACACAGACAAACACACACACAAACACACAGAGGCTGGTCTTGTCAGGAATGTCAGATTGTGACAAATGAGTAGGCCTATTTTGTGGGCCAGTTTCACTTTCAGCTTTGATTTTTTGCTTCACTTTCATTTACAATAATATATATATATATATATATATATATATATATATATATATATATATATATATATATATATATATATATATATATATATATATATATATATATATATATATATATATATATTTAAACATACAGTATATATACTGTATACATGTGTGTATCTTCTTAGATTTATTTATTTTTGCTTTTGTTTTAAACCATTACACTTTTCAAACCATTGTATAAAATTGATGCAATGTAGTGTAACTATAAGTTTGACCTTAAGAGAACAACCTGAGTTATGCTATGAAGTTGATGAATGTTTTAGCAAGGTTCGTTGAGGTAGTTCTTAGACCTATATTCAAGAGGGTACAAACACCAGCTATTTATAACATAGCTTGCTCTGGATTTAGTCCCATTGGTTGCAAAGGATGATTGTATATTTGTGCACAAACAATATAATTTAAACCAAGCCATAGCAATGCATCAGAGAGTGATGGGCAGAATGACTGGAAATAATTAAATAATCAGAATTTTGTGGACTTTTTTTTCAACAATCATTTAAAATATAATGAAGCCATCATTAGCTTGTCCAAACAACTTCCATACAGCTACCATTTGATCTGATAATATCTCGATAAAAGTATCTGATATCTTTGTAATTAGACATGGCCAATTGACTGTATTCAGTTCATGCAAGACACACGCGAGATCTGTCAAACACTGACAGTGACTGTTCAGTGTTACTACAACGGTTCAGATTCGTCTGACATGCACACGCACACACGCACACACGCACACACACCCACACACGCACCCACACACGCAAACACACACCCATACACGCACGCACCCACACACACACACGCAAACACACACCCATACCCATACACGCACACACACCCGCACACCAACACACGCACACCCACACACACACACTGCTCTAGCACATCTTATATGTGGCGGCTGCTTGATCTCTGTGGAAGGATGAGAGAGGAGACGGGAAGGCTAATGGAGGAAGTGATGGGCTGCAGGCTGAGGAGATGTGTGGAGTGAGAAGTGAGAAGGTGATGGAAATGCCTTTCAATCAGCCAACACACCTGGTATGGAGAAAGGAAAATGGAGAGGAGAGCGCGAGAGAGAGCGATAGAGAGAGAGAGAAAAGGAGAGATGGAGAGAGAGAGCATGAGAGAGAGAGAGCATGAGAGAGAGCATGAGAGAGAGAGAAAAAGAGAGAGATGGAGAGAGAGAGAGAGAGAGAGAGAGAGAGAGAGAGAGAGAGAGAGGAGAGAGAGAGAGAGAGAGAGAGAGAGAGAGAGAGAGAGAGAGAGAGAGAGAGAGAGCATGAGAGAGAATGCACGTGTGAAAAAGTGTCAGAAGGAGACAATGGTAAAATAAAATAGAAGAAAATAAATAGAGAAGGACATGTTTACGGCTGCATCGAAACACAAATGTGCTCACAAAATGACACGTGGAGAGGTTTAATTGGTGGAGAACAGAATGTGACTTCCCTCTGAGAAGCGAGCCACGAATAAAAAAATGACAAATGCTGAAACTTTAAAGTAAGATATGTACAGTATGAAAATAAAAAAAAAACACCTCCGATTCCTTTTGTCACTTCCTTTTGCCGCTTGTTAGGCCCAATTGTTTCTGTGATTCCTTGGCATTATTGCACTTTTTTTGTCTCCACACTAATTCGGTTAAAAATCACTTCTCGGGGGCTGGAACTAATGGGACGGGATGGCTGCAGGCAGTGCACAAATACCTCAATATAATATAACTGGGAAGGCAGGAGACGTCCTTTGTTGAGCTTGAGTATTGGTTTTCTCTAGTTACACACATTCAGAAGAGAGTACCCCGCCCTCCCCCACACCCCTCCCCTCCCCCCCACCCCACCCACACACACACACACACACACACACCCCCCACATTGCTCTGTCTCTCTCACTCTGGCACTTTGATCCGACCCGAGTCAGATGGCAGCAGTCTATGATATATATATATATATATATATATATATGATATATAGATGGCAGTCTATGATATATATATATATATATATATATATATATGATATATAGATGGCAGTCTATGATATATATATATATATATGATATATAGATGGCAGTCTATAATATATATATATATATGATATATAGATGGCAGCAGTCTATGGGAGCAAATGTCCTTGATGTGCGTTTTGCCGTTTGGTGCATGTTGTTTTTATGCGGATCAGTTGGGGTGTTGCCAGTTGTGTGTGTGTGTGTGTGTGTTTGCGTGCGTGCGTGCGTGCGTGCGTGCGTGCGTGCATATGTGTGCGTGTGTGTATATGTGTGTGTGTGCGTGCGTGCATGTGTTTGTGTGTGCGTACGGCAGAGGCTCTGTTTGCAGTGCAGTTATGTTCTTAGGGAGTCAGCTGCCACGCTTCGCAGCGATGCCGGAGTCAACCGAGGCAAACAGGAAGAAAGGAAGAACAACAAGAGAAAAAACATTTTTTGCACTTTCCTCCAGTAGAGCGGGGGGCAACGCCTCATTGGTTAAAATCCCGCACCGGGGGGGGGGAGAGAGAAACAAAACAAAACGAAAGGCCCGCTGATAAAAGAAACAAAGCCTCTTCTCTTTGCACGGGACAGGAGCTGTGCGACGATACGGGATCCCAACAGCAAATGATAATGACAGTTAGACATTGGAAATGTGCAGCGGAGTGACGGCACTACTGCTGTAGCTTCATGGCCGCTGCTAGCGTCTGTATGTTGCTATGTGGGTGCTTTGGAACGTTGCTAGGGTGTTCTGCAGTTCTATACTCATTCTATACTATATATATATATATATATAATTATATATATAATATATAATCCCTCCTTCTATATATATATATATATATATATATATATATATAGAAGGAGGGAGCTCTTTAAATTGAAAGCACCACCTTTTTGGGGGATTCTATTAATTTCCGGCGACAGTTTGGCTTTCCTATGTCCTGCTCAAGAACTGCTTAAGAGGTAGTGGACTTTAGTGTTTCGTATTCCACAGCGGTTTGCTTTTTATTGCGTGTGTATTTTTTTGGGTGTGATCTAGATAAGGAGGAGGATGAGGGCAAAACGGCTGACTCTTTACATACATTTGGTTAAACAGGTGCCAGTGATCAGGCCATAATTACACACCTAAGGCCTGCATTATATATGCGGGCCTTTATAGGATTCATTAAAGGTCATTAGGCATTCTCTAAGACCTGTCATTACCAATTGACGTTACTGTAATTGCTGCTTTAAGACCTCAAAGATTTCCTGCCTTAAGATTAAGGATGCCCCCCCCCCAACCCCCCCCCCCCTCAGCGACTTGTGTGTCGGCACCTCACATACGCTAATCAAGTGACAGTTAAAACCCACCTAACCAAGCAGTATTATGGCGGTCCTGGACAGGGCTGGATTCTGTCGACCTCTGACCTCGTTTCCCCAGGCTTTCTCATCACACGGAGGCACTGGCGAGCTAGAGAGGGGGGCGGGCCTTCTGAGCATGCTCCGGAGGGACTGACATCCGGTCCGGTGACACGGGTTTCGGATATTGCTTTGTCAAAATTATTTGAGTAATTCTTCTTGTGGTGTTCTTTCTATTCTTCTCACGCCGGGGGGGGACTTTTAAGTGGTGCACGGGGCACATAGGAAGTGAGGGAAGGAAAACAGTTTCACCGTATACAAGGAAAACACTACAATTCATGTCCCTCTCTCAGCCAAAGCTACCTCTGGTCGGGGACCAGCCTTAAGGGCTGGGATTCCTTAAAATGTGACTTGGTACCTCAGCTGGCGTCCTTAGAGGTGTGTACTACGCCGACGGCATGAACACGTAAATGCCCTGCCTTAAGCTCAACCTGGACAAGACTGAGCTAGTGTTCTCCCCGGCAAAGGGCTGCCAGCACCGAGACCTGGCTGTCACCATTGATGATGCTGTGGTGACACCTACTCGGACCGCAAGGAATCTGGGTGTGACCCTGTAAGACCAACTGTCGTTCATACCAAACATCACTGTGACATCAGTGACACGCTCCTGCAGATTTCTCCTCTACAACATCAGGAGGATTCTGCCTTTTTCTCACTGAAAAGGCTGCACAGGTGCTCATCCAGGCTCTGGTCATCTGGTCAGCTCTGGCTGGACTACTGCAATTCCGTCCTTGCTGGCCCTCCCGGCATCTGCCATCAGGCACCTGAAGCTCATTCAGAAAGCTGCAGCTCGTCTGGTGTTCAACCGACCCAAGTTGACCCGACCACTCTACCTCCTGAGTGGATGTCAGGACTGTAGAGTCACTGGCCATCTTCCGTCGCAGGCTGAATACACACCTTTAGGAAACACTACCCGGATCCTTCCTCCTAGCGCATCCTCTTATCACTTTTTACTAGCGTACTAGCGTCTTACTATGTCAATTGTCTAAGTAGATTGTTAGGTAGATATTGTTCTATATTGTTTGCCAACTTATTGTACTTTTACCTTATTGTACTTCTACCTGAGCACTAGTTCAGTTCTTGGAGACTTGTTAGGAATGAAATGCACTTTTGACTTCTGGTGACGAGTTGTTCCCTTACCTTCCTTTGTTGAAACACACTATTGTAAGTCGCTTTGGATAAAAGCGACTGCTAAATGACTGTTATGTAATGAGCCAAGTTATTGTACTTTTACCTGAACTTATTGTACTTCTACCTGAGCACTGGCTCAGTTCTTGTAGACTTGTTAGGAATGAAATGCACTTTTGACTTCTGGTGATGAGTTGTTCCCTTACCTTCCTTTGTTGAAACACACTATTGTAAGTCACTTTGGATAAAAGCGTCTACTAAATGACTGTAATGTAATGAAACACTTATATCTCCCCTACCTCCGTACAGATTAATAGATAGGCTGCAATTTGCTTCTGGGAGGGCTGCAATTTAATGCCTGGGTATATGTTCAGCACCCGGGAAAAATAACAGGCTTGTTTTGCGCTTGTAGGATTGTAGGATTGGTTCAAATAAGCCCCGTGAGACCCTTTTGTGTATTTAAGTTAGCGTTTTGCAATGAATATCACTCAAATTGCTGCCCTCGGGGGCAGGGCAGCAATTTGTTTTCCAGAATATGGTTTTCAACTGGCTCGAGGTCGGACCCATCTGCAGACGAGAAAAACGAATGGGAACTTGCAAAATAAGGGATGGCCTCACAAGGCTATTATAAGTATTAGTCACTCTTATCAAACAATGTGTCGTCAGAAAAACATAGATAAGTCGCTTCGGTGTATAAGTTACATTTACCAGCCAGAAGGCATAACTGGAGATGTAACTGCACTGTTGATAGATACAAGACACAAGATTTGTATTGGATAAGTACAATGGAATGCTTACTCCCCATTCCCTCCCGTAGTATGAATTTATAAAACAATACTGTAAAAATACTATATACAATCCAAATTAACATAAAAAGAACAATAAAGTGACTGATGGATGATGTACATGTGTCATGTACATCAGATGATGTACATGTGTGTTGAATTGTACAAAAATATTTAAAAAGCATGTGTGTGTGTGTGTTGTAATCTGCCCGCTAACTGACTGCAGAAATCTGATTGGTTGAGGAGCGTCACGATTTGATCTCTTGGCCGTAGTTTGAACACAGTCAGAAAAAAACATACTGTATATAAGTCGCTTCGGAGCATAAGTCGCAGGAAGCAACCATTGTGAAAGTATTGCGCAAAAAAGACAGGACAAGGTCAAGAGCATTGTTTACCCTGGTATTGTGCAGAACAATGTTGCTATCGAATTATTAATACTTTGCTCTGCAACTCTCTCTCTCTCTCTCTCTCTCTCTCTCTCTCTCGTCTTTTATAATTGTGCAATTTATTTAGGACCGGCGATGCTTGAGCGAGAGGGCAGGAATCAATACCCACACAATTAGCACGGTCCCATCAGACAGAGTAGCTGCCACCGCATGCTGTGTTTAACATTCAGAGTGCTGTGATTGTGGCCGGTGAGGATATTGCCCCTGGCCAACTTGTTTTGGTGGTGGTTATATGTCGTCCTCCTCGTCCCCGGGAAGAACAGTCTCAGGCGATAGAACTAAAGTATCAGGGGGGGGGGGGGATCCTACACATCTTCGTATCCTACACATCTTCGTCTCAAACACACACGCACATCAACTTCCCGAGCAGCGTCACCGCAGGAATACGATGTGATATGAATGGGCTTCTCTGCAGGAGACCCTCAACCTCCCGGGATGAGTTCCTGCTTTGTTGTGAATCAACGGACACATGGCCGGCGGCACATGGGGTCCGTCCTCCCGGAGGCTGGGCTGCCTCCAGAGCTGGGGAAGCTGACACCTGAAGGCTGCCCCCGAGCCCCAGCATGAGGGTAGGTGTGTGTGTTTGTGTTCACGGGGGCCAGGCCCCCGCTGTACTTGCAGATGGCAGCGGGGCTGAGCCATAACGGTCCACCAATCTGCTAGTGTTGTAGTGTCTGAGTAGGGCAGGGTACTTCTTCCTCTCTCATCCCTCGGCCCAGGAAAGGGATTTTTCCCTTATTGTGTATATTGCACTTTAATTTCAGCTTAAAAGCGTTGTTGCCACTTTTTGCTCTCGTCGTTCAGCAGACGTGTTTGATCCGAAGCCAGGTCCAGTCCATGTACGGTGCGTTTCACTGAAGAGCGAGTGGCGGTGGGGCTAGGGCACCACGCTCAAGGGCACATACAGGTAGACCGTGGACAATGGGGTCTTCAACCCAGACACTTTGGACTGACAGTCGAGCGCCCATAAAAGGAAACAAAATTAGTATTGGGTTTAATAACAGGTTGGATAGACTGTTTTGAAAATGAATGGGACTGTGAGGACGTACAACAGTTCATACGGAGGAGAGGTTACCAGCGGTACCACAAACATATTCCCACAAGCAGAGATATGCTGTCTAGCAGACCTATATATCATATATATACATATTGTATGATATATATATATATATATATATATATATAACATGCACATGTCTGCGTGTGTGTGTGTGTGTGTGTGTGCGTGTGTGCGTGTAATTGTGTGTGCTACAATTGTGACTGTGTGGGTCTTGTCAGTGCACTTCAGTGCATCTACACACCTCTGTAAGAAAATGCTTATCTTTGTGCATGTGTTTGTGTGTGTTAGTGTGTGTGTTAGTGTTAGTGTGTGTGTGTGTGTGTGTGTGTGTGTGTGTATAGTAGAAGCTCAGATTGTTTCGGCGGCCGATCATTATCGGCCGATATTCACGCTAAATCGATTCAATGAGAGGATTAGAGCTCTCAAAAACGGTCCAATCAGAAGAGCCGATCAGATGACGCAAAATACATGAGACTATTTTCTCTGTGCGTGGCAAACAAAGGTAGCTAAAATCGCTTCACCTGTCTGGCAGTTTTTCAAGGTGTTAATAAAATAGCTACATGCAATGTGTGTGAAGCAGAAATTCCCTCAGGAATGTCCCTCACGCAACAACAATTGAATACCACGAACGTGGTACTAGTCCTAATGTTTTCTTTTAATTTCCATTTATCTTTTTTTGTTAAAAAGGTATAAAGATCGATACTTTCCAGATGCACTGAAGCCACGGTTACGTGGTTTGCTTTGTTGCTCGTTCGGAGGCTCCAGCCCAGAACGACATGAGAAAAGTTCGAAGGCAAACGGTTTCCGAGCTCCCATAGAAAGTACCCAGAGCTGGCTCTTTGCAGGCTATGTATGCGGAATTACTGAATGAAGATGTGGAACATGGTGACATCGACACCAGCAACCAAATCCAATCGTAGATGAACCACTACTTGTCAGAGCCACTTCTCCCACGAAGAGGATAGCCGTTTGCTTGCTGGCAGGAAAATAAAACCCGCTTCCCCGCACTCGCAAGAGCCTACCTCTGAGTGCCCTACTTTGGCAACACACAGATTTTAGGGCGGCAGGATAGCTCTGTTGGGACTTGGCTTGGGAACCAGAAGGTCGCCGGTTCAAGTCCCCGAAACAGGGCAGTGCCCCCCCGAAGTGCCCTTCAGCAAGGTACCAGACCCCTACACTACTCCCTGGGCGCTGTATATACAATAGCTGCTCCTAATACTAGGATGAGTTAAATGTACACACAGAGTGTACATGTATGGGACCAACAAAGACGATTCAATCCTCCAGATTTAGACTGTTAAACACAGCAGAGGTACAGGCTCACTTCCAAAAATGGGATTATATTTATATTTGTAAATAAAAACTTGCCATTGATGCTGAAGAAGTAGGCCTAGTTAAAGAATGGTAGCCATGGCAGGTTATAAAAACACGTTGGCCCAAATGTTGAGGAATGCTTTACAGTATTTGGTATAGCATTTCTTTGTTGCCGTTTTATATCTACATGTCTACATTTGAAGTAGGCCTACATTTAGAAAGGCCCTGTATTTAGTTCCTTCTATTGAATATCTATTGGAATTTATTTGTATTGCCGTATATACGCTGCAATGGTTTATTTTGCTTTGAAACAGTTCAGTGTTGAGCAAATTTAGCTTTGATTCCATCGGAAGGCAACAGCTACTCTTTAGCCAAGCAAGGCTATTATATTGATTTGATTTGATTTTCTTCAAAATGTTGCATATGTTACCGTTACTGAAATATTTTGTAAAAAATGCCTTCCAGTTATCAATTGATGCTGGAAGGCCTGATACTATACTTTCTCAGGTCTTAATTCAATTTCTGCAATCCATTTCAGAACTTGTATTGCTCTAAATAGTAATTAAATCTATATTAATACACTATAGATAGAACTTTAAATTGAACTTCAAATGGAAGATCACCATTGTCCCCACCCGCTATCTGATCGGATTATCGATTATGATTCGGGCGATCGCTGATCGGCCCTAAAAACCCTGATTGGTGCATCCCTAGTGTGTATGGATGTGTGTATGTACTGTATGTCTGCGTGCATGCGTGTGTGCGTGTAACATTACTTTCTCACAGAAAAATCCTTCCGCCAGCACAGATATGATATAATAAAATATTAAGGGAAACGTTGTGACATTTGATGTGGAAGTCCAGTTGGTAAATGTAGTCAATTGAAGCAAAATTACGCAGTTGGTGACCAGGAAAAACGACAGGCTGTCATCTTGGATTTCTACACCTCATGGTCCCCAAGGGGCGTGGTCTAGATGGTCAAAGGTAGCCAGGGGGCGTGGTCTAGACAGTCAAGGGTGCCAGGGGGCGTTGTCTAGATGCCCCTCCAAAGCTAAACCTCCTTCTGCTCTTCTCTTTTATTGCAAAATAGCTAGGTTTCCAACGTGAAAATGGCATCCCAAAATATGACTCTATGGACTCAGATATTGAGACAAATTTATTGGAGCCAGGATATATGGCCGAAGAAACACAGTGAAGAGAGGCAGAGGCTGCAGTTGCATTCTGCAAACAGTGACTGGTGGAGCCTTTGCTCAACCTGCCCTCCCATGCCAACAGAAACAGAATAATAATTCTGCTGCGATGAATTTCAGCGTGGGCAGTTTTTGGTTGGATGCTGTCGCCGACACCAACCCCGAGAGAGTCTGTGTGTGTGTGTGTGTGTGTGTGCCTTACTATGCATTAAAGTTGTACTCCTCACTCGGACAGAGGTGTGCCGGCGACCTTCTTCAGGATCCTGAAGATAAACTGGAAAAGACAACCGAGACCAGCAGGGCCGAGAGGGCAGGGGACCACGGACTGAGTGTGTGTGTCACCTAACGCTATGTAAGGTAATAGCTACAGGCTGGGGTGGTGACACACCGCCATGTTGAACAAGCTTTTGACCCAACACATTTCTACTGATATAGTAAATTTAAATTGATCAGAAGTGTGTGCGCAATGCATCCTGGTACATGTAGACAGTGCTGGCAGGGCCCGCTTGAGCAGGATATATATATATATATATATATATATATATATATATATATATATATATATATATATATATACAAAGTATATATTGCTTCAATGGACTACATTGACCATCAACGCTGGCAGAACATCCACATAAAAAAACGTAGCCAGATTTCCCTTGAAGGTAAACTTGGAGGCCTGACTACAAACTCCCTCCTGGCACATGAAATAATGCATCTCAGACCTGAGCCTATTTCATGAGCCATAATTCGCATCAGAGTGGTCAAATTTCCCAAGATGGTGGCAGGAGAACGCGCAACACATATAGCGCCGGCGCTATATAGTAGCACTTGTGTTGCTGCTTCGACGGCCCATAATATGGGCAGGCTGCATCTCAATACCTCCCCATCCCCCTGCCTTGTTTGTACTTAAACAGAAAAGGTCAAACTGCACTTGAGTAGAGAGAGAGAGAGAGAGAGAGAGAGAGAGAGAGAGAGAGAGAGAGAGAGAGAGAGAGAGAGAGAGAGAGAGAGAGAGAGAGAAGAGAGAGAGAGAGAGAGAGAGAGAGAGAGAGAGAGAGAGAGAGGAGAGAGAGAGAGAGAGAGAGAGAGAGAGAGAGAGAGAGAGAGAGAGAGAGAGAGAGAGAGAGAGAGAGAGAGAGAGAGAGAGAGAGAGAGAGAGAGAGAGATCCTTTTGTTGCCGGCCCCCCCCAGACACCTCGGCTTTCATCCACCCCGTGTCTGGAGCCCTATCTGCACAGTGTGCGCTTGTCACCTGTGTGGAAGGTCATCTTCAGGGCCCACAAAGAGACAAAGTGGAGACGCCCACCCCATGGCCGATATCCCAACACACGGACCATGATGTACGACAGTGCTGCTTTGTTTCTCCGCTCCTGGTGCCAAACACAGGCTAACCACAGTAACTAACACTTGGTGATCTTTAATACACTCTATCTCTCCCTCTCCCTTACACACACACACACACACACACACACACACATATCCATCCTAACATATCTATGTATCTGCACCACACTACACTTTACATCCCCCCCCCCCTTTCCACAGCAACTGGACTATCTGCACAACACACCTCACTTTACACTTTATAGGTGTAAAGTGGTCTTTGAAGCTGGCTTAAAACATTTCACTGTACATTGTACACTGTACCTTATGCAAGACACACAAAACCTCATCTGAATGTGAATCTTTTTAATTTATAATCTGATTCATATCAGACAGTTCTTCTCAGATCAGAAGGTAACCATAGAACAGCCTCTGTACGGAGCAAAGAGCTATGTTATGGTCCTGACCTCTGTTGCTGCTTCAGACTCAGGTACTTCTTCTTGAAGTTCTGCAGGTCGTTGATCAACCTCTTTGTGTCGTTCTTGTACTCCTCAGTCTTGGACACGTACATGTTGCGTTCCGCTGTTACCGCCTGTGTTTGGGGCAGGGGACGAAAGTGAGAGAAAGAGACAGAAATACAAATGCCAGCTGGTGGCTTTCACAGTGTTAGGGTTAGGCACGTATATTCTCAGAAACCTCAATCGTCCGACTGCCCAATCGTTGAAAGGCTCATGGTTTTGTTTGTCCTTATTTTTGTTATAGTTCCTATTTTACACACACATTTGGTTGCAGACGAAGATAACGCCTTACTAAGATGTAATTATTATTTTGCCACTGTTTTCCAATCCCTTAACACACAGATCCAATTCAGGCCCTCAACAGAAGGGCTCTAAACAGCTGATCGATAGAGCTGATGAGTGGAGCTAATCAATGAGAAACCGCGCCATGGCATCCCTTCCCATTCGCTATCGTTGCACTCGATATTGAAGTCCAGAACTCGTAAAAGGGCAAAATGATGGCTTGCATTGTGCTATGCCTTAGCCAACTACTTATAGAAGACAAAAAGTCTTAAAAAAAAAAAAAGAGTTATATTTGGGTGAGATTTAAAGAGCGGCTTTACAGTGTCTCAGTACACGACTTCACACACGCTCGCTACGCTGTTAGCGAAGCGGACCTCGCCGATAGCCCACTCATTAAATTTGGGAGCACATGATTGGTGATTCAACCTCGGCATGACTCAGCCCCTGGGCATCGCACGGCGGCTTCTCATGTTATGATGTTATGAGATTTGAAAGCTTTTTCTGGGCACCCCGGGTGAGAAAAAAGTATCTATTGCAACGTAAGAGAGTGTGCGTGCGTGCGTGCGTGTGTGTGTGTGTGTGTGTCTGTGCCTGTCCGCGTGTGTGTGTGTGTGTGTGTGTGAGCGCTATGCACGGGTGCTTGCAATTATTCATGTAGATGAACTGGCTCCAAACTCATAATGAGTCCGGGAGGGAGACATGATTCATGGGAGCCCCAGAGAAACCCTCTGGCTGGCTTCAGGGGGCCCGGTTCTATGAGGACTCAGGGCCCCCTGGACACAGATGTGGCCCTGCTAGTCATGTGTCTGTTGGGGTGGTGTGTGTGTGTGTGTGTGTGTGTGTGTGTGTGTGTGTGTGTGTGTGTGTGTGTGGTAGGGAGTGCCTTCACTTCCTGTTATCTGATGATGACAGGAAGTGAGTGCAGGTTTTTTTTTGCGAAAGTGACAGAAGAGACACACGGGGTCTTGGGATGTGACACCAAGACCAAAGCAGGGAGCGATGCACGTGATGCACTCTGGTGCTGATGGGAGACGCCACCACATGCACTCGGGTGCCCACTGTGTCCGAGGTTCCCCATCGGGAAGAACCTCGAGTGAGACGCTGAAAAAAAAAACTGAAAACAAAAAGACAAAAGGGGACAGGAATGCACACACACACACACACACACACACGCACACACATACACGCCCATGTACTCAAATACACACACACGTATACACGTGCATGCACTGAAAACAAGACACACACACACACACACACAAATACACACACGCACACACACACAAGTGCACTGTGATAAAAACCCACACAAGAGAGGAGAAAGGCATGTGAAACGGAGAGGACAGGACAGTGTGAGACGCAAGGCGAGAGATGGACAGTTGGAGACATGGAGGCTGAAGGGCTATCTCTCCAAGAGTAGATGACAGACAGACAGGGTGGAGGTAGGTAAACACACACAGTTGTTGGATCGGTGCACTGAAAGGAAAAGGCAATCCCAAAACATGGGGGGGGAGTGCAGAGAGAGAGAGAGAGAGAGAGAGCGAGCGAGAGCGAGAGCGAGAGAGAGGCAGAGAGGGGGGGGTGAGAGAGAAACAGAGAGAGAGGCAGAGAGACAGAAAGAGAGATAGGGAGAGAAACAGAGACAAAGAGAGAGACAGACAGAGAGACAGATAAAGAGACAGAGAGAGAGAGAGAAAAGGAGAGAGCTGGAGAGCGAGAGGAGAAGAACGGACCTTGAACTTTCTGGTCTTCTCCCGGTCTGCCCTCAGACACTCCTGAAGTTGCTCGGCAGCCTCTGGGCCGGCCTGGCGTGCCAGTAGGTGCTTCAGCTCAACATACAGTCTGTCTTTTTCCTGGGAGAGAGAGAGAGAGAGAGAGAGAGAGAGAGAGAGAGAGAGAGAGAGAGAGAGAGAGAGAGAGAGAGAGAGAGAGAGAGAGAGAGAGAGAGGAGAGAGAGAGAGAGAGAGAGAGAGAGAGAGAGAGAGAGAGAGAGAGAGAGAGAGAGAGAGAGAGAGAGAGAGAGAGAGAGAGAGAGAGGAGAGAGAGGAGGAGAGAGAGAGAGAGAGAGAGAGAGAGAGAGAGAGAGAGAGAGAGAGAGAGAGAGAGAGAGAGAGAGAGATTTATATTTGCCATATGCAACAAGTACAATGGAACGCTTACTCCCCAATCCCTCCCGCAGTATACATTTTCTAAAACACTATACTATAAAATAAATATACTGTACACAATAAAAACGAACAAGAAAGAGAGAGAAACAGAGAGAGGGACAGACAGACAGACAGACAGACAGACAGTATTTAAGGCGGGAGGATGGAGGGCCCTTCTCGTTTCAGAACATGTCATGGCGCCGGGTGCCACGAAGAGGAGTGTGGGCGTTGTTCACCACAGCGATGTACACTCCTACCGCATGCTGAGGACACGGAGGCCCCAGACATGTACCCGGCGGGACCCGGCGTTCTCCGGCGGAAGACACGAAAGCCATTAATATGAAATTTAAACAAAGGCATCTTCCAGTGTGATCCGTGCTCTGAAAACATCACACACACACACACACACACACACAAACTATACATACACACACAAACACACATACTGTACATATACACAAACGCACACACACACACACACATATCACAAACACACATACTGTACATACACACACAAACACACACACACACACACCCTGTACATACACAACAACACGCACTCAAACACACCACACACACACACACCACACACCACACACCACACACCACACACACACACACACACACACACACATTGGCTCCTTTGTTTTGTGAACAATCAAGCTGGGAGTGAATCTCCATATTTCATGTGGGATGAGCCCGTAGGCCTCGACTCCATCGTGTCTTGATGAGCCGCTAACACGCACACGCCAAATAACAAGCATCAATATTCAGAGGGTATAAACCGAGGTACTCCGTACATACATCTGTGTGTATGTGTGTATATACAGATGTATGTACACAGTCTAAATGTCTTCTTTAAAAAAAACATAATAATAAAAGAAGATCTTTACTGGACTCATTACCGTTGCTGCACTGTTGGGCAACGCACCGTATTTATGATGCAGCTACCACTCACCGCGGCGCTGCACTACTGTCACTTTAAAAGGCTTTTTGCACCGTCATATGTATAAGTCATCCATTACACCCCTTATCGTTTTTTTTTTTTATTGCGTATGGTATTGATATAGTATAGTCTTGTGTACGGCATATAGTTTAGTGTATAGTAGATAGGATATAGTGTTGTTTATAGTATAGCATTGTATTGTTTAGTATCGTGTGGGATGGTATAGTATTGTTGTAGGAATTCAGAAAGCGGGAGTGAATTGGGATGAAGTCACGCATTCTATTGTACTGTTTGACATTGCAAAAATAAAGAATGTTGAATGTTGAATCTTGCATCGTGAATGTTGAATGTTGAATGTTGAATATTGCATCTTGCACACAAATTCTGCTCAATATTTGTCTTTTGTTCTGTTCAGGACATAAGGCTTGCTTTGGTAAGATGTATGTATCGTAGTGTATCAAGTATCATATGATCAGATGCATAGGTATCGGTGTCAAATATGTGTGTGAGTCACTCACGCCAACAGTACAAGCAGGCTATAAATAGCCTTGATAGCCTTTCCCCGATACAAAAGGAATCAGAACATGAGTAACATTTAAAAGGTAAAAATGGTTCTGCTTGGTTTTTATCTCACAAAATGTCTGTCAGGGAATGGCATCACCTGCTGATTCATCTCGGTGACTCGTAGACTTAAAATAGAAAAAGCTTGACTACACATTAACTCAAGGACACTCAGTCACACAATCAACAACCCTTACCCACCCCCCCTTTCCCCCAACTTAACTCACCTAGGATGCACATTTACAGTATTTCAAACACAGTTATTTGAGTGTGAGACAACTAGACCTCAAATGAGACAACAAAAAAAATAAAAATAAAGAAGTGGGACATTATAAAAAATTGCAAAAACCAACATATACCTATTCCCAATTCCCTTTATCACGATATCCCTTTTCAAGGCGTGGCACCTGGTGGTTACACGACACAGAGAAGGACCTAACGACAGGTCAAACGTACGTCCCCTACACTCCAATAGGTTGAGATCACATTACCGCTTGATGAGATTTCGTTAATTTATTCATATATCTCTCAGCATTAGAGCAGAAAGCAAACGTTGAACCGCAATAAAAACAGCCAAAAGCCACTGTATCGACTGCCAATTAGAGAGATGGAGATGAGGGGAGGCGGAAAACAGGTCGGTTATAAATCAGACTAGGCAAATGCAAAGTATTATGGGAAAAGGCAACACAATGGACAATGCATAGGGTCCGGCAGTGTGTCCGAGCCAAAGCAATCTGGATTATGTGTCCCTACAATCAGTATAATGCATCCATATGGCCGCCCGCAGGGGGGGGGGGCCCCGCACAGGGCACCGGCTCCATCTGCAGGTGACTATTGTGTGGGCCGTAACCTTGGTAACAGATGCACATCATTCGCCTGGCGGCTCGAGGGCCTCTATGGAAGGCTGACAAACAGTCCTGGAAAATCAGAGTGAGAGACAACACACAGCAGCACACACACACACACACACAAACACCCACATATACACACGCACATACACACACACACCCGCACAAACTGGAGATGACGTGTGTAACAGTGAAATAGAGAGAGTATGACAGCAAGAGAGAAAAAAAGAAGGGGAAAGTCAGAGGGGGGGGGGGGGGGGAGAGAGAGAGAGAGAGAGAGAGAGAGAGAGAGAGAGAGAGAGAGAGAGAGAGAGAGAGAGAGAGAGAGAGAGAGAGAGAGAGAGAGAGAGAGAGAGAGAGAGAAAAACACAAAGAGAGAAAAACACAAAGAGAGGGAAACATAAAGAGAGAGGGAAAGACAGAGAGAGTCAGAGAGAAAGAAAGAGAGAGCCAGGGCGCCAGAGAGTGAGAGTGAGAGTGAGAGTGAGAGAGAGAGAGAGAGAGAGAGAAAGAGAGAAAGAGAGACAGAGACAGAGAGAGAGCGAGAGAGAGAGAGAGAGAGGAAGAGAGAGAGAGAGAGAGAGCAGCTGAGCAGCAGAACGAGGACTATTACACCAGTCTAAAACTATCCCAATCTCAGAATAACATTAAGCCAGAGAGTATCTCTGTAACACCCGTCCACACACCCTCCCTCACCCTCCCCCCGTCCCCCCCCGTCCCCACCCTCCCCGGTTCCATTATCCAGCTCTCGCTTTGCGCTATGAACATTTCAGCACAGCTGCGATGTACTCCCAACCTCACTGCTGCTGCCTCCGCGCATGTGTGTGTGTGTGTGTGTGTGTGTGTGTGTGTGTGTGCGTGAGCACGTGTTTTCGCTGTTATGTGTGACAAAAAACATAGCAACAATCACAACAGGCCAACTGGGGTCCACGGATCACCACCGCAGGACGGGCTCAAGCTTCCCATGTGTGCTAATACGTTTTTTATGTTTTTTGTAATACGTGTGCATGTGTGCGCGACTTCTTGCGACACATCCACTTCATTGGATTTTTGTTTGGTCCGGGACAATTTATTGTTCGCACTGCACAAAGTTTTTTTTGTATATTATTCTGTCCTGTATGTTAAATGTTTCCTGTATGTTTTTGTATACCTGATTTGATGTCTATCTGATCCGATTAGCTCTCTCTCTCTCTCTCTCAGGTTGCTGGATGGGGGAGTAAGCGTTCCGATGTAACAAATGGCCAATAAAAAATATCTTGTATCTTGTACAACGTTCCACCAGAGAAACATCTTAGTGTGCCGAGTGCACACACACAATAAAACACATCGTCAGCCTAATTGTCGTCGAGGGCGCCAATCCAACATCCGACATTTCTTCAGGCTTCAAAAACAGAAGAAAACGACTGTTAAAACCACCTTGCAGGGTCTCTGCTTTAAGAATGACAGTCACAACAGCGGTCAAGTGCAACTAGGCATTTTTACCTGGTTGCAAGGAGGAGGAGGCCAGTGGTGCAATATTTACAATTTTTCGGTGTGTGTGTGTGTGTAAATGTGTGTGTGTGTGCGCGAATAAAAGAGAGAGAGAGAGAGAGAGAGAGAGAGAGAGAGAGAGAGAGAGAGAGAGAGAGAGAGAGAGAAAAAAACAATATGTCTTATATGCCACACCGAGGCGACATCCCCGCCTGGGAGATTTCGAGAAAAAAATAAGGAAAAAAGCAATCGCACTAATTAAGAGTGGAATGCTTTTTTTTTTTGCATCCTTCCGCATGCTGCGGTCGCTTGTTTTGGGCTCAGATGTAAAGGATCAACAGAGAGAGCGGTGGAGGGAAAACAGCAGAGAGTACAGCGGGCAACAGAGGGAACAGCAGCAACGGGGGGGGGGGGGGGGGGGGTAGCACAGCGGGTGGGGGTATGAAAGGGCCTTTAAAAGCTTGTGTAGACAGTAACCAGAGAGGTAGAGCTCTCCTTGAACCTCTCGTGCGCGCTACATAAAAGGTACACAAGACCCCGCTATTGACAAGCGCATGTGGGGAATAATAAGGATTTGAAAAGAAACAACTACTCCACCAGCACCGCCACCACCACCCCGCCACCACCACCCCGCCACCACCACCACCCCCACCATCACCGCCACCACCACCCCCACTACCATCACCACCACCCCCACCATCACCACCACCGCCACCCCCACCATCACCGCCACCACCCCCACCACCACCACCACCCCTACCACCACCACCACCACCCCCACCAACAATAGCGAGTATGCACAGATTTCACAACAAAGACGTCAGTGAGCGAATAGTGATGAGGCGAGCAGCAAAAACCCAGCAATAACTGGGAGTCTGCACCACCCGCTTATCCTCCTCCACCTCCACCTCCTCCTCCCCATCTACCTCCTTCTTCTCCTCCTCTTACTCTTCCTCATCCTCTTCCTTCTCATCCAGCTCCTCCTGCTCCTTCTCTTCCTACTCCCAAGTCCAGGGCTGACACAAGCGGATGAACACCAGGTGTATGTCAGGAGAACGGGAAACCCTTGAAGCAGCACTGCTCACAGCTGACAGACGGGCTAATACCCCCTGATTTATTCTTGCCTTTTGCACTCACTCCGACTCCCCTCTCTGGCAAATAAATAATGAAAGAATGAGAAAAGGATTGCAGATATCAGCCATCAGCAAGTGATCAAACAGGAGCGCCGAACATGAAGGCGTGCCAGTCGATGTGTGTGTGCGTGTGCGTGTGCGTGTGTGTGTGTGTGTGTGCGCATGTGTGCATGCCTCGCAATATGGATCCTTCTGTTGTAATTCCTGTATATCCTTCTGTGACGATTGACTCTGTGTTTACTTTGTTCCCCTGGCTGTTCCCTTACCGGTCCACTAGGGACACGTGTGTCCTCATCTCAGCAGACAAGCGTCACCTGGCCAGTGTCTTGTTATCACGGCTTGTATTCAAACCCCCTCTCGCCCCCCTCCACCCTTTTTTTTAGGAGTCCTGGTGCATCGCCACGTGCCCACCGCCGGCAACCATCCCCGACCTCTTAAAACCAGAAACAAGTTGCTTCCTCTGAAGACTTTAAAGGATTTACGGCTCTAAAAGAGGACCGACCTCGCCGGCGCCAATTTCCCGCAGCAGTGCATCTGCCCCCTGTTGGCGCCGCCTCGCCACCACAGACAACATGGCAGCAGTGCATCTGCCCCTGTTGGCGCCGCCTCGCCACCACAGACAACATGGCAGCAGGGCGCCGAGGAAGCAGGGAAGCCAACGGGGCGACAGCAGCTCTGCTGATGGCCCTGGCCCTCGGCTGAGCTGCCAGATCCCAGATACCCACGGGCATCAGAGGGGGGGGGGGGGGGGGGGCGCTACGTTGCGGGCACAAACAAAACATCATAAGGTTAACTTGGGACTGCCGTTTGGCAGCCATCAACAGCGGGGTTATTGATGGAGGAGGAGGAGGAGGGGGCGGGGATGTATATTTTATTTTAGGGATGTATTTTTGGGTCACTGGGGTCACGTTGTGCCCTTTTGCCTTTCTACCTATAATGTTGTGTCAGCAGTGGAAGGAAAAACAAAAGTCTCTGGCCAGCAGTGAAGAACAGGGAGAGGGGACGTTCGACTCCGTACGCTCGTTCTCTCTCGTTCTCTCTTTATCCCTCCCTCCCTCTTCCGCTCTCTCTTTCTCTCTTTCTCTCTCTCCATCTTTCTACCTCTTGGCCAGTGTATATCCCCTCCATCAGCTTAATATTCCAGGCTGTATGTATCCATAAGCATTGCAGGAGCAAATCTCCCAGTATAATCTCACCAGGGCTTATGGCGGGGCAATATTTGTCTATGCCTTCCCAGAGCCTTGGCGCTGAACACAAATGATGAAATTACCGAGGCAAATCGTATATATATATATATATATATATATACGGAAGTGGTGACGGAAAGGTGCAATGTAACTGTGACTGCACCGCGGACACAGACCAGCACATCCGAGAGCAAAACATGACAAAAAAGGTGCCGAAAATACAGGTGAATACAAAAAGAACAGCAACAGAAAAACAACAACAATCCCTTAGCCAGACACAGTTCCATTGATGCAATCAGAGGCAAGCCGGGCAGCAGGGCAGGCAAGGCCACCAGAAGAGAGGCTGGCTGCATCCACTTTTGCATACGAAATGTGTGTGTGTGTGTGTGTGTGTGTGTGTGTATGTGTGTGTATGTGTGTGTATGTGTGTGTGTGTGTGTGTGTGTGTGTGTGTGTGTGCGTGCGTGTGTGTGTGCGCCAAGCACTGCTGTCATCTCGAGCAATACCGTACACAGTGTTATGGTAAGGTTGCGGTCTTGTATGACATGTATTTCTTTATGTATGAGTTTCTTGCTTTTTACAGGCAATTTTTTTCCCTCCCTTTTTTCCTCTGCACATTTTATTTAGTCTTTTTCTTGAATAAAAAGTAAACAATACAAATGTACAAATAACTTTACACATGTCTCCCCTCCGGCCACCCTTCTGTGGCACATAAGACTTCATAGCAAATGTTTTTATTATTTATTGTTATTGCTGGACAATTGATATATGTTACATGCTATGTCCTGTATCGCCACTGTGAACTGTACTGTCTCTAGCTTGTGACTAGCACTGTTCATCCATCATGTCTTATATGTCCTGTATGTTTGTCATTTTTGCTATGCCGACTTTCTTGAATTGAACATAATTGAATTGAGACTGAACCTGCATAGTCCTTCTGGGAGACTTCAACGCACACATGGGCAACGATGGGGAAACTTGGAGGGGCGTGATGGGGATGAACGGCCTACCTGATCTGAACAGTGGTGTTTTGTTATTGGATGTATGTGCTAGTCATGGGTTGGCCGTAACAAACACCATGTTCAAACATAAGGATGCTCATAAGTGTACATGGTACCAGAGTAATGATCGATTTTGTTATCATATCATCTAAACTGCATGTTTGAAGAGAAGGGCAGAGATGTCAACCGATCACCATCTGGTGGTGAGTTGAATAAGATGGCAAGGGAAGCCTTTGGACAGACGTTTGAGCTAACCAAAGGTTAGCTCAAACGTGTAGTGCGGGTGAACTGGGAATGTCTGGTGGATGCCCCTGTCCGGGAGACCTTCAACTCCCACCTCTGGTGGAGTTTCTCCGGATTCTCTGTGGAGGCTGCTGGGGACATTGAACCAGAGTGGTCATTGTTCAAAGCTTTTATTGCTGAAGCTGCGGCTAAGAGCTGTGGCCTCAAGGTCATTGGTGCCTCAAGGAGCCGCAACCCTCAGACTTTGTGGTGGACACCAGTGGTCAGGGAAGCTGACTATGTTAGCCCGAGAGACTCCGGACTCAGTTGCAATATATCGACAGGCCAAGAGGACTGCAGCCTCAGCCGTAGTGGAGGCAAAGCAGCGGGTGTGGGAGGAATTCAGAGAAGCCATGGAGAAGGACTTTCAGCACCAAAGCGGTTCTGGAAAATTGTCCGGCGCCTTAGAAGGGGGAAGCGGGGATCCATCCAAGCTGCTTCTCATCCTGTGATATTCATGGACAGGATTTCAAGGCGTAGTCATGGAGGGGAGGGGTTGCAGTATGACTCAGGATTGAATCGCTGCCGTTTGCAGATGATGTGGTCCTGTTTGCGTCATCAGTATGTGACCTTCAGCACTCACTGGATTGGTTTGAGGTGAGTGTGAATCGGCTGGGATGAGGGTCAACCCCTCTAAATCTGAGGCCATGGTTCTCAGCAGGAAACCGGTGGATTGTCTACTCCAAGTAGAGAGTGAGTCCTTATCCCAAGTGAAGGGGTTCAAGTATCTCTGGGTCTTGCTCTCAAGTGAGGGGACGATGGAGCGTGAGATTGACCAGAGGATAGGTGTAGCGGAAGCGGTATTGGGTGCCCTTTACCTCACCATTGTGACCAAAAGAGAGCTGAGCCAGAAGGCAAAGCTCAAAGAGGGTGGCTTGCATCTCCCTAAGGGATAGGGTGAGAAGATTGGTCACCCATGAGAGACTCGGAGTAGAGCCGCTGTTCCTTCACGTAGAAAGGAGCCAGTTGAGGTGGTTTCGGGCATCTAGTAAGGATTCCTGGTTGCTCCTGAGGGAGGTTTTTCAGGCACATCCAGATGGGAGGAGACCATGGGGCAGACCGAGGTACAGGTGGGGTGAGGTCGGGTAAACTGACTGACTGACTGACTGACTGACTGACTGACTGACTGACTGACTGTGTGTGTGTGTGTGTGTGTGTGTGTGTGTGTGTGTGTGTGTGTGTGTGTGTGTGTGTGTGTGTGTGTGTGTGTGTGTGTGTGTGTGTGTGTGTGTGTGGTGTGTGTGTGTGTGTGTGTGTGTGTGTGTGTGTGTGTGTGTGTGTGTGTGTGTGTGTGTGTGTGTGTGTGTGTGTGTGTGTGTGTGTGTGTGTGTGTGTGTGTGTGTGGAGGCATGTGCCTCCAATGTGTGTGCGCCCTAGTGGTGAAATGTTGCACCTGCAGCAGGAGCTCATTGTCCGCCACCTCTTGGGTCTTGGTGATCAGGCGCTTCTGCAGGGCATGGGTCTTCTGGATGAGCTCGTACTGCTCGGGGTCTTTGGCCTGCGAGGAGGAGGAGGAGGAGGAGGAGTTATTTTCTGTGTGCTAACCTATGGAACAGATGGAGCACCTCAGCTTTGACCCCTATTGAAGGCCTTTCGATGACTCTGATGCATTCCAACCCCAGCACTACAGAAATGTGGTGTGCCACAGGACCCCACAGACAACACTACCCTTTGCCGCTGCTATTTCAGGCCCATGGGCTCTTTCACAATCAGAATGAAGTGTCAGGGTGTGTGTGTGTGTGTGTGTGGCTAAACCACTATTCTGCCCCGTGGCTTGTCTCTCTTCTTCCTTTGCTGAAAGGACTGTACACATACTGTATATAACACACACACACACACACACACACACACACACACACACACACACACACACACACACACACACACACACCACACACACACACACACACACACACACACACACACACACACACACACACACACACACCTCCAGCTGTCTCCAGTGGTGAACATTCAGTGGGCTCCTCAGCTGCTCCTCCAGGATGCAGAACTTCTTCCTCTCTTGCAGCAGCTCCTTCTGGACGTGGATCAGCTCCCGTCTGCAACGTAGGGGGGGGGGGGGGGGGGGGGGGGGGGGGGGGGGTATGCTGAAGCATTGCTGGGAGTAATAGGAACATTTCAAATATGTGTACTTTTGTGGAGATGAACTGTTGTGAATTGCATGGGAACGTCGCCTTAAAACTAAGAGCTATCGCTTCAAAAAACCTATTGTTAAAGGGGGCATATTAGTAAATAACAGTTTGAGAACCACCGTACTACATGATCACCCGGGTAGTTTGAGACCGGGACATTGGAATATTAGCTGTCGTAGGCCATGTCCATCACAAAGGACCGCAACCACCCTGGGCACCATCTCTTCTCCCCCCTACTGTCCGGTCGCCGGTTCCCCAGCATCAGTACAAGGACTAGCAGGTTCAAAGATAGTTTTTATCCACGGGCAGTGACCTACTGAACTGAGTGCTGCCACTATCATTACATTGTCATTAACATTACATTATCATACTTTGCTGGACATTCTGGAGTCATTACAGTTACTACTCTAATGATGCTGCTGCACTACTGGCACTTTAAAATGCTTTTATGTGCTCTTTGCACAATATTACACATTTTTATTGTTGTTTTTATGTTTAATTTGTTAATTTGTGTATAGTATTTTTATAGTATTGTTTTCTAGAAATTCCTACTGCGGGAGGGAATGGGGAGTAAGCAGTTTGATTAAGACATTGAAGTTGCGTGGACCACAATACATGCACAATACGTAATGTCGTACGCCGAGGGTGACACGGATATAAGGCAGATCTCCCGTGGGGAACTGAGTATCAACATTTGAACTCTAACTCTAATGTGTTAATGTCAGGTTTTAACCCTATAACACAAGTTTTCTCCAGTGCAAAAGGTCAATGCATGCTATTTGATGGACGCCTTTATGCAAAGAGGCTTGTAATACCACAACAGCAGGAGTGCATACATCCCGGTGAGCCAGCCGGTGCTGGCTCAGTGGGAATTGAACCCCTAACCCTTACGATATGATATAGCATCACATTTGAATACGGAATGCCTTATATGCATAATTCAACATAAACAACTGCAGCTTGCATAGTATAACACATACTGAGCATATTGGAAATTTCTTCTCTCAAAACTATGCAGTGGTGGAATGGTGGAATGAGTGATTTGAATAGAGGGAGGGAATGACCTTAAGGATTGAACTGATCAGTGCTTTTCAATTGCAATGATCATCATCATCATCACCATCATCACCATTAACATCATCATCATCACTATCATCATCATCATCACTATCATCATCATCATCATCACTATCATCATCATCGTCATCATCATCACCATCATCACCATTAACATCATCATCATCACTATCATCATCATCATCACTATCATCATCATCATCATCACTATCATCATCATCGTCATCATCATCACCGTCATCTTCATCAGCATCGTCATCACTATCATCATCAACATAACCATCCTCATCATCCTCATCATCACCGTCATCAACATAACCATCCTCATCATCCTCATCATCACCGTCATCAACATTACCATCCTCATCATCATCATCGTCATCATCATCAACATAACCATCCTCACAGTCATCATCACTATATTCACAATAATCATCATCATCATGACCACCATCATCACCCCCATCACCATCACCTGAAAATGGTACAACGTCCTTTTGAGGTAAGTAATGCGTCAAGATCCCGTTCTGCAGACTGAAGCACTATCACCCGAGAGAGAGAGAGAGAGAGAGAGAGAGAGAGAGAGAGAGAGAGAGAGAGAGAGAGAGAGAGAGAGAGAGAGAGAGAGAGAGGAGAGAGAGAGAGAGAGAGAGAGAGAGAGAGAGAGAGAGAGAGAGAGAGAGAGAGAGAGAGAGAGAGAGAGAGAGAGAGAGAGAGAGAGAGAGAGGAGAGAGAGAGAGAGAGAGAGAGAGAGAGAGAGAGAGAGAGAGAGAGAGAGAGAGAGATGCAAGATATGGCCATTACCTTGTTTACAATGATGGATCGTTGGGTCTAGGTGCCGTGGTCCGTGTGCATAACAAGGACATTGTAGCAATAAACATATGCATCTATAGTCACGCCTGTGAATGGTCAAAAACCCAATACTCTGTTGATGTACAGGTTGAAGAAGGGCTCCTTGAATGCTGGCAGCCCAGCCGAACCTTGTCAAGATGACTGCTGACCTATGGCCACAATCGTCACAGGGTCAAGGGGGGGGAAAACTAAGGGCCTAAACGCCAAGAGATGCATTTGTGGCGAGGCAGAGAAGGCCACGCCTCCTTACCTTCACGGCACATACATATGGCTAACTCTGGGGAAGATACACAAGGGAAAAAATACATCTAATTATGGTTTCTCCCTTGGCCTGCTCAGGGACATTTGCATTAACTGTGAGTGACATGGATTGAAAGAATTGATGCTGATGTGGGCTGCATGCTTGCGTGTGGGTGTGTGTGTGTGGGGGGTGGGGGGGGGTGGGTGTGTCTGTGTGTGTGTTTGTGTGTGTTTGTGTGTGCATGTGTATGTGTGGGTAGGTGGCATGTGACTGTGATTGATTCACTCTGGCTGGCAGCGGCTGGTCCAGAATGGCTTCCCCTGTGCCTCAGAGTTTAATCAACACCTTGGACCCAGAGCTGCAGCTGATTCATTCAGCCCCTGCCATTTCTATGCATCCATATTGATTCTTTGTGTGCACAGTGTGTGTGTGTGTGTGTGTGTGTGTGTGTGTGTGTGTGTGTGTGTGTGTGTCTGTGTGTGTGTGTGTCTATGTGTCTATGTGTGTCTATGTGTGTGTGTGTGTGTGTTGAGGGTGTGTGTGTCTATGTGTGTCTGTGTGTGTGTGTGTGTGTCTCTCTCTCGCTCTCTCTTTTAGCATTTGCAGCTGGGTAGAACTACAGAAGAGTCTCCTGCGTGTAAAATAAACCTTTTCCACCGGCCCTGGGTTAACTTCCAGGGATAATTAACGGAAAAATACCAGAAAGAAAAATAAATAAACACAAATGTGTGTAGCACAAGTGCTAACCCTCCACTCTGTTAGAGCCCAACCTCTCTCCCACCCTAGAGCCTAGCCAAAGCAAACAATAACAACCCCAACGGCAACCAGAATGAAAAGCAGCATTCCCTCCTCTCCCCCCCCCGACCCCCCTTTCTCCACAATTGAATAAGGCCCCCCTCTGTGAATCAATAGCATCATCATAATTACATTGGAAAAACAAGAGGGGGCGGGACGTTCGCCAGCACGCGCCGGATTGATAGAACCCACCGACAACAGGGGGGGATCACAGTGAGACGAGTGGGAAGGGGATGTGTGCTGTGTGGACGTGTGCTGAGAGATCCGCATGGAAATGGTCCTTTTTTTTTTTAAGAGAAGCACACGCCCCGAAGAACACACCCAGGCACACAACCACAGAAACGAGCAACACACATGAAGAGGGAAAGGGAGTCAAAACAACACTGTCTAAGGGTCTTTTTGTAAAGCCAGTAGACATGATGGTACATAGAGATGAGCAGGAGCCTGCAGTGCATAGCATAGACCGGGCCAGACAAGGATGGGGCCATTAGGTAATGTGGAATGGAGTCATAGGCTAATACGATAATTATGGATTGAAAAATGGCCATGTCTAATATGTATAATCCCCCTGTTTGTGCTGCGGCAAGTGTGTGTGTGTGTGTGTTTGTGTGTGTGTGTGTTTGTGTGTGTGTGTTTGTGTGTGTGTATGTGTCTGCGTGCATGTGTCTACGTGTGTGTATGCATGTGTGCCTGTGTGTGTCTGCGTGTGTCTGCCTGTGTGTGTGTCTGTGTGTGTGCGTCTGTGTGTGTCTGAGTGTGTACCTGTGTGTGTGTCTGCATGTGTCTCCGTTTGTCTGCATGTGTCTGTGTGTGTCTGTGTATGTGTGACTTGTCACAAATGATGTAGGCCTACATGTTCATGTACGTGTCTGTGTGCCACTTTGTGTCGCTGTGTGTGTGTGTGTGTATGTGTAGATATGCACATCTATGTGTGTGTGTGTGTGTGTGTGTGTGTGTGTGTGTGTGTGTGTGTGTGTGTGTGTGTGTGTGTGTGTGTGTGTGTGTGTGTGTGTGTGTGTGTGTGTGTGTGAGAGTGTGCGTGTGTCTGTGCGTGCTTGTGTAGATATCCATGTCTATGTGTGTGCATGTGTGTGCGTATGTGTATGTGTGCGTGTGTATGTGTGTGTGTGTGTGTGTGTGTGTGTGTGTGTTTGTGTGTGAGAGAGAATGTGCGCATGTGCGTGTGTCTGTGTGTCTCTTTATGTGTGTGTGAGCATGAGCGGGTCCATCCTTCTATCTGCAGCATTTGATCTCCGGCAGAGAGAGAGAGAGAGAGAGAGAGAGTTGCGGGGAAGGCTTAGCAGCTAATGAGCCGGTGGCTGTGAACAGCACAGAGTCCACACTCTCTCTCTCCAGTGAACATCTAGCAGCACCACGGCCACGAGGGTCCAGGAAGGCTGCAGTGTCTCAGGACAGTGGGTACAGACCCACAACGCGTCCTCTCGGAAACATGAGAGAGAGAGCGAGAGCGAGAGCGAGAGAGAGAAAGAGATACAGACAGAGAAAGAGATACAGACAGAGAGAAAGATACAGACAGAGAGAGATACAGACAGAGATACAGACAGAGAGAGAGATACAGACAGAGATAGATAGACAGAGAGAAAGAGATACAGACAGAGAGAGAGATACAGACAGAGAGAAAGAGATACAGACAGAGAGAAAGAGATACAGACAGAGAGAGATACAGACAGAGAGAAAGATACAGACAGAGAGAGAGATACAGACAGAGAGAGAGATCCAGACAGAGAGAGAGAGATCCAGACAGAGAGAAAGAGATCCAGACAGAGAGAAAGAGATACAGACAGAGAGAAAGAGATACAGACAGAGAAAGATACAGACAGAGAGATACAGACAGAGAGATACAGACAGAGAGATACAGACAGAGAGAAAGATACAGACAGAGAGAAAGATACAGACAGAGAGAAAGATACAGACAGAGAGAAAGATAGAGACAGAGAGAAAGATAGAGACAGAGAGAAGATACAGAGAGAGAGAGAGAGATACAGACAGAGAGAGAGATACAGACAGAGAGAAGAGATACAGACAGAGAGAGAGATACAGACAGAGAGAGAGATACAGACAGAGAGAAAGATACAGACAGAGAGAAGAGATACAGACAGAGAGAGATACAGACAGAGAGAAAGATACAGACAGAGAGAAAGAGATACAGACAGAGAGAAGAGATACAGACAGAGAGAAAGAGATACAGACAGAGAGAGAGATACAGACAGAGATAAAGAGATACAGACAGAGAGAGAGATACAGACAGAGAGAGATACAGACAGAGAGAAAGAGATACAGACAGAGAGAAAGATAGAGACAGAGAGAAAGATACAGAGAGAGAGAGATACAGACAGAGAGAGAGATACAGACAGAGAGAAAGATATAGACAGAGAGAGAGATACAGACAGAGAGAGAGATACAGACAGAGAGAAAGATACAGAGAGAAAGATACAGACAGAGAGAAAGATACAGACAGAGAGAGATAGAGACAGAGAGAAAGATACAGAGAGAGAGAGATACAGACAGAGAGAAAGATACAGACAGAGAGAGATACAGACAGAGAGAAAGATACAGACAGAGAGAAAGATACAGACAGAGAGAGAGATACAGACAGAGAGAAAGATACAGACAGAGAGAAAGATACAGACAGAGAGAAAGATACAGACAGAGAGAGAGATACAGACAGAGAGAAAGAGATACAGACAGAGAGAGAGATACAGACAGAGAGAGATACAGACAGAGAGAAAGATACAGACAGAGAGAAGATACAGACAGAGAGAGAGATACAGACAGAGAGAGAGATACAGACAGAGAGAAGATACAGAGAGAGAGAGAGAGATACAGACAGAGAGAAGATACAGAGAGAGAGAGAGAGATACAGACAGAGAGAAAGAGATACAGACAGAGAGAGAGAGGATACAGACAGAGAGAGAGATACAGACAGAGAGAGAGATACAGACAGAGAGAAAGATACAGACAGAGAGAAAGAGATACAGACAGAGAGAGATACAGACAGAGAGAAAGACACAGACAGAGAGAAAGAGATACAGACAGAGAGAGAAGAGATACAGACAGAGAGAAGAGATACAGACAGAGAGAGAGATACAGACAGAGAGAAAGAGATACAGACAGAGAGAGAGATACAGACAGAGAGAGATACAGACAGAGAGAAAGAGATACAGACAGAGAGAGAGATACAGACAGAGAGAGATACAGACAGAGAGAAAGAGATACAGACAGAGAGAGAGATACAGACAGAGAGAGATACAGACAGAGAGAAAGAGATACAGACAGAGAGAAAGATAGAGACAGAGAGAAAGATACAGAGAGAGAGAGATACAGACAGAGAGAGAGATACAGACAGAGAGAAAGATATAGACAGAGAGAGAGATACAGACAGAGAGAGAGATACAGACAGAGAGAGAGATACAGACAGAGAGAAAGATACAGAGAGAAAGATACAGACAGAGAGAGATAGAGACAGAGAGAAAGATACAGAGAGAGAGAGATACAGACAGAGAGAAAGATACAGACAGAGAGAGATACAGACAGAGAGAAAGATACAGACAGAGAGAAAGATACAGACAGAGAGAAAGATACAGACAGAGAGAAAGATACAGACAGAGAGAGAGATACAGACAGAGAGAAAGAGATACAGACAGAGAGAGAGATACAGACAGAGAGAGATACAGACAGAGAGAAGATACAGACAGAGAGAAAGATACAGACAGAGAGAGAGATACAGACAGAGAGAGAGATACAGACAGAGAGAAAGATACAGAGAGAGAGAGAGAGAGAGATACAGACAGAGAGAAAGATACAGACAGAGAGAGAGATACAGACAGAGAGAGATACAGACAGAGAGAAAGATACAGACAGAGAGAAAGAGATACAGACAGAGAGAAAGAGATACAGACAGAGAGAAAGAGATACAGACAGAGAGAGAGATACAGACAGAGAGAGAGATACAGACAGAGAGAGAAGATACAGACAGAGAGAACGAGATACAGACAGAGAGAGAGATACAGACAGAGAGAGAGATACAGACAGAGAGAGAGATACAGACACAGAGAGAGAGATACAGACAGAGAGAGAGATACAGACAGAGAGAGAGATACAGACACAGAGAGAGAGATACAGACAGAGAGAAAGAGATACAGACAGAGAGAGATACAGACAGAGAGAAAGAGATACAGACAGAGAGATACAGACAGAGAGAGATACAGACAGAGAGAGACGAGATACAGACAGAGAGAGATACAGACAGAGAGAAAGATACAGACAGAGAGAACGAGATACAGACAGAGAGAGATACAGACAGAGAGAAAGAGATACAGACAGAGAGAGAGATACAGACAGAGAGAGATACAGACAGAGAGAGAGATACAGACAGAGAGAAAGAGATACAGACAGAGAGAGATACAGACAGAGAGAAAGATACAGACAGAGAGAACGAGATACAGACAGAGAGAAAGAGATACAGACAGAGAGAGAGATACAGACAGAGAGAAAGATACAGACAGAGAGATACAGAGAGAGAGAGAAAGCCACAAACCAACAAAGAACAACATGAAATCTACATGTACTTTTATGCGATTTAAAATACAATGTTCCGCTCATTATCCGCTCATCTCCAAAGAGGGAGAGGGAGGTTTTCTATCACCTGGGTTTGCAACGTTTCGGTGGGCTACAGCGTTGGGAGAGGGCGGGGATCTATTCTTCAAAGACAACAGACCACAGCTTCACAGGTCTTCACACTGTCACATGGTGTCACATGGTGTCCACGTATTCAGAAGACACGCAGAAGCCATTAGCTTGTGGTCTCAAAACAGGGTCCCATGTAATGTGTATGCTATATCTAAAATGCAATGCAATTTTGCTTAGTTTAGTTAGTTGTTGTTTAGTTTTTAGGTATTAGTATATCTTGTGTGCATTTATTCCCCCTGTTTCAACTGTTGCACCTTAATTTCCCTCGGGTTAAATAAAGTTATCTTGAATCAACGAGAGAGAGCGAGAGCGAGAGCGAGAGCGAGAGAGAGAGAGAGAGAGAGAGAGAGAGAGAGAGAGCAACATATGACAAAGCCCACAACATGGACTTTACATGTGCTTTGGATATGATTTCAAATAGAATGTTCAGCTCATTATCTCATCTCCAGAACCATGAGTCTCTCCGAAGCCCACTTCCCACTCACTTTCACTAACGGCTACGCAGAACAAATTAGCATCACCTATCTGTTGAGAAAAAGTAAGTGTGAATAGTGT
>CM051003.1:1395728-1473228 GCA_027704905.1 Muraenolepis orangiensis | reverse complement strand
GCTTAGGGGCCCTTGTGGCTGATCTATGCGGTCACAGCTCTTCACTGTCCTGGCCCCTAAGTGGTGGAATGAACTCCCCACGGATGTCAGGACTGCAGAGTCACTGCCAATCTTCAGCCGCAGGCTGAAAGCTCACCTCTTCAGGAAGCACTACACGGATCCTTCCACCTAGCGTGTTCTCTTATCACTTTTTAATAGCGCACTAGCTATTGGTGTCAAGTTGTTCTCTTACCTAGCTTTGTTTAATGAACTATTGGTAGTTGCTTAGGATAAAAGCGTCTGCTAAATGACTGCAATGTAATGTTATGAAATGTTTATGGCACGGCTAAGGCGCTTCCCCACAGCCTGACCATCTAGGCCGTCATCAAGGTTGCAAGCGAGAGGCTCGTTTGGGGGTCGTCGGGTCAAAAGGCACAAAAAAAAGCATTTATTGTTCATGAGCACCCTGATCGGGGGGTTTGTTGCCCGTCCTCACCTAATTCATAGCAGCACTCGCGGCGATGTTTGTGATCTCGCCGTCACAACACAATGAGGTACTCCTTGGTACAACAGTCCCTTGTACAAACAAGCACTAATTACCTCAAGACAGGATGAGCTTTTGATGAAGAATTAATGAAGAACATTAGAGGACATTTATCTTACTCCATGTACTTGCAACATTCAGATCCAGGAGCTCCACCTCGTCGTTGCTCATACCAAATAGCTGGTAAATCGGTTCAACAGTCAATAAAAACACCTTCGGGGGAGGCTGTTAATAATCTAAGGGGTTCCTAGCCATGTGACGGACAACGCAAAAGGGAAGAATCGGTCTGATCTCGTGGGTGGGTTTTAAAATGCATGTGGTTCCTGCTTCCACTCAAGCAGGCCCTCGCCGGCTGGATGCCGTCGGTGTGAATTTGCGATCACGTCCTCGGGGTTGTGTTAGGCTGGCGGGCGATAGCGTTGACTGTGATTCATGGGATGTGAAAACCCGGCTTATACCGGCCTGATTCGTATCAAGCGCTGGCTAAATTAAAATCAACAGGGCCACTTCACGCCTCTGAAGGATGAAATGAGATCCACTAAAAGATACGCGGGGAGTTGTAAGGAACACCAAAATAAAAAATAGCTGGAACGGACGGCAATATAATTGATTCATTGTTCTATCATAATTACTGCAGTATAAAAAATATGCTAAATATAATGTAAAAACAAGGCTGCCAACTTATTGTACTTTTACCTGAGCACTGGTTCTGCTCTTGTAAGACATGTTAGGAAGTATATGCACTTATGACATCTGATGAGCAGTAGTTATCTTGCCCACTTATGAGAAATTACCTTATTGTCAGTCGCTTTGGACTAAAGTGTCTGCTAAAGGAATAATGTAATTTAAAGGAGACATATTATGCCCCTTTTCACTCAAATTGAAACTCATTCCTCAGGCCTCAAGTTCATTGAGGCCTAAATTAAATGTCTGTGACATGCTTTGGTCCAAATGCCACAAGGATGAAATACCACAGCACCCTTTGTAGCCTGTCAAGACAGCCCTGTTTTCAAGTCTGATTTAAGTGCTTGTTGCTTTAAGTGCAAATGAGCCACTGCTAGCATCACCTCCCTCTTCAGCCGGGCGTGCTCACACCATTAAAGTTTAGCGCTACCATAGCAACTGTTGAACTAAACCCTGGGACAAAATGTGTGTTGGCAGGTACACAGGCCTTGTCCCAATAGCCGCCGTTGTGGACTTGTGCCCTTTGTGTGCGCATTCCCGCGAGGCCCTTTGAGGGTTTTAATTAGGGTGTCCCATTTCTCAATTAGCGATTGTAAGGGGTGCTCAACAGCGCCCCCTATGCGACCTTCAAGCGCCCTTCTCGTAAGCGCCCGCATAGAAGCAGACTTTGCTGAAGGGAAGAGACCACAATTCTTTGTATTGTCGTGACGTTTGACACCTTTGACGCCAATCAAAGCTGTTTCCCCCTCATGTACGGGACAATGACGAAGAAAATGATCTTCAAGTTTAAGCAAAAAACAATTTTCGACACCTCTTCTTCGTAAAACATATACAATGTATTTATGTATCATGCTTAAGAAATAAGTCACGCTATTGTTTCTGTTAGTTCTCATTTAATTGTATTTACGATGCCGAGTAACGTTAATGTTCTATAACTATGTTCTAAGGCAAGTGGCTCTAAACCCCCGGTTCTCAAACCTTGGGTATCGGGGACATTAAAAATCTCCCAAAATTGTCTTGGAAATGTCTACTCTTAAAAAAAAATATATATATATATATATATAAGTATTTATTTGATTTGTTAAATACGCATAGGCTACTGTATGAATCTACACCTCCCTTTGTGTCTACACATGGAATATGTCTGTATATATCATAGTCATATAGATCATATCGTTTTTGGGACTCCAGAATCGTAACACATTCATTTACTGGCAGCAATGCGCTAATGAAGTTCACAAAAACAAGGAAAAAAGGGAAACCCAAGCTACTTTTAAGCTGATTCCGGTCACTATCGTTACCGATTTTCCGGATTGATGATTATCTACGGGTCATATATGCTGTAGCGACCACAGTGTCCGCTCCGTAAGGGTATGCCCTACAGGGGGGCCAAGCCTTATGGGTAATGGTGAATTGTGTTTAACGTTCATAGATAGTGAAGAGTTTAAATACAGTGTGTGTGTGTATATATATATATATATATATATATATATAGAATTGTATCGTCATGTCCTAACTCTGCATCATATCATGATGCAGAGTGTTGTTGTTGGGAGTGACAACCGTGTAACAAATTTGCTCTGTATGCTTTTCCCCATTCCCCCTTGTGCGCTTGCACCCCTCCAGAATGATATCACCAATATGCATTCTTAACAGAGGAGCGTAGGCCACAGTGTGACCATACGTTCTCGACAAGTTATTGGCCAAGCAGGGCTGTTGGATTATTTGCCAACACATAATAACTCGTAAAGTACGCTGAGTCAACACTGTTTTTACTGAATATAACTTGACCATTACAACTATCATGAAAGGGGATTTATTGCAGGGCTGTTGTGTACGACTGCATTTGTTTTTCGCTAGGTTTACCTGATGAAATGCAACCGAACTGAAATAAATGACACCTCCAATGTTGTTCTTGGTACAGGTGTATTTGATGCAAAGTGTGGAACAATGTCTACAGATTCTGAGAATGTACACGGCAGTGAGATCTGACAAGGTAGTAAGAGCACTTGATAAATGATATTATCCATTTTCTACATTTTATGTCACTTACGCTTTTATATTTTTAAGGTTACAAGAGGACTAATGGCAGCTTCAGAACCAAGTAGTATGCATGGTGGATCAACCTGGCCTCGAGCCAGGGTGTTTGAATGTGTTCTCCCTACAGAATGCATTCAACATCTACAGAGCAGAATACCGCCTTATATCGTCTAAGGGGAATAGAGCAGTTTTTAGAGCAAAGTTCTTTATAGGTATAAATGCTTTATCAAATATCACACAACTTTTAAAACAGTGTACCAGCTGGCACGGCGGTGCTGGTTGTCCATGTCCAATGAATAAATCAATTAAAAAAGTTCAATAGTGTCATCAGTAGACATACTAGACAAAACAATGCACAGTGGAAACAATGTGTCATTGTGTACTACTGTGTAATGATAAGGTCCAATTTACAGATACTTTACAGCCAACTGAAGCTTTGCAAGTTGGTGTTTGGGGCTTTCTCGGTGCTGGACAATCAGAGTGGTACTATCCTCCTGTGTGGCGCTATGGATACGTATAGAGTTCCCTGACGCATTGGCACATAGCTGGCTATCACAACCAGCTTGTCCGGCTTCTTAAACTAGGCAGTGAGATTCGCGGGGAAGGGGATCTTCTAATGAGGAACAGGCATTCCTCATAATCTGTATTTATAAAACAAATTAAAAAAATGATGTATACTTTTTGTACCACAGTGTTTTTCTTTGATTATTTTTCTTTCTGGTTTCATTGTTAGGTATTATTTATTTTAAAGGGAATTTTAAGATACTTTATATGTTAATATATATATTTTTTCAGTTGTTGTAAAACTGCTGTTTGCACATTTTTATTACTTTGTTGAATAATAAATTCATGGCGTTAACAGTGTTGTGGAACCTGTAGCAAATAACATAACATTAACACAAATAACTTTCTCAAATAACTATTTTTTTTTGTTGAATAATCAATAAGCTTGTAAAAAATAATGCAAGAAAAAAAAACACAGCATAAATACATAAATAATAAATACTTACATCTCCCTCCTCTACAGTTCTGCCACGAGACAGTTGCATTGTATGGTCCAATGTTCACAAAATAATTGTCAGAACAACAAGTGGTTTGCACACACCAGCACCCCTTTGTCAATTGTAGCTGGGATCGTGCCGTCAAATAAAGTGCAGCCAGCTCAGTTCTTCTGTCCTCGGAGGCTGTGAGACGATGTAAACATGGGAGCTGCTCCATGCGGCCCAATACAAAGCAGCCAGTTCCCGTGTTGTTCTCTCACGTTGATGGTGTATGACGCTTGCAGGGGGGAAAAAATGGTGCGCTTTCGCAAAGTTACCGAAGCAGACAACGCTGCCGCCAGCCATTAAAATAGCTACTTGAAGGCTCCTCCCGAAGAAAAGGACACAAGGTGATGAGGAATCTAGTTTGTTGCAAGACTTTGAATAATGGTGAACAGAGCAGATGGTACATGCTAGAGCTCTCCTCGAGTGTGTGGTGGTGGCTTTATAAACCTGTGGGCTTTGATTAACAATCACCCACAGCCTCACCAGCCAATCAGTCCAATGCAGGCTATGTGAGGCTGCTTAAACCAGCCACCAACCACACACACACACACACACTCCAGTTACTTTTAAGCTTTTGGAGAGATAGATTGATAGGGGCGGAGACATTGAAATGAGCCCGGTCTGTGACGTAGATAACAGAGAGTGGCTGGCTGAATCAGATGGTTTCTGACCTAGGCTGACCAAAACAAACTGACTGGGTCATCTGATTTTCAGGTTTTCTGGTTGCTAGAGACTAAAGGTTGCTAGAGACTCAAGATACCCCAATATAGCACTGAAGCATGGAAAAAAGTGAGTTTTGCATAATATGTCCCCTTTTATGTCTTGTAATGTCAATGTGAACTGATCAATCCAGTGTCCAAATGGATAAATGCAGGCTTACAAAATTACAGGAGCAGTGGAACTGATGGACGCTTTGATCAACATTAGGAGAGCAGGCTTCCATAACACTCACATTTCCCAGCAGTGTAGATATTGGATCTAATGTATTAAATCTCCAACAAAAAAATATGCCATAAAAGTGTCGGTTGACGGCGTTTAAATTGTGCTAATGATGAATTGGGCAGCGCCTCTAAACACTGTAACTCAAACACAAGCCATCCGGCGACATCTTTGAAAATAGCAGCATGACATTCACTGCTCGCACTGTACGAGGGGGGGGGGGGGGGTGGAGGGGGTAGGGGGAGTTGGCCAGAGGAGGGAGATGTTTGTCCACAAGCGATGCCACTGTAAACATGTTGATGGTGACGCTCTGTGACACAAGGGAGAAGCGGAGCAGGTCTAGAAGAACACAATGGGTGTTGTTGCTGTTGCTGCTGCTGTTGCTGTGATATTCAGACAGAATGTGTTACCATCTACAGAAAGAACTATTGACTTACCGTCAGGGGGTTAGCTGCTACATGGGTGATTGTGAGACCCCGAAGACAACGGGGAAACTGTCGAGAGCGGCAGCACTTGACAGTTTACAAATTGGCGGGGAGGTCCGAAGAGTATATATATATATATATATATACACCGATGTTATGTAAATGTGTACATTTGTGTAATTTTGTGGGTGTTTTTGTTGTAATGCTTGTACATTTTGTAATTACTCCTATACTTTTGAGCACATCTTCAGAGGTGGACAATAACGTGTCACTGTACATTGTCCATGGTACCTTATACATGTGATGAAACCAAATCTGATCTAAATCTAATCTGAATCTGTGGATTTTGTTGTATTTTTTTCGGAGAAGGTGGTCTCTACTGATTGTTTATGTAGTTCCCGGGTCTAAAAAAATTACGAAGGGCTCAGGAGTTCCAATTAAAAACATTATGAACCACAAAAACACTGAACAGGTGTCTGAAGAGAACTGCCAGAGGAAATATGAAACAGAATCAGCAGGAGCCGTTTGTATTGAGCATGCCGTGCACCTCGTTTAATCCTTTTATTTTTTTATGTGTGATTATTATGTGTTATATGATTATTTAGAAAACAACCATAGCAAGCAAGTGCTTGTTATGGCTCCACATGCGCAAGGCGAGACAAGCACTGGACGTTCCCCTTCGTAATGGTCGAAAAATGCCCGTCATCGTGAATTTGACATTTTTGTGTTATGCAAATAGGCGCACTTGTACCCTATTGTTGTTCTTACAACTGCATTTGTCTGTCACAAGAGCGCGCGCGTGAGAGAGAGTGACAATGCAAAAAACACGACAGAAATGTCGGTTTCCTTCTTTTAATACAGAAAATAGAATGAAATATATAATGCAGAAGCCTGTTGATCACAAGTGATAAGCCATCTGTTTATTTCAGGCTCCCTGATTCTTCCCCAACCGTACCTGTCCAACTGAATCTGCGCCAATTCAAACTGAGCAAAACATGAAAAAGTAGATAATGGAAAAGGCTAGAAGAGCTGATCTGTACACAGAAAGACACGGTAAAGTTCACGCTGGCAGCTCATGGGAGAAAGAGGGGTGGTGGGGGGCGAAATCAATAAAGGCACAACAACAATTACGAAAATTGCTTAATATCACTACTTTAGGCTCACCTTTTCAAGGCATAACAGAAGGGAAAAAAACTAACAAACATAAGAGATAGCCGAGATAGAAACTGACTGGGACATTTTCCGGAAAGTCAAAGTATTTGAAGTCCGCTGCCTACGAAATGGTAGCACCATGCCATCTTTCTCTCTTTCTATCCGTCTGTCTATCTATCTATTCCAGGAAAGGGAAACAACCACAAACCACATAGCCTAATAATCTCTGCATTCTACATCATATACGTAAATAAACTAATATATTAGTATTTTAACACTTCAAAGTCACAAAAATCATGTCCCCGTGTCAAAATACCAACAGCACTCCCTACCGCAATTGAAAATTACTGTACGGAGGACCGTCCTCCCCAAGCTCCCCATTGAAGTCCATTATAAAACTGCCGGACCCGAGCAGCCAGTGAGTCCTGGTTTTTAACATGAGTGTGTATGGCAGTATGGGAGGACGATCCTTCCTTAGGGCGGGTCTAGCCAGAGGCTCTGTGAACCAATCAGCAGAGCTCACTGTATTGGTGAATACCCAATCAGAACATTTGGGGGAGTGTTATCATCATGCAAAGATCTATCTTGTGTCATTCATTAATGCTGTGTATATTTCTGACTTCAATTTTCGAGTTACGACCCGTGTTCTGTGTAGTTGGTGGCTGGTATAAGCAGCCTCACCTGGCCTGAGTTACAATGATTACTCTATGGCTGGTGAGGCTGCACACCTGTGGGTCATTGTTAAACAAGGCTCACAGGTTAAAACAGCATGTAGCATCTGCTCTGTTCACAATAATACAAACTCTTGCAATAAACCAAGATCCTTATTTCTCTGTGTACTTGTCTTTAAGTAGGCATTTTAATGGCTGGTGGCAGCGCCGTTGGCTAGTCTTATTTTAATTAAATACAGGTAAATATACCCTAAAATCTCCCTTGATTTCGAATCCGGAATCGGTTTGGTAGAACTACCCACAGTGCATCTGACTTTGATTTAGATTTTTGATGAAGATATGGCCTAATTAAGGGTCCTAAGGGTCTTAGAACCCCAATTACCTCCCCCCTCAAATCTCACTTAATTTCAATTCTGTTTGGTTTGTTTGGTAGAACTAGCCACTGTGCGTAGAACTTCTATTCAGGTTTTTCAGATTTTCATCATTAATGGAGTAATCACTAAATAGATATTTTTCATCAAAACAATGCTTCTTCCCTGTCAGATTACAATCAATTTCAATTATGGTTTTCTTGTCTGCTAAAAGTACCCACTAATACACTGTCAAAATTTATAGTGAGGCTGGATGAGCTACTGCGTCATTGAGGCTATCTTTATAGTAGGCCTATATTGTCATGTGAAGAACAGAATACAACTGTCATTCTGTGACAGTTCTGTGGTCAGACCAACTCTTGAACATGTAGGAACAGCTTTCACAGCACAAATCATCAACTATGTTGTCTAGCCTATGTTGTCTAGCCTATGTTATTTAGCCTATTTTTCATAGACCAAACTGAGCTCAATTTAAGATCAGTATGACATTTTGACCATTTTCCTTAATTCAGCTTCTATGAAATAGACTTCTTCTTGTCTCACCCCAATCCCAATTTAAGATCAATGATTTCTGTCACTGCACTGATATTGATTAAGTCTGAAATAATCAGCTCTTGAGATAGCAGTAAGATCCAAAATAAAACTTGATGGTCTTTCTCAAACTGGTCTTTTTCTTTTTCGTTTTGCTCCTTACTTCTCCTAAGGTTTAGGATACCAGGTCAGACCTCAGTAATCTCTAAATAAGAGCTGATTTATTTATGATAAGACAAAGAAGAGACAGTTGCAAGCAGCACAATTTTCATCTGGATATAGCTCACTAGTTACACCAAATCTCGTGTTGTTGCTTCAATTGTGTCTGGATTTAACACGCCCTCAACTAACATCCCCATCCAACAATAAACTTCAAAAGGCGGTGAAGACAGCATGTAGCTGGTGTAGATGTGAGACATTCTTCAGACACTTGGGTTGGGTGGAGAAATATATGTCACATTCATGTCACAACAATCCTGGGACTCCAGCATCAGGGAGTCATTGAGCACATTGAGACTCAACTTCAATATACAGTTAATTATTTAGAACAACTGAATGGCCATTTATATGGGGACGGACCAATATCAACCAAGAGAAGACACACAAGGTTCAAGGTACTTCAATCTTTGATTTTTTTTTTCCCCTTCCCCTTTTTTTCAAATATAATTTTCCAGCTCAACGCGCTGACTTTTGTGCTGCCCATTATAAAGTGTCGTGCCAAAGGTAATTCAGAGTCTACGCTTGTCGGAATATCTCCACCTGTAATGTGAGTTATTTCCTCTCTTCACAGCATGCCTTTTGAACTTGTCATCCAAACGTCCGACTGCGATCGCAGGGAATTAAGGCAATCCTTCCGCCTGGCTGGGCAGCAAGCCTTGCCCTCTTTTTTGACTTCCCACACACTCATTATATGAGGAATTACAATTGAATTTTTTATTATTATTAATTAATTAATTTTTCTTAAAGGGAGCACATATGAAAGGTCAGGTAAAGGCGAGCTTAGATTTAGATTGTCTCCCTCTTCCTTTCTCTAGAGTACCCTAGCACTTTCCTCTCTGCAGTCAGCCGATGACGACATAAGGGTGCCTGAGTGGACTAGCCATCCAATCACCTGCCGAAGGGGGTTGGGGTGCCTGGCTGGGTGCCTGGGTTGCCTGTGGCATGACCCAAAAGGTGGCGGTGGTAAGCTTTTCCAGATCCTCCCACCAGTGATCATAGAGGGCAGGGATGGCGGGGGGGGGGTGGTGGTGGTGGTGGAGACGGTGCTTTGGTCAGGGCGCAAACGAGAGCCGTCCTTCATCCTACATGAGCCATGACCTTATTGCCACAGGTCAGACTGAGCATCGGAGGCCCCTCTAGGGTGTGTGTGTGTGTGTGTGTGTGTGTGTGTGTGTGTGTGTGTGTGTGTGTGTGTGTGTGTGTGTGTGTGTGTGTGTGTGTGTGTGTGTGTGTGTGTGTGTGTGTGTGTGTGTGTGTGTGTGTGTGTGTGTGTGTGTGATGGGGGAACCACAGATGAACCCTGCCATGAGTATATTTGGGGCACGATGTATAAAAACATCCCTTAAGATGTACTACTTTATTCCGCCCTGAGCGCTTCAGCATCATTCGTAGTGCTGGCCAAACAGAACCGTTTGTCTCATTTGCATTTGTTTATCCATCGAATTGAACTCTTTCCTTTAAAGTTGAATTCGGTATCCTTTGATAAGACGGACATGTATTTATAAAGGTTTACTTCATACAAAAATGCCTTTTGAGTGATATTATTGCTAGCCATTTATAGCAGGGTCTGTAAAGGAGGCCATAGTTGGCGGCGGTTAATAGCGATCAAGGATGAGCTTGGTACACGGTGTCACAGTGAAACAGAACCCCCAACTGTTGGACTACGTCGAACCATTCAGACTTGGGAAAATAGGAACGTGACAGATTGGACACGTGGTGCTCTTTTGATTGATCGAGCAGCAAAATGGTGGAAAAAAACATGTTTTGGTTGAGAAAGCCGAAGTGTACAAACCCACTCTCAACTTTAATGCGATTGGGTGGCTCCCATATCTGAGAATACTAGTGTATATAGTATATACAAATATACTATATTTATATATACTATATTTGTTTTACTATAAATAGTGGCGATATGGAAACAACCAAAAAGTCTTGTACAACGTCATTCATAGACAAGAGTCTGAAAAAAGTCTTTGACCCAATCTGATAACAATGACAACCATCTATCAGCATAATAAACCAGCTTCTTCCTGAATGCTCTAGTTGTTCCATCCGACGACTTGAACCAGACAGCTGGTGAGGGGACGAAAACAACCCAAAAGCAGAGTAGGCATTACAAAAACCACTGCACACGTCAGGCAAGGGAGGACAATCTCTCTCACACACACACACACACACACACACACACACACACACACACACACACACACACACACACACACACACACCACACACACACACACACACACACACACACACACACACACACACACACACACACACACACACACACACACACACCGCGTGAGATGCACACGTGTCAGATAGGACCGTGACCTCTGAGTCTGTAACACACCCTGGGTTATAACCTCACAAAGGTAATTCTCTTTTGCGTGTAACAATTTCCCTAGAATGAGGCGCACTTGTGATTCTACAATGGCTGCTGAATGATTAACGGTAAAAAGCATCATTTATTTAAGAAAGACCTTGTCCTGAGACAGTGGCTGCCCAGGCCTGTGCACACGCCCCCTCTGATTCACCAAGTCAAGGTAATGCATGTGGTTATATTTTCAGTAATCAGGATAATCCCTCCAAACAGACCTTTTGACACACAATTATGCACACACACACACACACACACAATAAACGCATACTGTGCAGACAATGCTAATCCATTGGCTGTATACACATACAGTCCAGCCCAGGTTTATTCAGCTAGCCATGGACAGCAGAGCAGCTCTGTCTGTGTGTGTGTCTGTGTGTGTGTCTGTGTGTGTCACTCTCTCTCTCTCTCTCTCTCTCTCGCTCTCTCTCGCTCTCTCTCTCTCTCTCTCTCTCTCTGTGTTACAACCTTCCGGTGCTCCCAGCACAACCATCTGCTGGGATCTCTGGGGCTGGACACCCCCCCCCCCCCCCAACAATGGCATCTCTGCCACACAGCACCCGGGAATGCACCCAGACACCTTGCAATTTGGCTGCTTTACTGGTTGTACCCCCCCAACCCCAACACCAACCCCACCGCACTCTCCATATCTCTGGTCTATTTACCCTGTTTATCTAGTGCACGCTTGGCCAAGTATATCGCTTACAAATGAAAGACCAATGAAACATTAATGACATTGCAATGAATATGGATACAAAGGCAGGTAGATTTTTGTGTTCTGGAGGAGAAGCAACTAAATGGTACTTGAAATGTCCTTGCCATTCATCAGCTCCCATTGCGGTTTTTTTTCTTCTTAAATTGACGACAGCACCAAGCCAAACGGCCAGGTCAAACGGCAGCAAAAGGTTCTCATTGATTTCAGAGAAGAGGGACTAAAAGTGAGCAGTGATGATGCAGTCAAGCTGTGCCCTTTTAGTATGGCAACAATCTAGGGTCAATATATGAATTCAATGTACGGCCCCAAGATTAGGTTACATTACAGTCCTTAAGCAGACGCGTGTGTCCAAAGTGACTTACAATAAGGTAAATTCACACAGGTAGGAAAGAGAACCACTGGTCACCAGAGTGTGAGCAGAACCAGTGCTCAGGTAAAAGTACAATAAGTTCAGGTAGAAGTACAATAAGTTGGCAAACAATAGAACATATCTAACTAACACGCAAACAATCTACTTAGAAAGATGCTAGTATAGTATTGGCCACAAGGGCCCCTAAGCGAGGGGGCAAGCAGACGGCCCGAAGTAGGCTCCCTAGATTTTACACTATAAGTACACCGGGTTTGCTGTACTTCAACAAGTGCTGGCAAACAGAGACATAAACAAGCGCTGGCAAACTTGAGCTTTCAAGACGCAAGTGCAAAGAGGAAGGGTCAGGGTAGTGGTTCATGAAGAGGTGGGTTTTGAGCCTGAGGCAGATGATGGGCAGCGACTCTGCAGTCCTGACATCAGTGGGGAGTTCATTCCACCACTGATGCCAGGACAGAGAAGAACCGTGACCGCGTAGATCGGCCACAGGGGGCCTCTGAGCAACAGGGCAAGCAGATAATTGAGATGAAAACCTCAAAAGCAGTGGGTCTCAACTGGTGGGTCGCGACCCGGCATTTTGAGCGAGTCGCGGAGCATATGCCAAACCTTAATCTTTACAAACAAGCCCATGAATCAAATAATGTTTCAATATTAATTCTGGTTTCAATGGCTTAATTATTTCAATTATTGCCGCTTTTTCTTCCCTCCATGCTTTTACCAGTTCATGAAGGCATTGTTGATTACTGCGATATTGGGAAATATATATAAATATAATTTTTGTTTGGCATAATGTGACATAATGACTGATGTTGACACATGTGAGACCTGAGGAGAGCGGGTGAGAACCACTGCTCTTAAGGGATGGGTGGTTGGGTCAGGGACAGTACCTTGAGGCTCTCGTGGTCCCTCTCCATACGCTGGATCTCGAGCTGCAGGCTGGCCATGCTGGACTGCATACTGCTGATTTCGTCCTTCAGCTGGTCAACCTCGCTGTTCTTGACCTTCATATTCCACTTCAGCTCTGTTTTCTCGTTCTGGCACACATATGACAGAGGTTTGTAAAACACAGATATGGGAGTATATGAATCAGACCAGAAAGAAGAGAAAGGAAGAAAACAAGAAAAAAAGAGAGAAAGAAAGAAAGGAAGAAAGAGAGAGAATGAGAGAGAGAGAGAAAAAAAAGTAATTGTAAAAAGTAATAATCTAAGTTATTGGAGGAGAAATGGACCTTGATGATTGTGAGGTCATTGAAGGTCATCAAAACCACAGCCCAAACAAAAAACTGTTGCAAACCAGGGCAGGTTCTCTTTGATCGGGGCACCACTCTTCATGCAAAACTAAAGCTGTGAGAGTATCTCTAATTTTTAACTATCAAAGAACGGGACATAAAAAGATGATGAAACAAAGCAGGCTCCGGACAACAACAACAAAAAAGCACTCTTTGATATCAATTGGATTCATAAGCCCTGCCTGTGAGGTGACACTTTGTGACACATCTAGAGTCACTTTATCTTTCTTTTTTTTGGGAGGGGGGGGGGTGGTGTGTTCTTTTGGCTGTAACGGGATGGCGCTGATAATTGCCGTTAATAATGCCAACCAGCCTCATCAGGTTGGCAGACGCAGTGTGGAGTTGAACATCCTTTTAATGGGGATCAAATGGAATTATCTCAAACAAAACAAACAAACAAACAAGCGGGCGGCAAAGTTAACGAGCTTGCTCGCACGTTATAAATGGCCTGCTACAAACCGGCCCCTTTGTTTGTTAGAGCTTTAAAGGAAGTCCACCTTGTCCACAACACAGTCATCATGCCAAGTGGGGTTGTTTATGGGAGAGAGAGAGAGAAAGAGAAAGAGAGAGAGAGAGAGAGAGAGAGAGAGAGAAAGAGAGAGACAGAGACACACAGAGAGAGAGATATACATACACATAGAGAGAGTGTAAGAGAGAGACAGATAGAGAAAGAGGGAGTGAGAGAGAGTGATAGACATAGAGAGAAAGAGAGAGAGTAAGAGAGAGATATACGTAGGGAGAAAGAGATTAAGAGAGATAGACGTAGAGATAAAGAGAGCGAGAGCGAGAGTGCGAGAGAGAGAGAGAGATACATATCGAGAGAGTGTAAGAGAGAGAAAGAGAGAGTGAAGAGAAAGAGAGAGAGAGAGAGAGAGAGAGAAAGATACATATAGAGAGAGTGTAAGAGAGAGAAAGAGAGAGTGAATAGAAAGAGAGAGTGAGAGAGAGTGATGGACATAGAGATAAAAAGAGAGGGACAGAAAGATAGACATAGGGAGGAAGAGAGATAGACATAGAGATAAAGACAGCGAGAGAGAGAGATAGAGATATATACATATAGAGAGAGTGTGAGAGAAAGACAAACAGAGAAAGAAACAGAGAGTGAGAGATATACATAAAGAGAGAGAGAGTGAGAGAAGGATAGACATATAGCTAGAGAGTGAGAGATATACATAGAGAGAAAGAGAGAGTGAGAGAGATATATTCATAGAGAGAAAGAGAAAGAGACTGACCAAATTATGAAACAGTCACACACACACACACACACACACACACACACACACACACACACACACACACACACACACACACACACACACCACACACACACACACACACACACACACACACACACACACACACACACACACACACACACACACACACACACACACACACACACACACACACACACACACACTTAACTAATTGGGCTATGTACATGCTACAGTGGCCACAAACAGACTCCCACCTGGGCCTCGCTGAGGTACTTGCTATAAAGGTTCCTCTCCGAGATCACAGCCTCGTAGAGGCTCTGCAGCTCCTTTAACCTGTGGCACGCAATGCCGGCCTTCTTGTTGTACTCCAAGTCGTCCGTCTCCTTGACTTTGATGTTGTCCTGCTGTTGCTGCACCTGTTCCAAAAAGAAAAACAGAATCACAATGCCTTTATTGTCATTGCCATTGGCTTGACATTAACTTTTTGGCTCACCAGCCACTGTGGCACATGGGTTTTCCAAAGTCACTGGCCACTCAGCATTTTCACCAGCCAAATGTGTAGCTGTTGTATTTCTTGCTAGTTAACGTTAGGTTTCGTTCTGCTTGCACACGGTGCTCATGGGAGTTGTAGTTTCATTGTAGTATCATCATCAGTATCATATCATTATTTCAGATGCCTTTTGTAAACTACACATTTTCTTTCATAGTCAATTTCGCCAGTGGCCAGTGTGAATGTCCAGACCTGGTGATTGCACAAAATGACATTACAGTCATTTAGCAGACGCTTTATCCAAAGCGACTTACAATAGTGCAAAAGTACAAAGGTCCCCAAGAACTGAGCCAGTGCTCAGGTAAAAGTACAACAAGTTCAGGTAAAAGTACAATGAGGTAAAAGTACAATAAGTCAGCAAACAATATAGAACAATATCTACCTAACAATCTACTTAGGCAATTTACTTAAGTAAGACGCTAAATAGACACAAGTACAAAATAAATTGTGTAGCAATCCTCAGAGTCACGACGGCGGATGCAACGCACGTAGGCTACAACGACGGAACCGGTGCAGAAGTCTAAATCAGGCTTAAAAAGCTTGTCCTAAAGGCTCCATTAACAGCGCAGGATCATTTCAGATCAGCAGAACGTCCGAGGGTCTTTACTCTCCAGCTGATCTACGGACGCGCGATAAAACGGCAGCTGCGTTGCGTTCACTGCACTTTGCAAATCTAGTCTTTGCGAGGGGGTGCCCTGGAGAGAAAGATAAATAACAACAAACAGTGTGCTGCACCAACACACGGACAAACGTGGCAAACGTCTTTCTGAAAACACGTGGTATCAAGATGTCTAGTATTGTGAGCGGAGCAACCGTCACACGTCACACTACTACTACTACTACTAGCGTGTGCCATTGTGTGCATTCTAGTCTGTGAGAGGATTCCCAGGGCAATTATTGTCCAGTAATGACTTCCCACTGGGTGTCGGAGCTGCATCCTGAGTTAGTGAATCAGGCACTACTGGCTTTTCTTTTGTTTTTATGTGTGCACGTGTCAATTGTAAACAGGATGTATGTCGGACACAGCGGTTTACGCACACGCTCGCCTTTAATCGAAAGTCTGGAAATACTATGGATCTCACTATACCAGAAAATACACCGGCAGTACCAGCAACTCGCAGGTACCATTTTCAAATACTTCCAAAGCATACTTGCCAGGAATTCTCTTCACTCAGATTGCGATAACCGATGAGACGGGCTTCTTAATTTACAAGGACATGCGTCCGTATTGTGTTATAGAGAAGGTCGGTTTAAGATGGATGATTGCTACTCTGGAGCCCAGGTACACACATTTCAGTGCTAAAATCATCGCCGCATTGTACAACAAAAGAAAGAGCAGTGTGAGTCTCACACTCAGTGTCAGGTCAACTATGGATGGTTGGAGATCATGTGTAACACAGTCGTTTATGACAATCACTGTGCATTATTGACAGTGGTCAATGAAGATCACTTTTATTTGTTTTTAACGAGGCACACACACGAGAAATTACGTCACCGTTCTGTTACGAGAGGCATGTGTTAAATAGGGGGGGGGGGGGGTGCTAAACTGAAATGCTACTGCTTTAGCTGCGTTGCTTTCTGTAGCCACACCTCTAGATTGATTTATCGAGCCTGGTTTTGTGCACCCAGAGCGGATTTTAATAGGGGGGAATATTCATGAATATGTAATTTGGCTTTCAGACGAATTCACAGGAAAACCAAGTAGAGGATGCTTCCAAAACAGTGGCACCCTAGGACAGCGCTCAGCGCAGCGGTATGTCAGGGCCTGCTCCATGAAGCCAATGGTGCTACCCTCTGTGATCCTCGACAGAGCCCGTCCTTTTAATGGCCAACATAGGATTTTATTTTCAGTTCAAAAGTTCACGGCCCCAAAAATTGAACAGAATATAGTTATTTGAAATCCCCCCCCCCCCCTAAAAATAAAGCTGGCACCGCAACACACGGTGACTCCTACAGAGAGGAAACAATACGGGGGAAACAAGACACACGGTGACATAATATCAAAGTAAAAGTTTGATGGGAAGCAGAGCAGAACATCCACTCTTGATGACGCACCTGGTGAACTTACAGCCGTGAAATGGAATTCCTTACAAAGAGATGGAGTCAACTGCTGAATGGAGGAGCACTATATTAAACTGGGATAGAAATAGGCATCTTTTTGTGTGTATTGTGTATTGCCTTTAAAAGGTACATTCGAAGCTATAGAGTGAAGGGCCAACGTTTCTTCCCCCTGTGGCTCCCACTGAAGTTCCTCCATAAAGTTCAGCACATTGGGGCCATAGTAAACACAGATAAATAAGGATGCAAAAATAGTAGTTACGCTATTGTTATTCATGCGCACACACACACACACACACACACACACACACACACACACACACACACACACACACACACACACACACACACACACACACACACACACACACACACACACACACACACACACACACACACACACACACACACACACACACACTGCAGAACAGCTCTGCACAAAAGCCATAAAGGCCGCTGCTAGCGTGAAGACCTGCTCCTGCATCTAAAACGCGTGGCAAGGATCGTCTTTAAACACGCACACCGCGTTTGACTTGCGCTGATGTGCCGAGCTTGTGAATTGGTTTGCTGATGAGACTCAAGCTACGTGAGGTCTTCTAATTGGAGTCGGGTTTGGAGGCCTTGATGCACTCACACTACAATACATTACAGCGATACCTCACAGTCGCACGCCATCTCTTCGACCGGCCATTTCCTCCCTGCGTACAGCGTTGCCGTGTGGGGTATTGTTGCTATCCTAAACAGATTAGACTATCTGTGGTAAACACATTTCAATCTGTGGACAACAAGCTCCGGTGAAATCACATCAACGCGAGCGTGAGCGCGGCGCTACAAGTCACACGTGATGTATTGTCATATTTACATCCAGGGGCCTCGCCTCTAATCCCCTCGGCCTCATCGGAAGCATCTGCATGTGTTGTTCGTTGCATGTCGTACATGTTAATGTGCACCAGAGCGTGTCGTCAGCCCTCATGCTGCGTAGCCCCTTGATTTCTAATGTCATCCGTGGTCAGGGATGTGTGGTTTTTCTGTGGTTGTGCGTGTGGTAACGTGTGCTTCATGTGTTGGACAAAAACGATTATAGCATCGGATATTCCTGGGTTGTATTCCTTCCAAAGAAAGGATCACGCTGTGCAAGGTGGGGCTAGGTTCATAAAACAGGATTCCAGACCTGCAAATTTGGCCAAGAATCTCTCGGATCAGTTTCAGTATAAGAATCGCCACATGCTAATGCACACTTAGAATTCTGATCACAATCGGAGGAAAAAATGTGCATGTAAAACAAGCAGGAAAATGCATGATGATGTGCATTTAAATGACTTGAATGCTCATATGGATTCAGTAACGCTCCAGCTAATGAAGGAAACAGCTTGCCCCGTGTTTCCTCCGAGCGAAAGCTTGAGTTTCTAGCTCAGTGAATTGATAAAATAATGAATTCACACCTGTTATGCTGCTAGTACCACTAAATACAACACTGTCTGGACATCCACATCAAATGTTGCAAAGTTTCCCTTCCAGTTCATCATTAAAATTACATGGTCAAACTTTTAATGACTGCAACTCTAGCATTTCTTGACCGACCGACACACATTTGGGAAATCTTTTTTCAGAATTGTCCTGACCAGGTTTCTTATTGGACACAACATGGTACCAGTTGTACCAGTATAAGTCCATGTTGATGATGATATGAGTCCTAATGCATATACACGTTGAAAAGCCACACCCTTGGCAGTTTTCATTGGATTTTGGTGGCTTTGTTATTTGTTTGTTTATCGTAAAGACATCCATAATAATCAGATTCATGATATTGGGCACATCTTGGTTCACCCAAGATGTGCCCAATATCATGAATCTGATTATTAGGGATGTCTTAGTATCAAAACCTAAATAAACGTGTCAAAATGTTGTGAAAACGTTCCAGGCGCAAGTAATTTGTTCTTAAGGCACCAACCATGAAGAGACACGTGTGTCCAAAGGTTCCTGACAAGGTCAAATGGGTGAGGAGATATGCCTGTTCAAAGTTAGCATTTCCAGGAGATTGCTATAGCACCCGACATTCGGACAATCTGCGTACATTTTGGTCTTTGTTCATCTTTAGACATCCTCTGGCCGAATAATACCAAAAAACTAACAAATATGATAGGGTGCCTCACTTGGCCTCCTGAGAACACCAAGCACTATAAGAATCTGCCTACCTTCTGCAGGAGACTGCTGTTCTTGTTGTTGAAGCGGTCAAGGTCTTTCTCCAGCTGGTAGATGATTGTGCGTTGCTTCTGGGCCTCCTGGCGGTAGTTGTGGACCTCCTGATCCAGATTCTTCTTCGCCTGCTCCTGGAGCCTCATACGGTTCTGCTTCTTCTCGGCGGCGCTCATGACCTTCATTAAGTTCTGGAAGGGAAATGGGCGATGACACACACACACACCTGAATGCTACAGGCAGCATTATGTAAGATTGTCGAGTGTTGCCCCTCTAGCAGTTCACAAGGTGGCTGCACACAGTTCAAGATTTCAATTGACCCCACCTGTTCATATTGATTACGTCAAATTACACCACCTATTGATACTAGTAACTGCCATTACTACTACTTCTGCCTGGCCTACATGTTTAATCCTCAGCATTTTGACAGTATTTTGGTAAATGGACTGCATTTATTTACATTTACATTTACATTTAGGGCATTTGGCAGACGCTTTTATCCAAAGCGACTTACAAGGTGTACGATTTATATAGCACTTGTCTAACCAGTGCAGCCACTCAAAGCGCTTTACAAGTCATGCCTCACATTCACACACACTCACACACCAACGTTAGTGAGTTAGCCATGCAAGGCGACTTGGCGACTTGGTGTCTTTCTCAGGGACACGTCGACAATTGGCTATGAGGAGCCGGGGGATCGAACCAGAAACCTTCCGGTTGTCAGACGACTGCTCTACCTCCTGAGCTACTGTCAGACGACTGCTCTACCTCCTGAGCTACTGTCAGACGACTGCTCTACCACCTGAGCTACTGTCAGACGACTGCTCTACCTCCTGAGCTACTGTCAGATGACTGCTCTACCTCCTGAGCTACTGTCAGACGACCGCTCTACCTCCTGAGCTACTGTCAGACGACCGCTCTACCTCCTGAGCTACTGTCAGACGACTGCTCTACCTCCTGAGCTACTGTCAGACGACTGCTCTACCTCCTGAGCTACTGCCGCCCATCCAGGGCCTGTACCGTATTTGTGACAGGGGACTTTGCAAAAGCAGATTTGACATCATGTATCATCGGCGGGTAATTTCAAGGATTTTTTGTTTTACTTTTTGTTTAATTGAATTCATGTACTTTCTCTAGGAATTAGAATTATTGTGCACCTTCATGCTAATAAAGAATAACTCAAAAAGTTATGTATGGAATTGGACAAAACTTAGATTACGTATGGGCCAGGGAACAGCGCTCTCCCTCCTCTCCCATGCTCCCTGCACTCACACCTTGCCAACCTGCGCTCATTAGTATGCAAACTTCTTGCAGTCCAATTAAATATGAATATCCATTCATTGATTCAAGATTCAAGATTCAAGATACAAGATTTTTACTTGCCATATGCAACAAGTACAACGGAGAGCTTACTTCCCATTCCCTCCTGCAGGAGGAATTTAAACATTATATAGTGTATGGCCACTGTCAACCGGAACACACACACACGTCTCCTTGAATCCTACATCGAGAAGCCGGGAGAGCAATTGGAAGCACGAGAGGACACTACGGTCTACATAATGGAGATCACAGGTGTAATTTACACAGTGAACGCTGATAACATGTCCCCACCACTTTTTAAAAGCATAATTAGTTATTATTATATATTAATATAGAATTGAGTTATTTAAACTTAAAATAAGCTTTTGAGGGAGGTTATTTTGCACAGTAACGGCATGAATATATAAGAAACAAATGTGCATTGTACAAAAAAAGAGGATCGGAAGTGTGGAGTGTGTGTGGGTGGCGACAGGTTTAAGTAGCCTCATCTGGCCCAAGTCAGACTGATTAGAGATTGAGGCTGCACACCTGTGGTGCATGAGAGAAATCAAAGCCCACAGGTTAAACCAGCCATCACCACACACACACACACACACACACACACACTCAGGAGGCGGGCTAACATGTCAGCGCGTACCACCTGCTCTGCTTGTTGTTCAAACAGTCTCAACCTCTGCAATAAACTGGGTAGCTCATCATCCACCTGTGTCTTGGTCGTCGGGAGGAGCCACCAAAGATGCCACTTCAGAGGCTGCAGATGGCAGCGTCGACTGCTACGATAAGCTAACAAAAACTCTAAAGTGACCCACAAATGTGCCCCTTTGATGCACAGCTATGCAATTATCTACTCTGACCTCATTACATTGCCTAAAATCACATATTTTGAAGGCTGTTTAAAAAAAGCTTGTTTTTAATCTGAGGCCCCACTACCTTTCAACACAAAGTGACAGTGACTGGAGAGACTGGAGATCCTGAAGAACCAGAGATCTTCAGCGCCTCCATAAGGACACACTTCTCAGGCGGGCCATGCTGTATGCAGCCGCTGCAGAGACGGCTCAGACAATGGTTGACTGTAGCCGCATGCAAATATATAATTTTATATCTCTTCTTTATTTAGCTGCTAATAGTTACGATGTTGCCTGGTAAAGTTAGTTGGCTGCCCTTGGAATAGTGCTAGGTAGCCCGTCAACATGTTTGCGCTTAATTTGTTTGTGCTCAACAACATCAAAATGATTTTCGAGGATAAGATGGAAATGTGTTGTACGATGGGCTTACGTTAGCCCACAACGGAAAATCCAAGAGTGCGTTCAACGCAACAGACATAATGTGGCGTTTTTACATCAAAGGACATGGCAGATCGATCCAGGACGACTGGAAATCCAAAACATAAAAGGGACATTTAGACTGACGGAAACATAAGATATGACGGCATGTGGCATATGTGAAAGCAAGCGTGTGAGGCATGTCAACCGTGTCCACTGGTTACACGTGGAGTCAGCCCGTATCACCTTTACGCCTCAACCTGGTCACTCTCCTTTACCTCACGCACACACACACACACACACACGATCACAGGTTGAAACATGTGAACACATTGATCGGTAGGAACATGTACCCCTCCCTCGCACTGACCTTGTTGAGCATGTCCCTCTCTCGCACCAGCTCCTCCTTGGCCTTCTTATCCAGCTCCGCCTGCTTCTTAGATAGCTGCAGTTCTGGGGGGGGGATAGAGAGACAGATGAAAGGATCTATTTAGTCATTGATTGAGCAGGCACTCTAGACACATCTTGCTCAAGGATGGTACACCACAGACAATAGAGCGGTGGGGATCGAACCCGCTACCTTTCAGCTGGATGTCTAGACATGGTAGCGACGACACTACCCTGCCCTTTCACTTTGTTTTGTTCAATGTTTCGGTATGTTGACAAACCGTTGTTTTTTTTTGTCATTTTTGGTTGTTTATTGGTTGTTGTTTGTTTATTATTGTTGTTGTTGTTGTCTTTAGCGTCAGCGACGAGCAGTGTTTGGGTGAATCATTTCAAACCAATAAGTGGACGCACACCACAGGGGTGTGAATGAAACACTCACACTGGCAAGAAGATGCCTGTTATTTGCACGTCTGAGGAGAACAGAAGCACACGTGTGTGTGTGTGTGTGTGTGTGTGTGTGTGTGTGTGTGTGTGTGTGTGTGTGTGTGTGTGTGTGTGTGTGTGTGTGTGTGTGTGTGTGTGTGTGTGCTTTTAAACCATGCTCAAATGACAGGGACTGACTGGGACCAAAAACAATGTCCCGGGACTTCTTGACCCAGACCAGCCCCTGCAACAGGCCGTGGTCCAACAGAACCATGTTGTATGGGAACATATCACAAATGCAGTCGATTCAACGTTCAGTAAATAAATAGTGTATCATATAAAAAGATAAACTTATATCAATACATACTTTTAAAAAAAAAGTGAAAACTGCTTTTATTTAGGTCAAAGGCATGTTCAGTAGGGGGGTTCTGGGATACTAGTAATTCTAAACCTATGGGCTTGTTGTGAACAAACGTCATACCAATGACTGTGGTCTTGCAGTGATTAAAAAGTGAGTTGATCAACTGAAAAGCAAATAATGCCTTAATTGGGGGGGGTGGGGGGGTTAGAGGATTCTGAGGGGACCACAGCCTGTTGTGGGGCCAGTCTGGGTCAAAATGTACCAGGACCCCGATGGTCAAGAGACCCCACTGGGGGAAACCCCCCCCCCCCCCCAGTGCTCCAGATGGTCGGTCCGTCGGTCCGTCGGCTGTAGATGAAGACATTGCGTTGGGCAAAGTGCGGTCTGGGGGCAAACCCAGACAGGTGGGTGGAGGTGAGATGGGGAGAGAGACGGAGTCAGAGAGAGTAAGAGAAACAGATAGAGAGAGAGAGCTAGAGAGAGAGAGAGAGAGAGAGACTTGCCATTGAAAGGAAAAGAGGAGGGAAATGCCAGTGAACATTTCTAAGTGCTGCCCCGGTGTCAGGAAGAATGAGCGTCTCGCCTGTCATACGAAATGGGCATTCAATGTAGTCCCCTCTGTCGGCGTGCGTGCGTGCGTATCGAGTGGGACTGTTGTCCTCCCCACCCCGTGTCAGCTGGCCACCCCCCCCCCGCCCTCCTCCCCCACCCCACGCCTCCCCCACAACCATCCATTCACCCGTCCATCCATCACCCCCGAGGACACCTCATTCATGTAACGGCCCATTCCCAACTCATCCATCATGACACACATCAAGCGGGCACCAGCAATGGCACAGCGCCAAGGCGGAGCCTGCCACTCGTCCCTCAGACCCCTACCCCCGACCGCCTCCCCTTCTTTGCTATTCTGTTGTTTCAATTCACAAGTTGACATTACATGTGGTTTACACCACAACATCCTAGGGAGCAATGAAGGGAGCTAATTTACGCTACTGTACATAGGGCCATTGCAATATGTTTATATATATCTATATCTATATTATATATAGATATAGATATATATATCTATATATACAATTTTACTCAGATTTGACCATTTTAAACCATCTTATTTAGTTTAGTTTAGTTTTTATGTTATCTGTTTTTTTTACTTTGTTTGTTAAGAGTGACCGTCAGGATTGCTACTCAATTTCATTGTGCTTGTGCAAAGACAATAAAGGCATTCGGATTCGGATTCGGATTCATTCGGATTCGGATTCTGATTCATTCTGATTCTGATTCATTCTGATTCATTCGGATTCTGATTCATTCTGATTCTGATTCTGATTTCATTCTGATTCGGATGCATGTGACTACGAATCAGTATGAATGAAGATGTATTGGGACCATACCAAAAGAGGCCTTGGAGGACCATCTCCTCCCTTACAACAGGGGAGAGACGTTATTTTGTGTCATGTAGTCGTGTGTGTGTGTGTGTGTGTGTGTGTGTGTGTGTGTGTGTGTGTGTGTGTGTGTGTGTGTGTGGTGTGTGTGTGTGTGTGTGTGTGTGTGTGTGTGTGTGTGTGTGTGTGTGTGTGTGTGTGTGTGTGTGTGTGTGTGTGTGTGTGTGTGTGTGTGTGTGTGTGTGTGTGTGTGTGTGTGTGTGCCCTACCTCTTTCCAGGCCGGCGAGTGTTTTCTGTGTTTTCTCTCGCTGCACCTCCATGTCCACCTTCTGGTTCTCCATCTGTTGGTCTCTCTTCTGGATGGCTTCCACCGTCTTCGTTAACTTGGCGATCTCCTGCCGCTTATGACTCAACTCGTCCTCTTTCATCTGGGGATAGGGGGGGCACGGGGGGTGTCAGATATTAATGGGGTGTCGCCAGATTGTAATAGGCCCCTGTACGTTAAGAACCTTTGCGGCACACGCCGTTGGAGGCACACTGTGGTATTTTAGCTCCCTCATTCATTCACCCTTTCATCATACCACATCCACTACAGGGGAACAACAGGGCTGTACTCCGCACCCACACACACACACACACACACACCGAGGATTGCGGATGCGTTTCACGTTTCTGCACAACAAAGAGTATACTGTGGCCGCAAGCTCATTTGGGTGGCTAAAAATACACCCAGTTAACAACTAATGGTCTGTCTCCCATATCCATTGCTAAAAGCCTCAGTGTGAATCCCTCAAAGATCAATAGAGTATTATGTTATCTTACTTTAGGTACATCAGATTTTCCTAGGTATATATATATATATATGCATGTGTATGTGTGTGTGTGTGGGTGGGGGTGGGGGGTGTGCTCTATCTTCTATTTTCTATTAGGCATATATACAGAAATGCAGAGATGCAATTGTTGATGTCATATTTGTTGTTGTTTGTTTATTTTTTTCTCATGCTCGTCTTATACGTCTTCTCCCAAAACATTTGAAACTATATCGTTTTATGCCTGGCACTGGCACCACAAGTGTTTCACAGACGGACCTGTACGCTGTTATTCCCTCATATGTGGGTGAACTGTGTCTAAGCAGTGCCCCCTTGTGGTCGCCTTACGCAAAACAACATAAATGGCCAAAAGGCGGTTGACACGCTATTACCGTGAGCCTTCATGCGCACTGACCACAGCATAATGAAAACGCCCTAAGGTGTGCGCACACACACTCACAGAAATACAGTTTACGTCCCGTTTATTTTTTTATTTGTGTTAATCCATTTTCATTTAATTTTCATTTATCATATGCAGCTATTATTGACGTGCAATTGAAACCCAAAGTATCAAGGTTTTGTCCTTCTGACTGCGCACTGCTCAGTATATGCAGCACTGCCACATTAATGGAATCGAACGGGTTGATACTAAAATTGGATTGAATTTTTCAATGGGGGGGATATGAAAGATAGTCCTGCACAGGGAGAGATGGTTTGTATCTTGGTATGAATCATAGGGGAGCGGGGGGGGGGGTCATTCGTTTGGCCGGATCTTTTTATTTCATCCTCAGTCGGTCGGTTTTTCTTTGCGAAAAAAACAAAAATTTCCTCTGGAAAACGCCGAAAAACTAAAAGGTCAACGGCGATTCATTCCTCCGTTATGCGGAATATACAACAAGACGCGTTATCTCATCTCTGTTCCGCGCAAGGTGGGGGTGGGGGTTGGGTCGGGTGGGTGGGGGGGGGGGGAAACGAATCATCCGTGGGGCTCCCTGCACTGCTTATTAGACCCTAGTGGCTCTCGGAGGTGCTCTGGGCTCTGGGTGGGCAGCACAGGTACCTTTCAACTGACCCAATGTTGATACTTACTGCCTACGCCTCACTCCCTCTCACTCACTCGCTTGCTTTTTGCACATTCACCTCCACACACCTCCTCACATGCGTGTGTGTGTGTGTGTGTGTGTGTGTGTGTGTGTGTGTGTGTGTGTGTGTGTGTGTGTGTGTGTGTGTGTGTGTGTGTGTGTGTGTGTGTGTGTGTGTGTGTGTGTGTGTGTGTGTGTGTGTGTGTGTGTGTGTGTGTGTGTGTGTGTGTGTGTGTGTGTGTGCTTGTGTACTGTGGGAGTGTGTGTGCATGTGCACGTCAGCGCGCGTTACCTTCAGGTCGTTAGCCTTCTGCTGGCTCTCCAGGGTCTGCAGCTCGGCGGTTGCAGAGTGCTGCTCGTTGTCCTGCTGCCTCCTCGCCTGCATCTGCTCCAGGTCCTTGGCGCTGAGCTCGTTCCTTGCCTGGGAGGAGAGGAGAGGACGTGTGGGAGGAGGGGAGAGAGAGGTGGAGGGTGAAACGAGCATCAGTGGAATGAGAGAGCATAAGAGAGAGAGAGAGAGAGAGAGAGAGAGAGAGAGAGAGAGAGAGAGAGAGAGAGAGATCAAATGTAACAATGAAATGAAACGTTTGAAAATCCCACCCATCGTTTGTAAAACAAAATTCCCCTCTCTGGGTTGTGTTTGTTTGTAAAACCAAAAAATATATAAAAATAAATGTCTGTCAACTCCCCAGGTTGCTGCAAATCACACAGCCACGCCACAGAGCAAAGACAGGAGAATGAATAAACCATGCACATGGGAAACATTCACGCTGATTGATATTTCGCCTTCAAAACAAAAAGTGCGGAGGCAAGCAGATGATCATTTATCGCCATCGCCGTCCAAGACCACTGGCATGCTGGGTAAACTTGGCAGCGCGGTGCCAAGCTACCCCACCATCTGCACAGACGGCAGGATGCGGCGTGTGTTGTGGTCGGACAGGGGAGGGGGGGGGGAAGACATTTAATGACGAGATGACGTCGCCATCAACTCTTTCCGACGCCACCAGGGGGGGGGGGGGGAGGAAAAGAAGGTCAGAGAGATGGAGAGAGAAGGAGGGTAGGGGTGTGGTCGTGGGGGGGAGGGGGGGGGGGTGTTCGACCCTACAGGTCACCCCCACTGGGTGTCCTGCTGAAGCATGGTATCCATTGGAGAGTATTACTGACAAACAACCTTTTTCCCCAGCACTGACCAAGGTCAGTGCTGTGAGGTGTCCTATGTGATACACACATCTTCTTAAGTTCCAAGCTTTCTCCTTCAGATTCACCTGGACCCATTTGTCATTGTTCCAGGTGTTTGGGTTCAACGCATCCGATGCTTTATTGGACTACAGTTTTGCTTCGTGATTGCGGTGGACAGGAAAAAATGGTGGATCACAGTGCGTATGTATCCACTACGTACATTGCGTATATTAACGTAATGTACATTAATATACATCTCAAAATCAGCTAACTCAGTCTTGAAAAGACTTAAAAGGCAGTGGTCTTTAGGGCAGTGGGCTTCATTCAGCTGCACCATTTCCATAATGTGACACATGGGACACATTTCAATACACCGTTTATTACGTCAGTGCTGTGTGTGTGTGTGTGTGTGTGTGTGTGTGTGTGTGTGTGTGTGTGTGTGTGTGTGTGTGTGTGTGTGTGTGTGTGTGTGTGTGTGTGTGTGTGTGTGTGTGTGTGTGTGTGTGTGTGTGTGTGTGTGTGTGTGTGTGTGTGTGTGTGTGTGCGCGCGCGCGCGTTTAACTATGTGGACCTTTGAATCCATCAGCTGCTGCTTTAGCCTCTGCTGCTCGTCCTTGTCCCGCTGGCTCTGCTGCCTCAGGACTTTGATCTCAGAAATGTTGGCCTCCACGTCGGCATGCAACTGCTTCACCTCCTTGTCCAGCTTCTCCTTCTGCCGGGACTCCCGCGAGAGCTCGTTCTGGCCGACCTGCAGCTTCTGCTGGAGCTGTGGAGGAGAAAAGGGGAAGCGGGGAAGGAGAGCGGGGGGGGGGGGGGGGGGGGGGGGGTTGTGAGAATGTGTCAAGAGCGTTTGGCCAGCAAGCTGAGTGATAAATGCTTCCTGCTTATCGGGCTAAAGGGTGTTCACGACTTACGGCCCTGGGTGTGTGTTTGTGTTTTGTTGTTTCAGTTTAGAACGCGCCCTCTTCCTTGGCTTCCCTTTCCTTTTTTTATTTTCTGTGAGGGTCAATTAGTGAATTGGTTATTGGTTATGTGTCGTTGTGTGTGATTGCTTGGGCAGGTGGCAGCTGGTATATCAAGGCCAGTGCGGGCAGATTCCGGTTGCCACCTCAGCAAAGTTGTGTCTGTTGGCTAAGTTGAGAGTGGCGTTACCGGTGTTTTGCAACTTGGATAAATGCATTAGCCTGTCAATTCTTGTTACGTGTATTAACGTTCTTGGAAGCTGAGGTGGACTTGGAAAGTGTTGTGTTGCACCTGGGCAGCAGGTTACCCATGGTAACAGGGGATACAGGATAACTAACTTCAAATATAAATCATGGTTTATATTTAGATTCGGACACCTTGGAATTAGGTCCATATCGTAGTCCATTGAATTCAGTGATGTGTTGAATAAAATATATTGTGGAATTTGAATTGTGTTTGTGTGTACACATTAACAGAGGTTAATCATGGGTTTACTTTGATGTATTAATTAGCTGTTGATTGAATGGCTGAAAACAAACAAAAAACGTAACGTCATTCAAGAAACGTAATTAAAAAACAATTAGCAAGATCAACTAAATTTTAAAAGCAGTTTCAAAAGCACACGATCCAAAAAAACATCAAACACCATTGACCTCAAAGGGTTTCCATGGATGCGTGTCTGCTATATCTTGCACCCAACCTTGGAATATGTGTAGGGCAGTAGCACACTAACTGTAATTCCCTCTCATGCAATGATGACAGCAATGCGTTCTTTATGGTACTGGTAGGATTTATTCAAATCCAGACCATGAGAACTGTGAAACACACACATGAAACACATTAAATCCTTCCGCAATAATAATAATAATAATAATAATAAACTCACTTAGCAAACATTTCGTTAGCACTTTAGCTACCTGGCTTGAGCCTACACACAGCTAACAACCACAACACCAAACGTACCTTATTGGCTGCATGCAATAAGAGAGGAAATTATGGAACTTCACTGACTGAACTGACTGACTGTGACGGAACTATCTCTTATATACAGAGATTTTGACACGCGTGCGTCGGCATAAAACGTCCCCGGAACACTGTGCGCTTCAACCATTAGTTCCGCCCTTAATCTACAGCATTTAGGTAGGAACCAAAAACTGGTAGGAACCAAAAACTCAAACTGAACACAGAGGCAGTTACACATTGAGCCGTCTTGCCTTCCTGCCATAGAAAGACCTTAAGGGAGAAAGTGGATGTAATTACCTCAGAGATAGTCTGGCCGCTGCTCTCTATCTGGGACTCCATCTGCCGCTGGACGGCGGCGGCCTCAGTGAAATCGTCTGTCAAACTCTGAACACTTATGAGCAGCTCATCCCGCTGTGTGGTCAACTCGATGCTCTTCAGTAAATCGTTGGCACTACAAAAAAAAAATAGAGAAAACGTACGTTGAACACACCCTATCCAGACACGATTACTCATGGCTTTTAGACAGATTTTGGACGGTTCATAGTCTTTCATAGACTTTACATGTTTATATTTTACTAGGTGTGTCCAATATCTGTCATATTAATTATTTTCCCAATAAAAAAGATGATAGATGCATACAAATGCTTGCCTCTTCCCTCCTCAGGGAATGCTAAAGAAAAATTATGTAAACTACCTCACAACCCAGACTTCCTCACAACCCACACACACACACACACTTAAGAATCAGTTTAGAAATAAACCGCTGTTTAAATTAACTATCTCAATGAATGTTGTTCCCAAATTTCCATACTCTCTAGGATCATAATTCTAACTTGACTTACTACCTTACTATACCTTACTATCTAAACTTCTATATAATGACCTAGAACATTCTAGCAACCACATATACCACCCAAGCAACAAAGTAGAACAACAACCCCCTAGAACACCATTGGAACCACACAGAACACCCAGAGCACCAACAACATCTTAGCAACCATCTAAAACATCCTTACATCTACCGAGAACACCCTAGCAACCCCATAGAACACATAGAAAATCCTAGCAACCACCTCGAACCTCCTAAGAACCCCCTAGAACACCATATGAACCACACAGAACATCCTAGCAACCACCCAGAAAACCCAGCAACCATCCTAGCAACCATCTAGATCATCCTCGCAACCATCTAGAACACCATAACAACCACCTAGAACACTAGAAGCTGTGCGGAAGACAGTTCAAGTACCGTCCAAAGCACCTAAGAAGCAACATATAACACGATAGCAGCTGCCATAAAACTTCAGCAGTACTTTGCGTCACTCGTCGCTGTACAATTTTCCAATAAAGCTATAAAGCTTAAAACTTTATTTACAGCAAGCTGCACACCACAGTTTCTTCTGAAATGTATCTTTTTCTAGTTTACTATACTAGTACTCTTCAGTCATTTGGCAGATGCTTTTTATCCCAAACTACTTACAGTGAATTCAGATACAGGTCATTACAGGGGAACTACGCTGCTTTTCTAACAGGCTTTGTATCATTAAATCCCCGAAATAGAGTTTTCCGGATAAATGTGGGTAGTATATGCAAATGAAAAAATATTTGCATGTTTCCTGCGCCAAAATTCCCTGCTACTTGTGTCTGTGATAGATAGAGATCAGAGATGAGGTAGGAGGATGCCTTCAGGTAGACTGCCTACGCTGCACTGTAAAAAATAAACATTTTTTAACAGTTTTCCCCAATCAATTTTAAGTAGTTTTCCCTGTATTTGAAAATGACCGGAAAATCATATTAAATTACAAGAATAAACTGTTTATTGAAATGTGTCATGTGATTTAACAGAAAAAAATCTGTAAAAATGGAATACGTTAAATATCTGTTTTTTAACACCTTTTAAAGGCAATTTTAAGAACATTAACCGTAAAAACAAAGAATTCTTCATTGGAAAAAGTTGCCACGTTTTTCTGTAATTTTACAAAAAATGACATATCTTATGCAGATATATCACTGTAAAATACATGGAAATCAGGGGTGGACAGTAATAAGGTAAATGTAATTCGATGTACTTAAGTACATTTTTGAAGTATCTGTACTTTACTTAAGTATTTCCATTTTGGGCGACTTTTAACTTTTACTCCGCTACATTTCAAAGTAAAACACATCACCTTCTATTCCACTAGATATGTGGCATCTGTCGTTCCTTCTTATGAGTGAGACTTTTATATAGAAATAAGCACCGCGAACTAACCAATCAGGGTACGGCGCGCGCTTTATGGGTTGGACCTATTAGATGTAGGCTAGCTACCCACGTGACCCAGTAGTACCTGTCCATTACAGCGCAACAGCCTGGACAATGGCGGAAGAAAGTCCTTTGTAATGGAAAAATCATATGTTGTCCCTTCTATCACTCTGTTTATTGACCTCAGGGTTCTAGTAGAGAATGCAAATGTCATTCTCCCTATCACCCTTTTGTCCTATTGTCCTGAGGGGTCTTGTCTTGTCCTTATCCTGTTTGACCAACTGTAATGTTTATCTCACAGCGGGGGACAGTGGCTATTGCAGTCTACAGCTGTTGAGGCATTAGGCGATATGGACTTAAAACTATCACGATATTTCATGGTATTTATCGCGATAACGATAAATTACGATAAATTACAACAAAAATACGTAAGGGATAATGAACGGAACGCACATTAATAAGTCGGTAGTCGGTCCCGACTTATTATGATTTACTTCCGCGGAGAAAAAAATAGTTCTCCGAAGTTGAGGCGTTGCTTGGCAACTGGCGCAAACAATTCAGCAATTATATCAGCAAGTCAGTATTTTCCGTCAGGAAAAGTGAACGGGACTACTCGCGGAGTGATTTGATGAACGGGACTACTCGCGGAGTGATATGATAGCCGTGAATAGAAGCCAATTCCAGTGAAAATGCAAACGCCAATAACGCCATTGTTGTTCTCCTTCTACATGCCCACGTTTGTCGCATATGTAAACACGTCATTAATTATCGTGGGGAGGACTTATCGCGATAAACGATACGATATGGCACAGCCCTAGTTGGCATACAACTATTGAGCTGGATCAAAGGCTTGGCCGCTCCTGGTTCAACACCTCTGGCTTCCTCTGCCTGCACGAGAGTTCCTCTGTCCCGTGCTGGAGATGGGGGTGGTGGAGCCAGGTGGAGATGGGGGTGGTGGAGCCAGGTGGTCAAGACTTGCATCATTGGAGTGAAAGACAGTGTCTTAGGGGCAGTCATTACGGCATTACGGCGGACTTCCCTATCCTCACCTCATAGGATTCGGGGGCTCCCGACAAAGCTTTGTTTGTCTGTCTGTCTATATGTCTGTTTGGCCACTTGTCTACTTGTATTTGTTCATTGTGTTCTGCTTGCTTGATAAATATTCAAACTTAATTGAGTTCATGTGTGACAGTTCTTATTGATTGATAATTTGCCTTCTTATTCACGTAGATTTCCACCACAATTTGGTGTGAGAAGTGGGATGGTCACTCTCATGGCGGTAGGATCCCGGACGCAGACCGCGGCTGGCTGATCACCCCGTCGGGCTTCACAAGGAAGGGTTGACGGTTTGGTCCGTGGAGCCGCCGGGTGAGGTCGACGATCTTTTGGTTACGGTAAGAATCCGCGTGAATACTTATTGGCCAGCCGTTAGAGGTGAGGTTTAGTAGAAACCTGGATTAGCGCAGACGTGTGTTAATATTTAGTGAGTGCCGGTTGTCAGGGACAATCGGAGTGTCCGGGACACTCAGTGAATGCGAATGAGTGTCGGAGGTACCTGGTGAAAGTCACAGGCCGAGTGTCCAGGGACAGTGGATGAATGTAGTGTCCGGGACACTGACCGAAAGGGGGTACAGAATGAAAGAGAGTGACTGATTTAAAGGGGCACTACATGTCCGTATTCCAGGGAATACGTTGGATGAAGTCGTATATACGCGGGGATGAGCCCTTGATGTGTGCAAGGTCCACCTGGCGGTGGATAAAATAGTATAACTTCTAAGAGCTGTCACTGAGGTAAATTAACGCAATTTAAATAATTAAATACAATTAAAGGTCTGAAAGATATTGGAAATAATTATTATTTGTTAAAACGATTAAAAGATTAATTTTGCAAGGCGCAACACGGTGATCTCTCTCTCTCTCTCTCTCTCTCTCTCTCTCTCTCTCTCTCTCTCTCTCTCTCTCTCTCTCTCTCTCTCTCTCTCTCTCTCTCTCTCTCTCTCTCTCTCTCTCTCTCTCTCTCTCTCTCTCTCTCTCTCTCTCTCTCTCTCTCTCTCTCTCTCTCTCTCTCTCTCTCTCTCTCTCTCTCTCTCTCTCTCTCTCATCTTTATTTGTTCAGGGAATACAACATTGAAACTACGATTCGGAATATAGCTCAAAACTAAAGTTCATAAAAAATATGATCAAATAATAAGAATAAATAATAACATATGGGCTCACAGGGATCGAGGGAGGATGGCAAGGCAGAGGTTGCATCAAGTGTTAAACTGCCTTTACATGTGATGGCATTTTGGGGAGGAGGTTTTACGCTCTGTACTAGGATGGAGGGCCCCGGAGGGCCCACAGGGTGTCTAGGTGTAACTCAGTTAGCTCATTTAATTGTCAGAATGTAGGGGACGAATAGGCAGGGCCATAATGACTGTTTTCTTGAGTCAACTACCCAGGCTAAGGTGGACCTGGACCTTGACTGCCCTCCCCCAGCGACCCTACCAGCGGCCCGGCCAACCTGCTACTACCACTGCAGCAAGCCACGAGTGAAGCTGACCGATGTCATGAGAAGGTTACGAGAGACATGGCCGTAAGCAAGGCGAGCAGAGTGTTGGCCAGCAACAGAACCAACGCAGAGACAAGAACTTTACTCTGAAAAGCGGTTGCACTGGCTCCGGCACAAACGGCAGCTTCGAGTGTTCTAACCGCAATAAAGAAGGACACTTTGCAAGAGATTGCCCGGAGGAAAGCCGATTCAACCAGAGGCGTGGCCACAGTGATGATCATGATTCCGAACGCAACCAGCGCAGAGGGTCCAGCTGACTGGCGGGGAGGAGCAGGAGGGCGACGGGTCCACTACAGCTGGAGTCAACAAACAGGGAAGTGACACACGTAGACATGCAGCAGCACACACACACATGAGGGAAGCCATTGACATTAGAAGCACCACACACACCACAACCAGGCACATACGTACTGTATATCTAGAAAATATTGATCCAAAAGATGTTGCCTTTTCTATAATTGATTAATATTACAATTTGCAATGGTATTTCATTTGGGAAAATACAACTTGTCAATAACCTGACCCTAACCCTGACTCCAACCACTAACCCTAAAAAAAGAGCAATGTTGATATCAATCATGTTAATGAGGTTAATATGTTAATGTTGAAAGATCCGTATGATACTGAGGGGATTGCTCATTTTGTACATGTTGAATGTTATAGTACAATTGGAATACGTTCGTATCGCACATGAGCTGATATACAACCAAAGAGTATAATAAAATAACAGCTATATAAAATGATAATGTTACTTGCATTGGAGGTAATGCTGTGTTGCTGTTGACAAAGTGCTTAAGTTTTACAAGAAGAAATAGAGTGGTACTTTTATCACAGTGTTATATTACAGTGTGACATTTTATTTTTAGAAAAGAAAAGTGGAGGCCAGTATTCGATACAATTACCTATACAATTATTTCACTGAGAACACCCTTTAACTAATCTGGATTCATGTTATCAGGTTCTATAAGAACAGTTTTAATAATGTTATGATAAAACTTTAAGGTTTGCTAATTTAAGATTACAATTTTCGCACAATTAGAAAAAGTTTTTTATAATTTCATTTCTGGATGCTTGGTCAGTGCGTGCTAGCAGACATTTAGGAGGAAATCACTTAAGGTGCTCGTCTAACTGGGACAGGGTGAACCAAGCGGCCCCTGCTTATCAGTTGTCAAGTGAAGATTCCCTTCCCCCGTCCTTTCCTCCCCTTGTAGTGATCTCTAGCTTCTCCTTAGTGTCTGGCGAGAGCAACTCACACACCTTGAGCACATGTTTTGTTTGTTTTGTATTATTTTTGGTTTGTTTTTGTTTTTGTCATTCCTAGATTCGACATCTCAGCAGAAAAACTGAGTTCAGACGGTCAAGCGGTAGCCATTGTGTCAGTTACATAGACTAAATTCTATCATCACAAACTTGAAGGTAGTATCGACTCAACACATGTTGTAATGATGTCCCATTCATGGTTTATACAGTTGCGATAAAAAGGAGGGGGTGTGAATGGCCCTAGACAGGAGGCATGGTAGTTTCCGTATTATGATAAGTTGACACATGGGAGGGACCATGTGTCAAAAGGAGGGAGGGAGACTGCCCTATACCAATATATTCAAAGGACATCTGAAATTACGCACACATTTTTCTCCCACACATTTTTGGAGTAACAATGATTACCATAAAGAAGGTCAAAGTGTAATGAATACTGTGTAAGGAACAACTTTTTTCATCACAAACAGATTGTGGTTTTCTTGGACGCTTTGCTACTCCCTAGGCCAATCCTCACCCCATAGGATTCGGGGCTGTTTGTCTAAATGTCTGTCAATTTGTCTGTTTGTCTACTTGTATTTGTTCATTGTGTTCTGCTTGCTTGGTAAATCTTCAAACTTAATTGAGTTCATGTGTGACAGTTCTTATTGATTGATAATTTGCCTTCTTATTCACGTAGATTTCCACCACAACTTCAACACCCATGGCCTTATTTGAAGGATTTCTTTGAAGTTGTGGAACAGAAGAAGGATTCCTTTGTTTACAAATGCCTTCTCTGACTGCCTCAGTCCCACATGATTTCTTCCTATAAGAATTCTCCGTCGAATTTGAGGAAACACGTTGAGGTAAATGTTACATCTGGCACTACACTCAGTGCACGGTATCAATGCGCAATGTTTTCTATGTGGTGACCGCATCTTGTTTTATTGTGTGTTCATTAAATGAGTAGGCTCAACTCCGTTAACTCCTGTCTCATTCTCCATTATTCAAACATAACATTGCGACGAGAATGGCTGATTGTTCGATACCACCACCCTCCCCCTTCCTTGCCACGCCGGGCGAGCCACTGATGCCGTGGCCCCGCTAGATTTCCTCGTTCAAGACTTATATCCTAGCTGCCGGCTTGGAGAGAGTGTCCGCGGAGAGGAAACGTGCACTGCTGCTGCACTGTCTAGGAGCAGAGGGACAGTGTGTGTTTGAAACTCTCGGCCCCGCAGCGGGTTACACAGACTGTGGCCCTACTGAGGAGTCATTTCGCCACCCCACAGAGTGCTCTCATCCACCGCGTCATATTCGGACGGAGGCACCAGCGGCCGGGTGAGTCGGTGACGCAGTACGTGGCTGATCTACGAGGTTTGGCGAGCTCGTGCAAGTTTGGCGCGTTACAAGACAAACTGATCAGAGACCACCTCATACTGCACACGAACTGTGACAAGATTAGGGAAAGACTGTTGATGGAAAACGATGACGTGACACTAGCAGCAGCTCTACACCTAGCCGTTCAGGTTGAATCTGCTCTCGAATGTGCAGCTACATTGTCGGCTTCTTCCAACTCGCTAGCAGTGGACGAGGCGGCGTGCGTGCGACTCACTGACGCCCCTCCTCCATGTGAGTGCAGACAGCAGCGGGGGGAGTGTACAACTAGCCTCTCAGTCACGTGACCGCCCACACCAGCCGTGTGGGAATTGTGGCTCTCCTGCACACGACTCAAGAGCTCAGACCTGTCCTGCCCGTGGTAAAACCTGCTCCAACTGCGGGAGGCTGAATCACTTCCACAAAGTCTGTAGGTCTGCCCCAGCTAGCCTCCCAACCACCTACCACGATCATCCACAATGTCAACTCAGGACGAGTGCCATTTAAAACATGTTCATTGATGGTTGGTGATGTCACTCTGCCCCTCCTCCTAGACACGGGTGCTACGGTGTCCCTCCTGAACTGGGTGACTTATAAACAGTTCTTCTCCCACGAGCCACTGGGCCCGCCCACCACCACGCTGCGTGGCTATGCTAACTCCAAGATTGACATTGTGGGCTCCCTACAGCTTCCCGTGAAATACGGCGAGTCTTCAGGTTCAATATTGCACGCCATGGGACCAACCTCCTAGGCCTTGACCTCTTCAACAGCCTTGGTTTCTCTCTATTAGACACCTCTGGCTCTGAGATCCACACCGTTGCCATCCCCTGGCAGCAACAGTGGCCTGCACTGTTCAGCGGTGTGGGCTGTCTCGATGTTTTCGCCCACCAGCCCCTGGTAGACCCGCATGTGAGACCTGTCATTCAGCCCCTCCGCCACTCCCCACTGGCCCTCCGCGATGACATCTCCTCTGAGCTACAGAGCATGCTCGATGGCGACATCATTGAGCAGGTGAATGCGTCGCCCTGGATCTCCAACATCGTGGTGGCCAAGAAGAAGTCTGGGGGGCTGCGACTCTGCGTGGACTTGAGAGCAGTAAACAAGGCCATTTTCCCCGACAAATACCCCTTGCCAACGTCAGAGGAGCTCACCGCCCAGTTCTACGGGTCCACTGTGTTCTCCAAGCTGGACCTCCAGGTGCCACTACACCCCGAGAGCCGCAACCTCACTGCGTTTATCACCCACAAAGGGGTCTTCCGTTACAAACGCATGGCTTTTGGTCTAAGCTCTGCCCCCAGCTGCTTCCAAAAGATCATGGCCTCCATCTTCGCTGGCATCCCGGGTGTGGCCATCTACCTTGACGACATCGTGGTTCACGGGGCCACCATCAAGAGCCACGATGAGCGCCTCCACAGCGTGTTCAGTGCACTGGCCAAGCACCACCTCACACTCAACGGTGAGAAGTGTGTCTTCGCCGCCCCAGCCGTTGAGTTTGTGGGGTTCCGCCGCTCGGCTGACGGCATATACCCATTCTACTCAAACACGGAGGCCATCCACCGCGTCCCGGAGCCCACCTCAGCTGCTCAGTTAGCCTCCTTCCTGGGCATGACAGAGTTCTACCTCTTAGCGTACTTCGACCTGGCCAGCCCCACCCTCGTCACATGCGACGCCTCCACCACGGCCATTGGTGCGGTGATGTCCCAGCTGCAAAAGGGGGTCGGGAGGCCGATCGCCTTCGCCTCACGGGCTCTCAGCCCCACAGAACAGAGGTACTCTGTGGGGGAGCGGGAAGCCCTAGCGTGCCTCTGGGCATGTGAATGCTGGCACATGTACCTCTATGGACGCTCATTCACATTGAGGACAGACCACCAGTCCCTCACCACCCTCCTGGCCACTTCAGGCACCGGCCACAGACCACTCCGTCTCCACCGTTGGGCCGACCGCCTGCAGCAGTACAACTTCCGCCTACAGTTCACACCAGGCCGGGACAACGTGGTGGCTGACCTGCTGTCACGCTCAATCCCCAACCCACCCTCAGACCCACCTTCGACCCCTGAACGGGACCAGGCAGAGCACGACCTCGTCCAGCTCCTCCACACACCTCTTCAGGAGACCGTGTCGCTGAAGGAGCTCCAGGACGTCTGCGGCGAGCTGCATGGGGTACCGCATCACCAGCGTTTCCTCGTCGTAATCTACGACCTGCACTCTAAGTGGCCGGAGGTAATACCCATGGGCTCGGTCACAGCCAAGGTGTTGGTTGACATTCTTGACTCCCTGTTCGCATGTTGGAGCCTGCCCAAGAGGATCACAACCGACAATGGTCCCCAAATGGTCTCCCACGAACTGTCCTCTTATCTGGAGGGGAAAGGGATCCGCCACATTCGCACAGCATTCTACAACCCAGCGGAACTACAACCCAGTGGAACGGCTGAATCAGTCACTAAAAAATGGCATCAGGGCCCACCTGGCACAAGGGTACACGCTCATCAACAGCCTCCTCCAGACGCTGCTGCATTACCGGGCCACCCGACACGCCACCACAGGAGTCTCCCCAGCCTCCCTCATGCTGGGCCGGGAGCTTCAGCTGCCTCTGGATAGGCTCCGCCCCACACCAGCTCAGGCCCCAGCCCATCCGGTTCAAGCCACAGTCGCCACACGCCAGCGTCTGATGAAGAACCGTTTCAATAGGCCCCGACGTGCTAGGCCACCTGCCATGGCTGCCTTGGACTGGGTCAGGATCCAACGACCTCACTGTGACAACAAGCTCCACTCATTTTGGTCAGACCCTGTCCAGGTCAGCCAACAGCTTGGCCCGGCTTCGTTCAGGCTCGCTGATGGCACGCACTGGCATGCTAGCCGCCTGCGTAAGGTGCACGTCCCCGCCGGCCCAGTGCCTGCTGCTACAGCTCTGCCGGCCGCACGGTTCGATGCCGCACCAGCCCCAGCCCCTCTAGCCCAGCCAGACGTCGTGGGGCCACCGCCAGTGGTTGTTGTTGCACCTGAGCCCCGCCCAGTTCGGGCACGCAGCAGGCCGGAGCACCTGCGTGATTTTGTAACTGTGACTATAACCCGTAGGTTCCGTGAGGGGGGGGGAATGTTACATCTGGCACTACACTCAGTGCACGGTATCAATGCACGATGTTTTATATGTGGTGACCGGATCTTGTTTTATTGTGTGTGTTCATTAAATGGAATAGGCTCAACTCCAACGTTAACTCCCGTCTCATTCTCCATTATTCGAACATAACAGTAAGCTCATGACATCTTTCATTGTTTATGTGGTCAGTCACTAACACATGTATGTCGTGTCCATTGCATGATGGCTGTTGTATGTCATTGGTAACTCTTGAGCCGCGTTGTTACACCGCAACGATAATGGCAACGCAGGCTGGAGCTAGTAATCACTTGAAGTCTATTGATGTTAGCTAGCTAGCTGTTTCACATTAGTTTGTAACATAAGTGCTCATGACCCATCTTTTAACCTCATTTAGTGGTTAGTTTCAAATGCACTTTGGAAATACATGGGGCTATACTTTTCTTTTGACATTCTAATCGGGTGAAATGGTTATCAGTGTGACTGCAAAAGGTTTGAATTGATTCTTAGCATCTAATGGAATTTTTATTTCATGTCTGGACTACATCAAGGACCATCTGGAACAAGAGACTTTCAATCATTTGCAAGGTGATGCCTCCAGCGCCTCTGATGAAGACGACTTCTTTGCAAGCATGAAGCCTGCTCATGGTCAGGAAAGTATTAGGCAGTTGGATGGTTATCTTGCCTGCAAAGTTGATGACAAAGACATTCTGAAGGCTCCCAGTCAATCAGACAGGTTGGTTTAAGCTACTAAATGGTCACACTGTAAAAGTTCAAGGAACAATCAAAGATTTTTCTTGTCTCTTTTTCCCCCTATGCTGTTGGCTGCAGTAGGAACTTGTATGTTAGCTGCCTGGAACTCCAACTTCATCCAGAAGTCTTCAAGCTAAAGTAAGACTTTTAATATGTTTTTAATATGACAAGTGGTATAAAAGCAAAATAGGGGACATCATTGCAGGCATGGAAATCGCCAAAGCGACGCATCTTGATGCTGACCTTCCTGGATGTCTAATGGTGCTCTTGAAGTATTTCAAGGAAGACGAGGGCAAGATGATCCTGACGGTTGATGAAATGTGTCTGCCATCTATCGTCTATCAACTAGCCGTCTATCAACTTCCAAGCACACCATGCATTGTTGCGTGTGGTATGATTTCTATGTATTGATTTTTTGCATAATTGGCCATAGCATTTCATAATTTCAACAGTATTAAAAAGGACCAGTGTGTAGGATGTAGTAATGTTTAGCAACCAACTGATAACCCTGATAATGCTCTGTAGATATAAAGCTAACAAAAACACAACCATTCTTACTTTCAGGTCATTATACGCTAATGAAAACATACTAATGAATATTATATTACATTTTTGCTAATGGATCCCCCCTACATCTTGTACACTGGTCCTTAAAATACAATTTAGAAAACTTCATAAAGTATATTTTCAAAAATATAAATGTTTTCTTGTTACTGTACGAACATCTAAGCCAATTAATGGCAAAATATTTTACAACAGTTGGTGGGGTTTTGAAAGTCATGATGTTAGACTATTCTCTTAACTTAAATGTTCAACTTTTTCTTATGTTGTTCATCGTAGGGAGTTCTCCCCTGACAGCCGGACACTTCATGTTGGCAGTGGACCAGACCATTGTAAATGGCAGGGACACTTCATGTTGGCAGTGGACCAGACCATTGTAAATGGCAGTGTTGCAAATTTTGGCGATGCCCTCGTTTGCAACGTACTACTACCTCAACATCACCTATCCAGCAGAACTGGGGGCAACTCTGGAATTCTTAGAGGTAAGACTTGAAGTATAATTCTTCTAAGTCCATGTAGTAACAATGTAGCTTTCCCTGTATCTACTTGTACCACTAAGTAGCGGTGTAGCACTAGCAAACGCTATGTGTCAGAACCTGAGGACAATGGAATTGGACAAGGAAGACACAACTGCTCTTGTGCACCAAAGCCAGCGCTTCGATGCTTTCTGTAGCCTTTCAAATCAATGCTTTCCAACTGTGGGGGGGTAGTAGACAAAGTTAAAATTTTCTTCATGCATAAACAAGATGTCTTCGTGGCTGCTTTGTTCATTGCAGTTAACTGTGCTTTTACACCGCTCACTGTTGACACACCTCATCTGCCTGGTTTGCACACAAACCTCTCAAGATGGCACTTGTAGCTACCCACTCTCCAAGGCTCTTAAAGTGAAGGCTTACTCTTGTTAATGGACCTGCTGCATTGCAGCCCAGTGTGACCGTGATGCCTAGTGACCACTTTAGATTTGACAAAACCTCATCCAGTAAATATTTCTCAAACCGATGCTTGTAATGTACAGATATGATCATAACATTCAGTTCTACTTCTGTCTTTAACAGGTGCCTTTTCAAGATAAATCCTGACAAGGGGACCAAAGTGGGCAAGAGTGTAGCAAAGAAAGTGCAGACCATCAACCCTAAGGTTCTTTCCTTGATTAAAAACATAGCAGACTTTGAGTGGAGACACACACACATACACACACACACGCGTTAGTATTACCAAATGTGTTCCACAACTTTTAGGCCAATATGTACCGTTAAAATGCTGAAATGTCATTCTGCTTCATTGTTATTTTTTTTATTGATTTTTATATATATATTTTTACTTAAACCGGTCATGTATGTAAAAATGTATGTATTTTTTATTGGCATAATACAATAATTTGTATATTGTGGTATGACTCATATACGGTTATATATATGGTTTTTAATAATTCATAATGTGAAATATTAAACAAAGTTTGTATATTTTAAATTAAGAGGGACACAATGTAAATGTACAGTTAACCTACATTTAGAAAAAGAAAATGCACGTATTTTTACAGTTTCTAAATGTATTTGAAGAAACAACACTTTTTTAAATTTCATGTTTTTATATGTAAATGAGCTTAGATTTACGGTACGTTTTGTAATAACAGAAATTATCTGTAATTAAGCTTTTCTTTATCATTTCTTTAAGACTATTAGTTTTATTTTTGAGGTGTAGGACTCGACAATTCCAACAATTAATATATGTTAAAAGTAATAGATTTCATGGAAATATAGGGAGATTTCTTGTAAAATTACAGTTCTAGATCTTTATTATGGTAAAGAAAATTACTGTTATTTTAGTTTATCTATGTTTTTAATATGACAGTTCTTTACTGTTTTTCAACAGACATTTTCAAATTGACCAAACCGCGTACCTATGCTCTTGACCTGTGGACGAGCCGGCTCCTTGCTCAACCAGCTGGGTCAACGTTGTGATCTCTTCTTTGAGAGTCTGAATACTTTCCTTGGCTCTGATGTCCTTATCGTGAGATGCATCGATGGTTTTCCAAGCATTCTCTAGTTCCTAAGAAAAAGTACAAAGAGATAAACAAGAAAAATATGTTTCAATTAAATTAGTGTTTTTATGTTTTTAAATTATCCCAGATGGACATGAGGGTGTTACAGCGGAAGGTGCAGGACATTAATAGTAAATCATTTAAATGAAAATAACAAATATAGTCATGCCCATAACTGCAAAACTATCATCCAAAGCACCCGTGTTTGAAACACGGCTGCATTGGATCATACCTTCTTCAGAGACTTGATGGTGGCCTCATCTTCCTGGGAGAGCTTCAGTGCAGCCGCGATTTTGGACACGTTCTCTGCGTTCAGCTCTCGATATCTGGTCATCAGCCTTTTCTCGTTCTCCTGGGACTTCTTGAGGGCGCTGTTGAGTTTATCACACACCACGCGGAACTTGTCCTTGTTCGTGTCCCCGTGCAGCTCACCGAGAACCATCTGGATCTGCTTCTCCAACGACTCAGGGGTCTCCTCTCCATCCATGCTACCTTTTTCCTGAGAATGACGGTTAATAATTAATCAAATAATTAACAAAGTCCTGTCAGGAAAGGTCCTCATGCAACTGTCGATGTAGTAGAATAATGTATAGGTATAGAAGTAATTGCCTTTCATTATGTTGGTCTAGTTGACAAGTTATCTTGTCAGTAGCAGTGACTCAAAACTTAAGACTATTTGACTTAGTCAACGGGTATTAGGCTACTGTGGCCTATAGCAGGGGTTCCCAACCTTTTTTGTGCCACAGACCGGCAGATACATGAAAAAAATCTCGCGGACCGGTTGTCAAAGTGTGTTGTCAACACACCCCTAACAAAACGGCAGGGCTCGATTTCAGTATAAACGCGCATGTACGCGGAGCACCCGTAAAAAAACCGGCTCGTTCGCGGGTGCGAGCCGGCTCCCGTCTTTCACTTAAGACCGTTCGCGACCGACACGTCACTAGCGAGTAGTCTCTTTAGTAGAGCGTGCAACTGAAAGTCTCGTTATGCCGCCGATATATATTTAATCTATATATATAGATTATACCGCTATATAATCTATATATATAGATAATACTATATATATAATCTCTATATATAGATTATACCGCCCGCCGTTCACCTATACTCAAATTATTTGAGTCAAATATGATGATAAACACACCCGGCAGTAACACCTCCACGGCCCGGAACCGGTCCGCGGCCCGGCGGTTGGGAACCCCTGGCCTATAGTATAAGCTTGCTCTTTGACTAGGTCAAATAACATAATAGCCACCTTGTTAGACCCGGTCAGACGTTAATATATCTTCTCTAAAGAGCTGATACAAATATTACAAACAAACTATGAATACACATTTTGTTTAAGATAAGCCTTACAGTAAATCATTACAGTAAATCAGTCATGCAATACAACGAAAACAGCTGTAGCTGTTTTCGAAGAGTGGCTGTATTGAAGGAAGATGAAAAGGCGTAGTTATATAATTGTAGGAACAAATGTAAATTGTAATTATAACTTCTAGCCAAATAATAACTTGAGATTCCAGGACATTGGTGCCCACTGCAACCGTTGAAGATGATTCATATTCATATAATTAATTCACTCATATCATTCATGGGTTGATGCCTACACATATCACCAATTGCCCAACTAGCTAAGAACCCCTAAAAAAAACGAATTTAAGTCGAACGATTGACGAATCAATCGTCTTCTCTCTACCAAGTGTAGTCCGTGATGCGGGCATGTCGCTTACCTCCATCATGTGTCACGGAAGTCACCGTACCAACAGTTTATATATAAGTATCTAAAACCTACAGCTCATAAAGAACCGAAGAAAAGCTCCAAAAAACAGTTGTTGTTGCAGGTAACGTAGCAACAGCGACAAAGGGGGAGGCGCTTGTTGTACGCGTGTGTGTGTGAATGGGTGTGTGCGCGCGCGTGTGTGTGCGCGTGCGTGTGTGTGTGCGCGCGCGCGTGTGCGCGCGCGTGTGCGCGCGCGTGTGTGTGTTTGTGCGTGTGTGTAAATGCGCGCGCGCGCACGCGCGCATTTAGGACATCAATGTCCGAATTATTAACTAACTAAACTAACTAACTAAACAGCTGCAGCGAATACATACACTCTCTGAAGAAGAAGAAGAAGAAGAAGAAGAAGAAGACGCTCTTTATGGAAAAGTGTGAAATGAATGACTGACACTGGAGAATCCCTTCTCTTGCTCCTGTTGGCTGCTGTGTGTGTTGTTTTACGCTAGATGGCAGTTGTGCGCAACAGGCCTACGTGGGAATCCTCCTACAACCACTGGAGTTGATGGTTGTAATACATTTATGGCATTTTAAAGCAATACAAACAGTCCTCCTAAAAAAAAATTAAAACAATTGATCAATGTTTGTTGGTTTGTTTACTTTTTTCCCTCCCCATGTTTTTCCTTGTTATTGATCGCCTAACATTTTTTTGGAAACATTTCAAACTCCAATATCCAGATTAGATAGATATCCAGATTAGATTAGATTCAAATGTATTGTCACTGCACAGCACAAGTACAGTACAGAGAAAATAATTTGGCATCTAACCAGAGGTGAAAATGTTGCAGTAAAGTGCACGGTAATATATAATGTACAGTGGTTAAATAAGATGTATAAACAGTCAACTAGGTATAAAAACAGGTATACAATAACTTATAGAGTAGGTATGAGATATGTGCAGAATTACATATTTATATATATATATATATATAGATATACAGGTACGTATACACGTATCAACAGGTATAATATAAAAAACCTAAATAAAAACGTATAGTCTCGTAGTTCATGGGGCACTTGTGTAGCGGAGTCAATGATTCCACTTCCACCATTATGTACCGTTTCGTTATTATTTTATGTATATTATGTATATTCCAACTGAGACTGTTATTAGCAGTATTAGCAACCACACGCTGGCTGCCACTCTCAGACATCTTCACTTGTTTAACGTTGTTACTCACTGCTTTCTGATGCTGTCTTATGGAGCAGTAAGTTCTCACTGTAACTCCCTCTCATGCAATGATGACAGCAATGCGTTCTTTATGATACTGGTAGGATTTATTCAAATCCAGACCGTGAGAACTGTGAAACACACACATGAAATACAATAAATCACAGATCAAACAATAACAACATACATCCATATTATTTCTACTTCGTCTCTTAGTGTCACATGTCTTTACAATATTGTTAACCAAAATGAACTTAACCTACAAAACACATTAAATCCTTCTGCAATAATAATAACAATAAACTCACTTAGCAAACATTTCGTTAGCACTTTAGCTACCTGGCTTGAGCTTACACACAGCTAACAACCACAACACCAAACGTACCTTATTGGCTGCATGCAATAAGAGAGGAAATTATGGAACTTCACTGACTGAACTGATCGACCGAACTGACTGACTGTGACGGAACTTTGTCTTATATAGAGATTTCTACACGCGTGTGCGTCGGCATAAAACGTCCCCGGAACACTGTGCACTTCAACCATTAGTTCCGCTCTTACTCTACAGCATTTAGGTAGGAACCAAAAACTGGTAGGAACCAAAACTCAAACTGAACACAGAGGCAGTTACAATAACAGTAGTATTAATAGTAGTAGTTATTATTACTAGTATTGGCGCCCTCTACTGGGCCCCTGCAGACCTGAGTGGGATGCCCCAGGTAACAATTATCAGTCTTCTGTAACCTGTCTCAGTGAAATTAAAATTAAAATTTGTTATAAAAATGTGTTAGAATGTATGTAATTAGGTTGTTTTATGGGGGGGGGGGGAAATGCTTCTTCTACAGATGATATGTTTTCCTCATTTAATAACTCACGTTATGTTTTGTAATTGTAATTTGCTCACCACGTTATCGATAATCAATCGAATTGAAATATTTTTTTTTTGTTTGGTTGGAATCTGTTGGTTGGAGAACGAGGCTGTGAGATCCTTTGTTTTCGTGTTTATTATTATCAGAAGTGAATAAACGGCTGGTGAAGTCTCAGTGTTGGAATCTGTTGGTTGGAGAACGAGGCTGTGAGATCCTTTGTTTTCGTGTTTATTATTATCAGAAGTGAATAAACGGCTGGTGAAGATGCAAGCCCTACACATCACTGCACACATACATATAGGGCCCATAGCACCCTCCATCCACAACCATGGAGTTGAACTTTGCTTATTAACGCTACTGTATCTTACGATATATGTTTTTATTTTTTTATTTCAGAGCTGAAATATTGTTGAACATATATATATATATATATATATATATATATATATATAGGCGAATACGTTGTAGTGTTATTCTTTACAGTGGTTCCCCTTTTTCTTTCTCTCTCTCTCCCGCTCGGGTTGGTGCTGAAGAACAGCGCATGTCACTATGCCACGTCATAGTGTGTCATGTGAGCGTTAGACTTTATTATTACTAGTATATGTATAGACTTACATTACATTACATTATATTATAGTCATTTAGCAGACGCTTTTATCCAAAGCGACTTAGAATAGTGGGTTTCAACAAAGGTTAAGAGAACAAAGGTTAAGAGAACAAGGCAAAGTCAAAAGTGCATTTCCTTCCTAACAAGTCTCCAAGAACTGAGCCAATGCTCAGGTAGAAGTACAATAACATCTAATGTAATGACTGTAATGTAATCAGGTAAAAGTACAATCATCTAAAAGTAGAATATGTTGGAAAACAATAGAACAATATATAACAAACAATCTACTTAGACAATCTACTTAGAAAGACGCTAGTACGCTAGTTAAAAGTGATAACTTCATAAAACCGATGACTCAAGTATAGGCAATTTGATTACGAGTTCTGAGAATGGTTGTGTGACCCGGTGGCCAGACATCCTGACTCCGGTCAGAGATGACAGAGATGAAGAATGTTCACCAGTCATCATTGTCCGCCATGGTCTGATACTGTGTACCAATTATCCATGAGAAGGTTTGAATAAAAATGAATAACCAGACTGAGGACTACACATTGTGTGTGCACTTGAACTCAGACTTGAGCAGCCGCGTTTGAGTGGATACTTATGTGGGGTTCCAAGTAAAGCAAAGCAGTATTCATCAATCTCATTTTTCATTCCAAGGTTGTGCAATAAGTGGACAGCCAAAATACACCCTGATATTCACCGAGGCCATGTTCACTCTGAAGCATTTTCTCTAATACCCGTTGGGCTTTTGTGCCATTAATACGTTTAGCAGTAATTATTCCTTCTCAAAGTTCTTTCCAACCTCTGATACAGCTGCAGCTTTTGGACAATAGCACGCTAAATTAGCCTGGGAAGGAACAACGCGAAACGTGGGGTTATGACCGGGGCAATTCGGTCACGAAGCAATTGTTTTTTCAGATCCTTAAAGGCCATCTCGCTTTCAGTCTGTGTGTGTGTGTGTGTGTGTGTCTCTCTCTCTCTCTCTCTCTCTCTCTCTCTCTCTCTCTCTCTCTCTCTCTCTCTCTCTCTCCCCCCCCCTGGCAGCAGGCTCCTCAGACAATGTTCTGCTACACGGGCCCCACCCCACCCTGAGTGTGCTCCCCCAGACTCACTCAAGGTCTGCTCCTGGTCTCTCTCTCTCTCTCTCTCTCTCTCTCTCTCTCTCTCTCTCTCTCTCTCTCTCTCCCCCCCCCCTCCTGTTTCCATGCTGTATGTCAGAGCAACCTGACTCTGTTCTGCTACACGGGCCCCACCCCAACCCACCCCACCCCTGAGTGTGCTCCCCCAGACTCACTCAGGGTCTGCTCCTGGTCTCTCTCTCTCTCTCTCTCTCTCTCTCTCTCTCTCTCTCTCTCTCTCTCTCTCTCTCTCTCTCTCATGCATACAACCGAAGAGGAGCATGGACCAAGTACCTGAGACAAAGTGGGAACAATTTGAGAGCGAGGGCGAAAAGTGGACCACTTATAACGCCATGTTACCTTGACAACCACCATATGACAACATGCGCAACAGTTCCCATGGCAATGGATTATTTATTTTCTTCAGAGGAAGGCATTATCAGTGTGAGATGGTGGTGGCGGTTGATGGCAGTGATGGTGGTGGTGGTGATGGTGGTGATGGTGGTGGTGATGGTGGTGGCGGATGATGTCATCTAGATGAGGGGGTTGCTGTGTTTGTCTCTGCTCTGTGTCAGTCCCTGATTGGTCCACTGTGGCAACCATGTGGTGAAGGAGGATGATAGGAACACTGCAAGTCCATGCTTGGCCCATGCACGCGGCATCATGTCTCCAACATAAACATAAACACTAAACCCACTGAACATACCGTGGGTTTTGGGCCTGCATGTGGGGTAGATATAGCATCCTCATTCACAGATCCATCCTGCTCTCCTTTTTCAAAAGTCACCTGGGTTGTGAGAAAAATAACCAATCCAGGTTCATTATTTCAGCATCCAAATCCATCAGATGTGTTGGTGATTAGGGAAACACCCAGTCTTCATGCCACATAATGTCCTTACACAATGCAGGTGTTGTGGTGGAAAATTGAACAACAAGAAAAAAAAGCTGGTTGTCTTATTTCCATCTTATTAACGCAGTGGTGGAGTCAGGTTGCTCTGACATACAGCGTGAACACTCGGAGTGTAGCGTCTTGATTCAGCGCTCACAGAGACTGAGGGGAGGCGGCGCGGTGAGCAGTTCCTCGCAGGGGTTTTGAGAGTTGTGAGGGTCGAGTGAAAGTGTTCATGTCTTTAGTTTTAGCTTTTTTCCACGGACACTAGGCGCTTTCAAAGGGAGGTCAGTACCCCCACATGCTTTTTGACTTTCCGTCTGACCTCTTTCATGAACCTTTATGGGGCCGAAAGAGGTTATGTACTTCTGACCGGCCTCTGAAGAACAGCTGGGCGGAGCTCGATGCTGATTGGTTTAACTCAAGTATAGAAGAACAACAAGCGCCATTTTTCAGCAGAAGCAGCTAGTGTCTAGTTTCAGCGTTCCTTGTATACACGACTAAACACATCTAAATCTGGAGGATTGAATCCTCTTTATTGGTCACATACATGTACACACATAGTGAATTTAGTTTCTCTGCATTTAACACATTCTAGTATTTGGAGCAGTGGGCAGCTATTGTATATACAGCACACAGGGAGCAGTGTAGGGGACTGGTGCCTTGCTCAAGGGCACCTCGGCAGTTGTTTTGGGGACTTGAACCGGCGACCTTCCGGTTCCCAAGCCAAGTCCCTACTGACTGAGCTATCCTGCCGCCCACCTGTCGAGGCTGTCGCAAATATGAGTACACCTCCGGAGTCTGGCATCAAGTCTGGTGGTTTCTACACCGCAATGTGAACACGAACCCTGAAAGGGTCGATTAACGGGCACTTTCCTGTGAAACTGGGTGTCACGTTAGAACTGGCCCAAGTTTGTAAGTCTAAAAGCTACTAATGAAATCTGGAAATTATAGACAGACCGCCAAACGCGATGATTGACTCGCTGCTCACTTAAAACACGTCATGCTGTGGTTCACTCGTGTGCGTTTTTGTACTGAACTGTGGGGACTGGCTTTTACAATTTGTAATCACCCCTCTATTATTGAAAATTAGAAGGCTAACCTCAATAAGTAATTTTTGGCTGGCCAAGTCTGCTGGATAACTATTCCCTTTGTTATTTAAGGCAAGTGCATTTCCCTTTCAAATAGAGACACATGTGTGTGTATGCAAATGTCTGCACGCTCATACACAAAAATACAATGTATTTCAAAATACATCCACACACAATCCAAAGTGTGGAAAGGCAGTATTAGAGTTTGATTTCAGTTCTTATTTTCACTTGTGCTGTGCAATGACAATACATATTTCAATATAATCAAAATCTAATCGAATTAGGCTGTGTGTCGAATATGCCAGGTTCTGCTCTGTGCTTTTTGACTATTGTGGTGGGAATTCTCTGATACACGTCCTAGTGGGCTAATTCTGAAAAAAAGTTTAAGAATAAAGTCATCCAAAACGAAATAGGTCACACAATCAATCAATAGGTTGGGCGCCCAGAGTGTTCTATCCACACGTCTCTCTCAAGGCGCGCAGAGAGAAGTCCAACGCACTCACAAGAGAGCATCCTCCTCTTCAACCGTTTCTCCACAAACAGGTGACAACGTACACAATGGATAACAACAGCTCACTGACGTGGGCCCTATAGCTCATCTCCGTCCTTATCAGTCGGGAATGGCCATGGCCATGAGACAGTCTGGGTTGTGGGTAGTAGTAAATACCTCACCCCTGAGAGAGCCCAAACACACTTATCTCTGGCCTGCTCAAGGTTTGTTATGTTCTTTCTCAGTAGGCACAGGAGGGGTGCCTTAGAGACCACATAGGGAAAGTCTATATTTGATAAGGAGGAACCTCGAATACAATAGAATGTAACTTACTGAATTGTACTTGGTGTCTTATTTATTCATAATTTTAAGATAACACAGCCCCGCATAAGCACACTCATAAGCATACACACAAACAAACACACACACACACACACACACACACACACACACACACACACACGCACACACACAACACCACACTTTCACAAAAGCCACTGATTTATGTTGCTTCAGTCCCACAAACAGGGCTCTCCCCCTTCAGCCCTGGGCTGGCGGGGGCTGCAGCATTCTCCGATGGGATCATCTTGCCGCTGCAGTGCATGTGAGGAGGAGATTCCATATTTATTTGGGGAGTTTTCAGCCTTGACCACCTGGTGCTGCGTAGTGTGGGGGACGTTCACAAGAGTTAGACAGTGAGAGAGCGTGTGCGAGAGAGAGCGAGAGAGAGAGTGACAGAGGGTTAGAACATGAGACTTAAGGTGGAATGGCGTGTGTGTGTGTGTGTGTGTGTGTGTGTGTGTGTGTGTGTGTGTGTGTGTGTGTGTGTGTGTGTGTGTGTGTGTGTGTGTGTAGAATGCAAAGCTGGGGGGAAAAAAGAGGCAAAAGCTATTGCCCTAGAGAGGGCCAGAAAGGGAAGAGGGTCTGAAAGAAAATACTGAGCTATCCATGGCACCTTGTAACGGGGGATTCCCTGAGTCTCAACTGTAAACCAGAGATGTCCACTTCACCCTGCATACGCCACAATGACCACCACCCCCCCCCCCCCCTCCAACCTCTAGCTCCAGCAACTGCCATAGATGAATTTGACTTTGCCTGTCAATTATCTTTGTTGGCAAGTTATTAAGTAGCGTATGCACACATTTGATTCACAGATCCCGTAGAAGAGGGCTGGGTGCCTAAAACTAAGTCCTTCTACTAAGGACCCCCCATCTCTCCACCTAAACTCACCTTTCCTCCGGCCACACAGCGAAGCAGGAGTGATCTCCCTCCCATGTGGTTGTGCCATGCTGTTTGGAAGCCGACGGTGTTTGTTTATATGTTCCACGGGGGGTTAAGGGGGGTCAGACAGGGCGCTGGTTACACCTTTGGTGGCCTCTGTGGTGTGTCGTTAAGAAACCATTTGATTGCCTTCCAGGAAGAGAAGTCAGACATGACTTTAGAGGGAAGCATCATCATCACTGTAAACCACAGTGGGCTCACTGCGGGCCACAAAAGCCACACCAGTTAGAGAGCACACAGGGAGAGATCTATACAAACCAGATGTGATAGAAGTGCAGAGAGATGAGGGGATGGGCCAGGAAGAGGAAACGTTTTCTCCATGCCAGGATGAGTCTCTATGTCTCTCTTGTGCCAATGCTGAAGTGAAGTCTGCAGGTGAGAAGAGCGTTGACTAATATCCGCACGTGAAAGCTGTTATGCTAGCCGGGTTCACTGATTACGGAGCCCTGAAAATTCATAAAATCGTGCATCCCCCTGCAAGCAGCAGCTGTCCTCTATTAGCTTAATGTAATGAACAATAAACTATGCATCATAATCGAGACTGCAATCTACAACTGCCTCCCATCGTATGTCCTGGGAGGAATTGCAACCACATGGACGTTGGAGCACGACCGAGACACTATAGGAAAGCTATAGGAATCTCGTACGAAGCAGGATAACGATGAAATGTGGATTCGAGATAAGAGGGGAAAGGCCCCTTAAGGCAGGCACCAATGCATCTCATTCGATCAACCTTTCCTTACGTAGCCTTACGTTGACCTTGGACATTGAGTAATACTGTAAATCCAAATGGCATATCAATAGCATTATGTTTCACAACTAGAGTCCCGTTCCAAGCTCTCTCTTGTGATATCGATGCTCCCATTTGGATGCACGTGTCACTCTGCACGAGCGCATTTTAACGCACGCTGTGGGACACGGATAGGGTGTTTTATTTATTTATTTATCTTTCACTTCCCGGTGTGCCGGAGACAATGAAGCCTTTCTTCTCGTTAACCCAAGCCCAGAGCATCAGAAACGTCCAATGTCAGATATTAAAATGAGAGGACGGATCCTTTCGTCACCTCATCTGCGCTGCTCTGCTCCCTCCCTAATGAGAATGTCAGGGTACGACGCACGCTAGACCGCTCACACTAGCGCTAACCTTCACACACACACACACACACACACACATACACACACACACACACACACACATACACACACACACACACACACACACACAAAAAGCCCAGAATGCTACCCGCTATCTGTGGCATAACTGCTGAAGGTGTGTTAATAAATGACCATCCTCTTTATATTATTATATCCTCAAAATCAGTAAAATAAAAACCAAACTTGCATTCTGCCCAGCACTGTTTTACTGTACTCTGTTTGCCTTTGTAGTGTATTTTTATACCCTAAGTATCAAACTAAAACACTGTCTGTGATACTGTACGCATTGAAAGAGCCATGTGTGTGTTGAAGTGGTCAACAGGAGCTGCTAGGAATACGACCCCCTGGAGTTCTGGTGTACTGTAAACTCGTGACGTGACAACAGAGGCACCGTTGTGATCAACCGGAGTAGCGGATGCTGGTTGCACCTGGAGACTAATAGGAGTAGTAGATGTTTGTGATACTACTTCCTATATAATGTGTGGCAAAGGAGCACGTCGCCAGTCTGCGAATTGGCCACGGTAGGCTCCATCTCGCTGCAGCTGATGAATTTGATGCTTTGTTCAATAAAGACATTGAACTTAGTATCCGGACCTCTGAGAAAGATTCTTATTCCACCCCGAGTAGAAATTATACTATACCTTTGCAACATTGACTTCTATTTCCTCCATTCACAGGGTCGCCGGTTCTAGTCTTCACCTGGGCACTGCCGAGGTGCCCTTGAGCAAGGCACCAGAGCCCCTACACTGCTCCCCGGGCGCTGTATGTAAAAATAGCTGCCAGCTGCTTCTAAATACTAGGATGGGTTGAAATGCAGAGAAACACATTTCACTGTGTGTGTTTACACGTATGCGACCAATAAAGAGGATTCAATCCTCCAGATTTAGATTTAGATTTAGACTTACACCAAAAAAGACTTACATAAAACAAAAATGGATTTAGTCACTGAGGAGCATCAAGTACAGTGTGGTACCCTTCCCCCATTCCCTGGAGGATGCCTAGAGGTAGTTTTGGACATTGAGTATCAAACCCAGAACCTTTCAGGTGAGAGTTTCAACCACCCAGCCCAACAATATGCTTTTTTCATCAACTTGATATCTGCAGCATACCTTCTGTCTCTGGGCTGGACTGGGGTAGGGATAAGGGATATATCAAGGCTGGGGTTAGGAAAGGATTATTAGAATTAGAAATACAGTTTTAATAAGAACAGTTTTAATAGCCGGGGTGCCTCGCCATAGATAAGACAGCAGCGTCCAGATTTTATGACGAGAGTCTGGAATATGACTCATTAATACTGTTATCGTGATGATAAATAATTCATCCTTCACTTTCTTCCTCCCTATCGTTCTTTCTTTCATTATTTCTGTCTTACTCTCTCTCTCTTTATTTCTTCCTTCTTCTCTTCCCTCCTATCTTCCTATGTTCCTTGTCCTCCTTGAGCATGTTCGCCGTGTCCTAGCGGTACTCAAGCTGCACATGGCCCTGGGAGAGGGATGGAGGGATGGAGGGGGGAGGAGGGTGGTTGAGGGGGGGGGGGGGGCTCCTGGGACCGCCGCTGAATGGAAGCTTTTGTTAGCACACGCGCGACCAGCAGGCTCCTCAGACAATGTTCTGCTACATGGGCCCCACCCCACCCTGAGTGTGCTCCCCCGGACTCACTCAGGGTCTGCTCCTGGACTCTCTCTCTCCCTCTCTCTCTCTCTCTCTCTCTCTCTCTCTCTCTCTCTCTCTCTCTCTCTCTCTCCTCTCTCTCTCTCTCTCTCTCTCTCTCTCTCTCTCTCTCTCTCTCTCTCTCTCTCTCTTTCTCTCTGCTTCATTCTTTTTCTATATTTTGTTCTCAAATAATGTCCGTCTTTCTCTCTCTCTTTTTCAATATCTCCCCCTAACTCTATCTCTTTATTTCACTCTCCCCACCTCTCTCAGCGCAAGAGGAAGGTGGCAGGCTTCATTTTAGGACTAAACTAGTTATATACACATGGAGGGTTACATCAGTGTGTGTGTGTGTGTGTGTGTGTGTGTGTGTGTGTGTGTGTGTGTGTGTGTGCGTGTGTGTGTGTGTGTGTGTGTGTGTGTGTGTGTGTGTGTGTGTGTGTGTGTGTGTGTGTTTGTGCGTGCATGCATGTCATGACTTGTCGTGCGCGTGCATGTGTGCGTGTGCACATGTGTGCAATTGTGGTTTGGGAAGTGATGTGGTACATATCCATCCCCGTGTAATGTCATTCTTCAACGTAATGGTTACCATGGCAACCCTGGTCAGGTCTGGTCTCCAGCTGCCGCTAAGGAGTGAGGCATGCTGGGATGTGGGGAGGTGGTTATTTTCTGCCACAGTGAAAGCAAGACTCAGACCTGTTTCCTTTGTCCGCACCGCTGAGAGCCCCATCCAGACACAGCACGTGCAATGAAGCTCCAGACCCACATTAGCCACCAGGGTACCAGTGGGGAGATGGGGCTCACCGGTCAGGCTGACCGCCGTGTTAGTTCTTACAGCGGGAAGCATTCAAGCTAGTGATATTAGACGATAGCACAGGCGGCCGAAACATGTTACGACAAGGTGGTGTATAACAAATCAGTGTCACATTAAAAATGATGAATTACAATCCAAGTATCACATTAAAAATGATGAATTACAATCCAAAATACATTTTAATATAAATGTGTACGAACAGCATGCAGCTCTATTGCGAGGCTGTAGATGGAGAACAGGCCATCCCAGTATGCAACCATTTCATTATTCGAAGGTGCATGGAGTTATGTCTAAAACGATTCATTTGCATAACATAATTGAGGGGACTGTCACATGTTGGCATTCATATGCATGAGTACCGTATGCAATGATCAGTGATGACGCTCGTTTTGTCCTTGTTGCAATCCCAATGCCATTTCCACTCTAATGATTTTATCTGTACAATAAAAAATGCAGATACGCACACATCTGTCATTAGTCAATCAGTTTTCCGATCCAGAGAATTGCAATTGATTGTGTAGACCCGTGTTTTTTTATCACATACAAAGACCTCTTCAAATCAATCTGCAATCACACTATTTTGGTTATGGGCGATATTGAAAAAACTCTGGTTTATTTGGTAAATATGGACATGGCTTATTAAGGGGCAGGTAGCAGTTAGGTATCTTGTTTAACGGTATGCCTGCATGTTGTTTGCGGACATTGGGAACCGAGAACAGAAGCTTTGCACTAAAGTCCAACACACAAGCTACTAGCCCCTATTCTCTTTTAATTTGAGTCAAACCTGCACATCTTAAAATTTTCAGCTTTAAATGGTTGCCCCCTCAAAAATGTCTCATTCTAAAATTCACTTTAGCAAAAATGTAATATCTATATTTGATGAGATTCAAATGTATTGTTATTGCACAGTACAGTACAATGAAAATAATTTGGCATTTAACTAGACTGCAAATGTTCAAATAGTAAAGTGCATAGTATATATATTCTATCCGGGCAAGAAAGCTGATAACACAATAAACTTATAACACGATAGGGGTAGCAGGATAGCTCAGTCTTTTGGGACTTGACTTGGGAACTGGAAGGGCGCCAGTGCCCGAAACAGCTGGGCTCTGCCGAGGTGTCCTTGAGCAAGGCAGAAGAATTTTACTCAATCAACTCAAACAATCATTTGTGTTTTTTGCAGTGCAACCGAGTGCGACAAAACAGTAATTGCAGTCAGTTTAAGACGATAGCAAACAGAATTAGCAGCATACAAATATGTAATACATCTTCTAACAAGCCTGTCACTCTGTTACCAGTATGTTACCTATCTGAAAGATTGAATGTAACAAACAGTATTATCAATTTAAATAGTCAAAGCAGCAGCCAAGGCTAGGACATGCAGTTGAATGGACCAAAACAGGAAGAACAAAATACCATACAAATAGGAAGGATGTTTGATGTCATGCAATCAATTAGAGCACCAGCAGTGTCCAGGCAGGCGAGGAAGTGTTTGTTTTCATAACACATCTTCCGTCTGCAGGTCCTCAAGGTCACAGCAGGCCTGCTGGGTATTCTTAGGTTGGTCATGGTTTCTTCTGGAAGTACGGGACACTACTCCATGCATTGAGTTACATAAAGCGGTTAGCCTCAGTGTCATTTAAGAGGTAAATGGATGATGTGTTTTGTATAATTACTATAGCATATAAAGCCTGTGTTTTGCTTGACCAAACGTTGGCTCACAGTTGATACACAATTATTTATAATTCAAGAGTTTAGTTAGAAAAGACTGAGAACATCATTCCATGTTATACACATATCACCATGTACAACATGTACAGTAGGCTACAATGGATTTGTGGATAGAGCCGTTGACACAGCCTGGACACCTTGCTATGTGTCCCTCCTTGACTGGACGATAGGTAACTATCTAGGCAGCAAGCCTCAAGGTAGCACGCCTTAATGGTGTCTTTGGAACAAAATGAAAAGGCCCTACTCCAACAAAAATGCAATTGATCTTTCATTGATCTTCAATACGAAATCAATACATATATGGTGAAGGCTCCCAGCAGCAATGTGTGCAATGCAGAACCTTGAGGTCAACGATGGACACGGTGATGACAGCTTTAAGTCAAAGGCTGGACTTCTGAAGGCTGAGACGGCTGTCTGCCTCTATAGGCACCCCCCCCCCCCCAGGCACACGGTGGAGGGAAGCGTGGACTTTAAGGTGACTGAGTGGTGAGAGAAAAGAATGTGGCCGCTTAGCTGGCCGGCGCTCCGGGTCCAAACATAGTCCTTGTATATATCTTTAACAGGGGGGTGGGGTGGGGTGGGGGTGGGGGGGGAGAAGAAGGAATGGGCCACAGACAAAGGCCCTTAAGGGGAGGTACTATAGGTGACTAGTGAAAACAAATTCCTGACCTTGTAGCAGAATGACAAATAACGCGGTGATAATTATGTTAAAATACAATTGACAGAAGATTTTTACTATCATAGGATATATTACCACATACAATGAAAATGAAGATATCAAAAATTACTCTGGAAAATCTCCTCTGAGGTTGTAGAATTACATGCCAACTTCGGTAACTCGTGCCAAGCTCGGCATGTGTGCAAAAGTTTATTTTGGGAAAATCACCGCGTTAGAACAAAGTGTGTTGGCGATGGATGCATGAAATCATTAAAACAAATGTTATTAGTAAGAATTGTGTTCATGTTATTAAAGTTACAGAAGCAGACTATCAAAAAGTATATATAAAAAAATCCTGAATTGTGCCTGATGTATATAGGCCTACCTGGACTTAATGTAAGGTAAATGATATATAATAAATACTTAATAAGTAACATGGTCTACATAACGTATGTATGTATTTAGTAGATATAATACCCATTTCGCTTGCGGAATGCTAGATTCGATAAATGTGCACTACTGTACAAAAATACAGTACACAAATATGACATATATATATACATATATTATATTATATTAATATTTATATATATTAATAACAATAATACCAATAAGGAACAATAACAACTGTCCTAAGTGGTACAATGGCAATAAAGGCATTTTTAAATGGCAATAAAGGCATTATTATGATACAGATTTCCTTGCCTCAATTATAGCAGTGTTTCACACGTGGTCTGCTGACGCGATAACGCGGCGGCGGCGGCAGTTAAAGCGTTAACGTCGCTCTCCACCACAGTCTCCACCTTTTATGTAAATGTGTGTGTGCGTGCGTGCGTGTGTGCGTGCGTGTGTGCGTGTGTGTGTGTGAGTGACTCGTGGTACAGACAGCGATCAGTGAATGGGGGGAGTGGGAGTGTGTGTGTGGGGGGGGGGCGGGGGAGAGTCGGACGCCCTATACATAGGCTGCTTGCTCTCTGCTGCGCTCAGAGGTGTGCGGGCTTCTTTCTCCGTTCTCCGTTCACTGTTGTGTTGTGTTCCATGTATTCCAGGAACGAACCCCCCCCAAAAAACCCACCAGCAACCTCGTTGTGTGCGATGTGAATGTGAACGTGCAACCATGTCGCCGGGACCGTGAGGGCAACCGTCATCATCACGACGACAATGTTCTGAACAATCGATCGGGCTCCATAGGAATACAGAGCCACCACCATGGGTGGCCAGATAACGCGAAACGCCTTGTACGGTAAGGAGACGCGCATTGTTTATTATAAAGGATCTTTAAGGCGATTTAGGCTCACGTCGTGAGCAGGTAGTGTGTGTACGGTGTGTGTGTGTGTGTGTGTGTGTGTGTGTGTGTGTGTGTTGCACTATTTATCATTTTGATGTGTGTGATGAGAAAAGGGGTCAGCCTGAGCATAGTGGGACGAGTGGGTATAGTGTGCATGCAATGACACTTCGGGGCTCCGGGATCAGGATCAGATCATCTTTCTCATCTGATTGACGGCAGCCAATTTGTGTTTTCATTGATAAAGCGCTGCGACCCAAACACATATAGAATATAGACAGGCCTATGTTCTTTATTTTATTTGTGTTGCCATGTACGGGATATTTTGTTGGTATTATTATTATTATTATTATTATTATTATTATTTTCATTGCACTATTAACAATTTCGGTTGCAATACAACTAGTTGGCGTGGAGGTTTACATTTCAGTTGGGAGTGCGGGGAATGAACACGTTTCGGGGGTTTCCCTGGTATGCATGGATGGACGCTCGTGCGGTTTCCCTTTTTTTCCCCATTTCTTTTTCTTATTTACAACCACAGTTGTTTCAGAGCAGTAGTGTGTGGTTATGTGGGATCGGTGTGTGTGTATGTCAATGTAACTCAATACGCAATGAAATAGTCAACCGAATAAACTACAAAGCAACACACGCACACACGCACTTACGCACACACACACGCGCACTTACGTCCACACACGCACACAATGTGTTGTATACAGTGGCATGTGCAATATACAATATGCATCAGTCATTACAGTTTTATTACGAGGCCAAAACAAACAAACAAACAAACAATATATATGTTTTGTTTGTTATATGTTTTGGCCTCTCAATAAAACGTGTAATGACTAATACCATATTTCAAATGGACAACTAGAACCCTGCAAAAGTTATCAGTGAAATAGCAGTGGTAAACTGGAGCTTCACCCAGGCCTCCTGATTGGTCTAATAATTAAAGCCCATTGGGTAAGCCAATTAGGGACACGGGGGGGCGGGGCTAACTAAGTCGGATTGAGTGGGACTTGAGCGTGCTCCGTTACTTCTCTATGCAAATGTGGTCAAAACAAAAACGAGTATTGCTGAGTTGAATTTAGCAATGTGTCCAGTGTCCCTAATAACTGGCATGAGATGTATACGGAACGGTCGTGGCATTTGAGCTCACTCAAGAGCTATGTAATACAATTCGGACCTTCAGATGTACAAATATAGGCCTATGGCATCGACGTGATCCTCAATTGAAATGTCAAATAAACAGGTTCAAAGACGTGTTCCTGCATCATGTCATTACCGCAGCGTGCGGTCGCTTGGCTGGCCTTTATCTCTGCTTCATGTCGAGGAACGAGGGCTCTGCTGCCAGGGTTAATTATAGGAAATACATGGTGGATGCCATGGTTTTGGCAAACTTTACGCTCTTACTTACAAATATACATAAAAAGAATATACAAAGGAGGTAGTTGACCTCTAAATCTAAATCTGGAGGATTGAATCCTCTTTATTGGTCACCTACACACACACACAGATTTAACCCATCCTAGTATTAGGAGCAGTGGGCAGCTATTTTTATATACAGCGCCCGGGGAGCAGTGTGTGTGTGTGGGGGGAGGGGGCGTATGGTGTCTTGCTCAAGGGCACCTCGGCAGTGCCACCCAGGTGTTTCGGGGACTTAGACCGGCGACCTTCCCGGGGTTCCCAAGCCAAGTCCTTACTGACTGAGCAATCCTGCCGCCTCTATTATATAGCTATCCTGCTGACATCGCAGTCCCCATAAAATGATAATCATTATAAACGATAAAAGCGGCAAGAAAGCGCCTCATGAATGATACATTAGCCATAGACATGGGTCCTCTCTCTGAGATACAGTGAGGGTGGTGGTGGGGGTGGTGGTGGTACTGGTGGCGGTGGTGGTGGCGGTGGTGGTGGTGGTGTTGGAAAGGGTGGTGGTGGTGATGGTGGTGGTGGTGGCGGTGGTGGTGCTGTGTGATGCTGTGAGGTAGCTTACTACTGCAGGCTGTTCTCAGGTGTTGTAGAGTGGACCACCGGAGCCCATCTAAACGGAGCTGCTGGCTAACTCGATTGCGTAACGTCGTCTCGGCTGAACGAGTGTGTGACTTTATGTTCTCCACATCGACAGAGAAAGTGGGCCAGTGGCTCAGGCTTGAGAGGCTTTGGATTTGACCAAACCAAGTCTGGCTTCGTCCACAACCAACCAACTGGCGGCTCTGGATATGAAAGACAAGAAGTAGCTCTGACGTTTTTCTTAACACACACCGCAGAAGCAATCCATTGGCACTGATTGCTTGTTGTGGGTTGTTGACTTTTATTATTTGTTTTTATTATTTATTTAATTTGTATTTGATGTCATTCGACTGTTGGCAAGCCACCGTGTTCACTCTGATCTCTCTTCCTACTCTTGTTTTGTTGTGGGTCCCCCATGTTTTTTTCTTTCCTCAATACTTTGATTTGATTGTCTTTCTGTCTTTCTGGAAGTCTTTGTTTGGATGCTGCCTCTGAAATGACCTGCCCTGGATACAGAGGATATAGGTGTGTATGCGTGTATGTGTGTGTGTGTGTGTGTGTGTGTGTGTGTGTGTGTGTGTGTGTGTGTGTTGGTCAGATTTGACCAGTTGCTATGGAGTGACTGAAACATATGTGTAAGTGGCAGATGACATTGTTCATTAAGCATGCCAGTGTCATCCACAACATAAGGCCTATGCACACACACACACACACACACACACACACACACACACACACACACACACACACACACACACACACACACACACACACACACACACACACACACACACACACACACGCGCGCACACACACACACACCTATATCCGCTATATCCAGGGCAGGTCATTTCAGAGGCAGCATTAAAACAAAGACTTCCTGCCACATCAGCATGCATCCATCTCCTTTTGAATCAATATACAGAACGGAAATCCCATGCGTTCTCCTCCCCCGCCTGGTTAATATCCCCTGCACCTAAAGGCCACTTCGGGTTACTCCGTACACCACCTGATCCGTGACCCTACCCTGATATAATATTGATTATTATTCGATATTACATATTGCCTGGCGTCCATCCTGTTCGTCCTGAGACTCGAGGGGTAGCAGCGAGGAAGATCGTAGCAGAGCGTATCGTCTCGAGACGTCGGCCCAAACATAGACTCTCTCCAGATGTATCGTCTCACGTTTGCAAACCCACATCATTCCCGCTTGACAGAAAGGCCTGAATAATTGATGCCCCCCCCCCCCCCCACACACACACACTCTCCCCCCCCTTCTTTTGAAGACACAAACAATTCAAAAGTAGGTAATCATCATGCTGAGTGTTGTTTACCTGACGCTCCCGACGCTCGGCCCGGAGAGCATTGCTATGCTCTAGATGCTTTTGTTTACCGGTTGAAACAATCATGAATATGGAGGTGACCTTAGACTCCTTGACGATGCAAAGTGCCTCTCTTTCTTCTTCATGACATGATCACGTTGAGAGACAAGGGGACAATGACCCGATCACTCATTCTAATGCTGTGTCCCTATTGAAACACCCCCGCCCCCCCTCCCTCCCTCCCTCCCTCCCTCCCTCCCTTCCTCCTCCCTATCACACACACACAACACCCCCCGCCCCCCCCTCCGCACTGATCGGTTGCTGCAACAGTCAATCAATCAAGATCAAATCAATGAACGTGTCATGACGTTTCCCCCCCCCCCCCCCCCAAGCGCACACAGTCCCCTGGTCACCAGAAATGTGTTGCACTGGGTCCTGGCACCAGAGCTTGCAGTGCTAGGACAGAGCTAGCATCAAGAGGCAGCACACTTGCTATCTTTCTCTCTCCAATCTCCCAGAGAATGGGTCAGGAGTTTGATACTCCTGACCCATGTATGTGTTTCACACACGTCTGGGATACCATCTCAGCCTGTACACATACAAGGTACACATGCTTGGCGGAGAAGGTACCCGGTTCAAAAACAAGTGCCATTTGTACTGCTGTGTATCTAAATCTAAATCTAGAGGATTGGAATCGTCTTTATTGGTCACATACATGTACACACACACACACACACACACACACACACACACACACACACACACACACACACACCACACACACACACACACACACACACACACACACACACACACACACACACACACACACACACACACACACACACACACACACACACACACACACACACACACACACACACACACACACACACACACACACACACACAGTGAAATTAGTTTCAGTACATCTAACCCATCCCAGTTTTAGGAGCAGTGGACAGCTATTTTTATATCCAGCGCCTGGGGATCAGTGTAGGGGCTCTGATGCCTGGCTCAAGGGCACCTCGGCAGTGAACTGGCATTTTCTGGGGGACTTAAACCGGCGACCCTGTGGTTCCAAGCCCCCAAGTCCCAACAGACTGAGCTACTGAGCCACCCCTCATCTACGGCAGAGCCATACAACCATAACTACCACCCCTGCTAGTTTGGGTTTCATTGTCATTCAAAAGTCGAACCCGAGCGGCCGTGTTTTCCCCCTGAGATGCGGGGCTCTCTCTCTCTCTCTTGTGATGTGATATATTTCACCACACGGTCGGTCCCCCCGCGACAATGTTTTGTCAATGAGTTAGTGGGGCTGAATAAATCATCAACCCGCCACGTAAACATCATTAGGGTGCTATTTGTCACCGCTGTTCAGATTGTGTCGGGTCGCGTTGTAAATGACACTGTCGTCTCCCGCGCTACTGGGGAAAAGGCACAAATAAATAAAAATATCATATATATAAATAAATGAAGATAAGCAGCTCGGGGATGACGAATGTGTTGTTGGGACGCCTGCTCTTTTAGACCCAAGCTCGATGTGCGGCGATCACTAATCATGCTGTTCCTGCAGTCATTTTACATACCGACCGACACCGCTGTATAGATAGACCCATATTAGACAAATGTGAAATAGTTTGTCAAACGTTATGGCCATACCGGCCACTATACCAGCAAGCTACACCAGAGAGCTACACCGCCATTGGTCCTGAATGTTCTGCCCTTCACTTGTGTAAAGTAAACAGACTGCGTGTCTGTGAGGAGTCACCAGTGGTTGGCCTGTGTGTGACCCTTTAAGCATCATCAGCACATTATGTATTGTGAATCAGAGGAAAGCGTGAGCCATCAGAGTTGCTATGCATGTGAAGCGCAGCACGGTCTATCTATGGTTCAGGTCTGGGTCAACAGCGTTTGCATTTAGGGTCACACATACTTTCAGCCTTTCAGGATGGGAGCTGAAATACAACAATACAACAATGTGTGAAGCGTGACGTTCAGATTAGCTGTGTGTTTTTATTTCCTTCAGAAAACAGGAACTTGTTTATCGTACTTCCTGTGCAAATGTTCATACTGTGCTCATGATACTCTGTGACGTGAACACACCACTCTGCTATAGGCGTGTGATAAAGATAAGAAAAGTAATAGAAGAATCGGTTAACTAAAACAAATACGCATGTGTGTACATGCGTGCAACTTCAGACGCACCTTAGGGGGAGCTGCATATATACCATCTGCTACAGCTGGCCCCACAGCCAAATGAGACAACAGCTGATAAGGTCATGCCAACAACTAACGGGTGTATTACAGGTGTGTGTGTGTGTGTGTGTGTGTGTGTGTGTGTGTGTGTGTGTGTGTGTGTGTGTGTGTGTGTGTGTGTGTGTGTGTGTGTGTGTGTGTGTGTGTGTGTGTGTGTGTGTGTGTGTGTGTGTGTGTGTGTGTGTGTGTGTGTGTGTGTGTGTGTGTGTGTCACCGTGGCTGCGACTTTGTTAGGGAGTTGCAAACGTTAAAAGCCTGCAAGATTAAGTAAGGGCCTGCTACCCACAGAGCTTCCCTGTCCCAACACACATCTTTGGGCCAAAAAGGGCCCTGTGGGGCCTGTTAAAGCTGTCAGAGAGTTCAGAGGGAGACCACACAAACACACATGAAGTCACCATTTTTAACAGCCGCTTATCACAGACCCTAAAGGCAGACACACACACACACACACACACACACACACACACACACACACACACACACACACACACACACACACACACACACTAAAAACACACATGTATGTTTACACACACCCATGTAAGCACACATGCAATGGGTTTACAGGTGGGAGCCGTCAGACCGGCTGGTGAAGCGGAGGCGTTTATAAAGTCACATATGGGTCACGACGCACGCCAACACACACGCCAGGAACCTGATGGATGACTTCAGAGGATCCTGGTTCTTGGCTGTTCCTCTCTCACATTGTTCTTTGTTCCAGCGAGTAAATAAGGGGATTTGATTCTGACGTATAACGCTATGAGACAAACATGGAGCTCCATCGCCAGCTCCAATCTGTTTTGGAATGTTTATAAACAATGCAAATGAGAAACAAGTTTTTTTTTAAATGGTAAAAACGTATTGTTGTTGTTCTTCTTCTATGTTGTGATCGGTACACAAATTTGTGTGTGTGTGTGTGTGTGTGTGTGGGTGGGTGTGTTGCTACCTGGCAACACACAAAAGACAAAAAAGTAATGTTCATGCAACATACATTTTTCTTTCTTGCAAAACACTAAAACATTATTTTAAGTTTAACGGGTTTGAACTACACCACTTGACACAATAAAGTTGCTCCCCGCTTATTTTTCTGAAATCATATTTTGTAAAAAATAAATATAGGCCTATGAACTGTAGTTATGAACTGTTTACTGTGCCCCGGTTAAGTCCCCAAACAAGTATGATTTGAGACTTGCTGATCTGCTTCCAATGCTGGACTGAAAAATTTAGCAAACTAATGAAATAATGGGGGGGGGATCACTTAGGCAGGTGTAGCAACATGCACATTTAACCCAATTAGGGTCAAATCAAATGAAGGTAATAATTAACCATGCTGGGGACAGATAGGGTGTCGTAGGGAGAGCAGGCGCTATGCTGATTGAAGACACACAGTCATTCAAGTAATTTGTAATCAAGCCCCAACTTTGATCATTTGGAAGAAAATAACGTTTGCCGTCTGGTCGCCTATTTGCTATACTCTTGATAAGCCCAGAGACAAGTTGCTTTGAGGGACAGATGATCTAACACTGGCTGTGTGTGTACACCTGGAACGAGAAAGAAGGAGAAAGGGGTCTGGTTTGTGGGGGGATTACATTGTTTCCCATGTCAGCGGAGCCATGGATTAAGAAGTGAAGTGAGTTTATAACGAGTGGCTGCCAGGGCCACCACAATGCATGCCCGATAGCTTACATGACTTAACGATTAAGTTTAGTTTTGTCATTGTCCCGGTGTTTCACACACATATAATGCATCTTTCACCCTCAGGATACAGATTGCCGACAATGCTCACCGCATCTGTGATGTGCTTTGTTTTCCACATGACTGTAAGCCAAATAGTCCTCACAATGAGGAGCATCTGGATGTCCACGTGTGTGCTGTGTCACAAATGACTTGGTCATAATCCGTGGGTTTACAATAAGCCCAATAAAATCACGAATAGTGACAGCCTGAGCCTTGTCACAATATCAAAACGTGTCAAGTCAAAACTATTAAAAAAAAAAGTTGATTTAGTGTCGCTGTTCTTCTCGTCCCTTTTTTTGTTGACTCTGTTGTTCATTAGTGATTTACGGCAACGGATTTAAGATTCCAATATTTATATTTCTGGGACATCTTGGTGACAGATTGGCATGTTGGGGACTTTTGTTGGCGAAAAATGGTGTTGAAGTTGTGTGAGATACGACGGTGCCACGCTATTGGAGGTGAATACAATTTTCCATTTAGGTCATGTATTTCTCCAAGCAAATGAGCAACGCTGGAAATAGTACATCAGACAGCTGACTGATGTTTACTTTATTCGGGAATATCAGGAAGTATATCAGGAGTATAGGAAGTACCACGGTGCCCTTGAGCATGGCACTCATCCATCCCCCCCTGCCTGGCTCTCCAGCAAACAACAGAGAGGAAATGCATTGGGCGGAAATCCTTGTTTTTTGTTGTGTGTATGATTGATGACGGTGACGCTCTCTAGTTGTAGTTCTGCATCTAGGCTCCTGACTAACAGCATTGGGAAAAAAATAAGGGAAGGCAAAAATATTCAAACGTATCGAAGTTGGCATATATTCTTCCCTTTTTTCAGATAGCCCCTCGGAGATTAGCGGACACTAGTGCCAAGTTGCCCGAGGATAGAATCAAAGAGACAGAACCTGCTGATATACCTTTTGTTGTGAGGGCTTGGGGGGGGCGGTTGCTAAGCAACGTGAATTCACACTTAACCTCATTTGCTAGCAGCTGCGTCTCTCTCTCTCTGTCTCTCTGTCTCTCTCTCTCTCTCTCTCTCTCTCTCTCTCTCTCTCTCTCTCTCTCTCTCTCTCTCTCTCTCTCTCTCTCTCTCTCTCTCTCTCCCCTCTCTCTCTCTCCCCTCTCTCTCTCTCTCTCTCTCCATCCCTCTCCTCTCTCTCTCTCTCTCTCTCTCTCTCTCTCTCTCTCTCTCTCTCTCTCTCTCTCTCTCTCTCTCTCTCTCTCTCTCTCTCTCTCTCTCTCTCTCTCTCTCTCTCTCTGTCTCTCCATCCCTCTCTCTCTCTCTCTCTCTCTCTCTCTCTCTCTCTCTCTCTCTCTCTCTCTCTCTCTCTCTCTCTCTCTCTCTCTCCATCCCTCTCTCCATCTCTGTCTCTCCAGTGCCTGGTAAAAATGTGTTCAGTCCAATCTGCTCTGTAAAAAAAAAAAAACCTAGATTTTTTAAACCCAAAAATACATCATAGAAAAAGGTTAGATACAGAATAAGCCCTGGTGGATTGCAGGGTCAATCGTGTGGTTAATGCCAGAGAGACTATAAATGTAAAAAAGAAAAGAAAAAAAAGACCCTTTGACATTCAAGAAACACCGCGGCGATGTCAACATACAAAGTGAGTTAACATTAACGCCGGCGGCGGTGGCGGCCCCTCATCAAGCGAGCAAACGATAAAATCGTCCTTTAGGAGCCGTGGAGGGCTGGGGGGCTGGGGGGGGGGGGGGGGGAGGTGGGGGGGGTAAATTCTCTCGGCCACCTGCTCCCACTCTCCAGATAGCACATTCAATCTCTCCCTGCATCTTATTATCCCAGCCTGCCGACGGGGCAGTGCCAGGGGCAGTGCCACTGGCCCCCTCGGCAAGTGCCCCTAACTCATGGGATTAATAGCGGCAGTTGTTGCTTTGTGTGTGTGTGTGTGTGTGTGTGTGTGTGTGTGTGTGTGTGTGTGTGTGTGTGTGTGTGTGTGTGTGTGTGTGTGTGTGTGTGTGTGTGTGTGTGTGTGTTTGGCAAGGGGAGGGGGGATGGGAGGAGGGCGTACGTTACTACTGACTAGCTTTGAGGTAGGACGTGCTGTAATAAATCCAACAGGGGGGCGGTTTGTTTATGTATTCCGTTCCAAAGCCAGGACGACACTGGGAACGTGTGTATACAATATAGTGCGACGTGCATATTGAAAATAAAAAGGGTTGTGTATTCTATAATATACACACTCCGATCTACTGTTGGTTTGTTTGATGTTTAGGTCACTGACTCCACCGAACTGGATGATTCTCTGGAAGAAATGAAGGCCTATTAATTGAAATACTAGTCGTTGGATTAGAACAATTGGTGTTATGTCTGGATTTGTGGTCCCCGGGCTGCATTGACATTATGAGAGTCATTTTTCACTTCAGGAGAATGTAAAATTGACTGAATTTGGAGCAAAAATTCAACCAAACACACAACTACAAGCCCCGGCATGGCTTTCATGGCTTGTTCTAATCGTTTTGGCAGGGACGCCCATCGGAGGAGAAAGAGGGGTTTATTTCAGGGTGAGGTTAGAGCTAGCTGAACACATGCGATGCCTTGTGATCCAACGTGACGGTCAGAACACGAGTCTCAGATGACGGAGGAGGCGATACTTTGGCTGACCTCCTTTCCCCACTAATATTTAGTTCCTACGACGGAAGAGTGTATGTATCTTTAACAGATTTATTATTTATTTATTTACATAACCCTCGTGGCTAATTCCAACAATTTTCCCTCAGTCCCCCAGTGCTTCCACCTCCACGACTCCCATGCTAAACGTGTCCCCCTCTGCTCCCTCGTTCCCCTGTTCTCCAGACTCGCTCGGCGGCCCCTTCCCCTCCACGGGGCACCGCTGTCGCCGCAAGCCCAAGCGCTGCCTGCCCATCCAGTGTGGCGGGGGAGTGGCGGGGGGCCTGGCCATCAGCCCGCTGCTCTTTCACCCCCACGCCAAGGGCTCCCAGATCGTCATGGACCCTGCCCAGAAGATGGTCAAGAGGCTGGCCAGCTTCTGCAACGCAATCACGTTCAGCAACCGGGCCGTGTCCGTGTACGAGCAGGTTCGCCTCAAGGTAAACGTCCGTTCTGACTCCTTTGGCTGTGTTTGACGGAATTTGTATTTGGATTGCCTCCGCCGTCGAAGATGGCACGGAGGTTATGTTTTCACACCTGTTTGTTTGTCTGTCTGTCTGTTTGTTTGTCTGTTAGCAAGATAACTCAAAATATTCTGTCTGTAATTTGGTGTTTTAGAGTTTGGTGGTAAGATAACTTGCATTGCCAGTGAACAATTGATTAAGATTTTGGCACAGATCTGGATCCGGATCCAGGGGACTTTTTGTGTGTGGCGGAGGTATGCGCTCTTCTTACTGCCTGCTTACTGCCCTGCTATTTTTGTAGTTTATTTTAAGCTTTTATCCAAAGCGACATATGGTGAGCAACACGTGATGAGTAGGTAACGTTTAGAAGTGTTTGTCAATTGTATTTATAGGAAGGCCGTGTGCAGCACTGGGTATCGAACACTCGAAGCATCACTTGTTGTCGCCGCACACGACAACGTGAACCGCGCGAGGCTAGGCGTGATTCAACGATGACGTAACCACAGCCTTGGGGGGTCTTGGAAGTTGCGTGTCCACGGCGACACTACAGCAAAAAAGGCGGCTATAAATGCCACCGCCACACTCGCCCGGACACACGCTCGCCCGAACTCTCTCTCTCTCTCTCTCTCTCTCTCTCTCTCTCTCTCTCTCTCTCTCTCTCTCTCTCTCTCTCTCTCTCTCTCCTCTCTCTCTCTCTCTCTCTCTCTCTTCTTGGTTCCAATGAAGTCCGAAGGCTCTGGGCTCGATCCATAATGTCTGCCTCTTCAACCTGCAGGCATGCTTGATCAATAACCCCTAACTGCTCCTTCATGGTCAGTATTTGCTCTGCGTCTCTTTGGGTTAAAAAAATAAATAAAGGTTCTGCTAAAAAGCGAAAGAAAAGGGTATTTAATTAGCAGCCGTTTGAGATGATTATAAAGTGAGTCCTCATGTGTTAGCCCATCCAAATGTCAGGGCAGCCCCGTGGAGTCACCACGATACAAACGTGGTCCTCTTGACACACAAGGTCTGTTGATCTTGAAACCCTTCAGTCGCACATACTGGTTTATATGAGTCAACATTCGGTCAACTTCACCGCGTAGGTCAACAATAGCTGGTGTTTGAGCAGAGATCATTTACAGACGGAACTGAGCGCAAAGGGACGGGTAACAAAAGGTCTAATAATCAACACCAAAAAATCAACACAAAGATAGTCCTGCAAAAAGAAATAGAATCAATAGAATCAATAGAAACATTATCATCATTGTGATGACGTTAGAGTAACGAATAGTCCCCGAACCTTTGTTGAACGCAATCTTGTAATTCACTTTGGACAAAAGGCGTCTGCTAAATGACAGTAATGTCATGTCATGTCAAACAATGAGGAGGATAGAGTAGGAGGGTGGGTGAGGGCGTTTTACTGTCCAATGAAAGATTCTAGGAGGGGGTGGGGGGGGGGGGTGGGGGGTTGGAACCCCCCCATGGTCCACAGTCTACCTGTTAGACATCCAAATTCCTAACACTTGCCTGCCCCTTAATGGCATGCGTCAACGATGACATTTGTCGCAAGTCCCCTTTGGATACAAGTGTCTTCTAGATCGCTCAACGGTGAATAACAACAAACATCATAGAATCGCCGTATAGATGAAGAAGAAGAAGAAGAAGAAGAAGAAGAAGAAGAAGAAGAAGAAGAAGAAGAAGAAGAAGAAGAAGAAGAAGAAGAAGAAGAAGAAGAAGAAGAAGAAGAAGGAGAAGAAGGAGAAGAAGAAGAAGAAGAAGAAGAAGAAGAAGAAGAAGAAGAAGAAGAAGAACAAGAAGAACAAGAAGAACAAGAAGAACAAGAAGAAGAACAGCAACAACAACAACAACAACAACAACAACAACAACAACAACAACAACAACAACAACAACAAGAATGAAAGCCGCGGTTTGACTGCCGTTTTGTGTTTGTCCCTCTTCCAGATCACCAAGAAGCAGTGCTGCTGGAGCGGGGCACTGCGTCTGGGCTTCACCTCCAAAGACCCATCCAGGGTGAACCCGGAGAACATGCCCAAGTACGCCTGCCCGGACCTGGTGTCCCAGAGCGGCTTCTGGGCCAAGGCGCTGCCCGAGGAGTTCGCCAACGAGGGCAGCGTGGTGTCCTTCTGGGTGGACAAGAAGGGCCGCGTGTTCTACCGCCTGGACGACTCCAGCCCCATGCTGTTCTTCAGCGGCGTGCGGACCACAGAGCCCCTCTGGGCCCTCATCGACGTGTATGGAATCACCCGCGGCGTGCAGCTACTAGGTGAGACGCCGGCAGGAGGAGGAGGAGGAGGAGGAGGAGGAGGAGGAGGAGGAGGAGGAGGAGGAGGAGGAGGAGGAGGAGGAGGAGGAGGAGGAGGAGGAGGAGGAGGAGGAGGGAGAGAAAGAGGGGGAGAGGGGGGAGGAGGAGGAGGTGAAGGGAAGAGGAGAAGGAGGAGGGAGGGGGAGGAGGAGGGAAGAGGAGAAGGAGGGGGACGGAGAGAAGAGGGATGAAGCCGGGAAAGAGGGGGAGGAAGAGGAGCGGGAGAATGAGGAGGGAGAGGGAAAGTAAGAGCATGGAAGAGGAGAAGGAATGGAAGGAGGGGGAAGAGGAAGAGGGGGAGAGGGAGGAAGAGGAGGAGGGGGAGGAGGAGGGAGAGAGGGAGGAGGAGGAGGAGGAGGGAGAGGAAGAATTGGAGGAGGGAAAAGGAGAAGGAATGGGATGAGGGGGAAGAGGGGGAGGGAGAGGAGGAGGGGGAAGTGGAAGAGGAGGAGGGGGAGGAAGAGTGGAAGGATAAGAGGGAGGAGGAGGGGGAGGAGGAGGAGGAGGAGGAGGAGGAGGAGGAGGAGGAGGAGGAGAAGGAGGAGGAGGAGGAGGAGGAGGAGGAGGAGGAGTGCAGCAACGAGGAAGAGGGGGAGGAGGAGAAGGGGGAGGAGGTGACACCACAGGGGAAAATAAACAGTGTATTTTTTCTTGATACTGGTATAATTATAAGGGGTGTGAATGAATCTTATTTTGATGATAATGGATCTCTTTTTTTCAAAAGGTTGTGAAGATTTGTCTTTGAATTGGAGGAATATGTGAATGTGTTGGGACGTGTTTTGTACAGTGTTTGGATTTTATGAATACACAGGCCATTAGCAATAGCAGTATAATCAAATGCCCCCCCCCCCACCCTTCCCCCAAAATAACACTCCCATGAGTCTGCATTTAATTGCCCTATACCCATACCCTGTGTGTCTTTAGGTGCTCAAATATCCTGTGTTGATCTGGTTATACTGCTATCTCTGATGAGGACCTTAATATCATGAGCATCATCACATCCAGCATCCATGTACTACAGGGCACGCCCCCCTGTATTATTTGAAATTTTCTGGGGGAATTCTTATCTGTAGCAATACGTTGTACATACACAGTGGTATTACTTATACTACAATGTGTTTCCCCTCATATATTACACAAACAAACAAACAGTATTTTTCAAAAAATGCTATCTAAAAATCGTACTGAAAACGATTGTTCCCTTGCTCTTAGCGTCCTGTGAGCAGCTTCCCTATTAGTGGTAGCCCGTTAAAACCTACTTTTAAAGTTACGCTTCTTAAGTTCTAAACTATCTATACTCGGGCCCGAGTACGGATGCCACGCTGCCATTCAAGCGCATGACAGCGACGACAGGAAAGCCAAAGTTGAAGCAAGCCAGCCGAGCCATCCGAAATAGGCTAGGTAGCTTAGCATACATATACACACACACACACACACACACACACACACACACACACACACACACACACACACACACACACACACACACACACACACACACACAACACACACACACACACACACACACACACACACACACACACACACACACACACACACACACCACTGCGGCATAGCAGTGGGGATAGCCTCCCAACGCTTTCAAAACGGAATGCATGGTGCAGTCTGTGGACGGCGCTGTTCCTATGAGACACATCGCTATCCCGCCCACCTTCCGCCTAGCAGAAAATAAACCTGGGGTCACAAGCTTGGTAGATAACACCTTCTATCCTAATTATGTACCGTGTTGATGGACAGAGGTATCTCTACGGTGGGTGAAGGGGGTGATGCTGTGTGTGTGTGTGTGTGTGTGTGTGTGTGTGTGTGTGTGTGTGTGTGTGGTGTGTGTGTGTGTGGGGGGGGGTGCGCGTGTGTGTGTTTTGTGTATGTGTGTGTGTGGGGGGGGGTGCATGCGTGTGTGTGTGCATGGGTGAATGTGTGTGCGTGTGTGGGTACGTGTGTGTATGGGTGTGTGTGTATGTGTGTGTGTGGGGGGGGGTGCGTGCGTGTGTGTGTGTGTGTGCATGGGTGAATGTTGTGCGCGTGTGTGGGTACGTGTGTGTATGGGTGTGTGTGTGTGTGTGTGTGGGGGGGGGGGGGGGGGGGGGGCGTTAATGCGTGTGTGTATGTGTGTGTGTTTGTGTGTGTGTGTGTCTTAGTAGTGCCACTCTTCAACCACCAATGGATTCCGGTGACATCTGCCACTAAATATATATATTGACAGGCGCCTCAGAAACCGCCATGTCAAACTGCCTTAGATATGAATAAATGCATGCAGACGAAGCGCTAGGTGTTCAAGGGATAAATAAAAACACCTTGAGGGTTTTTCCTTATTCATGTGTTGAATAATACAAAAAATGACAGCTGCTGAATAACAGTAGCACTAAAATAAACATCTGGAATTTGTCCGACAGTTGGTGATCCTCAACCACACACACACACGCACACACACACACACACACACCACACACACACACACACACACACACACACACCACACACACACACACAGAGCTCTCTTGCTGTCCACTACTCTTTACCGTGGCGTTCCAGGCAGGCTATATCCAGGACGGCCTACAACCACAACATGGGGTCCCCCAGGGAGGCAGCATGCTACCGGACATGTGCCCACACTCACAGGAGCCTGTCTTATGGGAGCATGAGGGGGCTGGAACACTAAAGGGCAGACTTGGGTAGAAATACATTTTATATATATATAGGTCGTGCCTGCTCTATGCTCTATCAGTTGTCTCATGCTCATGCTCAGTGATGCTTTTTTCTATTCTTAGAATAGAAAGGGATCAGGGGGCTTTATTCATGTTTTTCTGTTTTGTTTGTATTTGTTTTTTCCCTGGTATTTGAAGACTTGTTCTTTCCTTGACACTGCGGTTGTTTCTGTTATTCCAGCGTTGCACGGTACAAAGAAACTCTATGAACTGTACATATACTGATGGACAGGTGAACGCAAATGTCGTTTTTTTTAAGTACAATTTAGGAAATGTTCAACATTTGAAGAGAAGAGTAAGTGGTTTAAGAATGAAAGGCAGACAGAGAGACAGACAGAGACACACACACATGGGTGTTTGTGACGGAGCGTGTCTGTTCCACAAACTAAAGGGATATAATATTATTCTAATATAATCCTGAAGGGAGAGCTGCAATCATTTTCCCCTCTCAACAGGCCAAAAAAAAACCTGTTTTTACAGTATATATCTGTCTTGGTTCTGAAGGCTGCTTCTGAATCTCTGTCACACACATCACACACACACACACACACGCATGCAACACGCACGCACACACCACACACACACACACACCACACACACACACACACACACACACACACACACACACACACACACACACAACACACACCCACACACACACACACAACACACACCACACACACACCCCAACACACTTACCGGGGGTCATACAAGACCAAGGGAAGAGTGATTCCAGCTGTTTTGGAGGCCAGCAGGCCTGAAAGGTTCATAAGTCAGTCACAGCGGGAAGCTTTGATTCAGGTGGACCTCGAACGGTCCTACTAGACTAGAGAGAGGCGGCCCCTCCAGGGTGTTGCATAGCAGGACGGCCCTCCCGGGTCCACTAAGGAACACCAAGGGCCAAGGGCCCAAAACTTCCATTTCGATTGAGCAATACCAATGATGTCATTGACTTATCTCACATTACCTCCACCACCAACAAGCAGGAAGAGGACATGGATAAGGAGGAGGATGAGGTGGAGGAAGAGGAGGGTGGGGTGGAGGAAGATGAGGAGGAGGAGGAGGTGGTGGAAGACGATGAGGAGGAGGAGTAGAAGGAGGAGGTGGAGTAAGATGATGAGGAGGAGGAGCAGAAGGAGGATGTGGAGAAGGAGGCGGTGGAGTAAGAGGAGGAGGTGCACTAGGAGGCCAAGGTGGAGGATGAGGTGGAGGAGGTGGAGGATGTGGAGGAGGAGGTGGAGGATGTGGAGGAGGAGGCGGTGGAGCAAGAGGAGGTGCAGCAGGAGGTGGAGGAAGAGGTTGATGAGGAGGAGGAGGTAGAGTAGGAGGAGGAGAATGAGGAGGCAGAGGAGGAAGAGGTGGAGGAAGTGGAGGATGTGGAGGAGGAGGCGGTGGAGTAAGAGGAGGAGGTGCAGCAGGAGGTCAAGGTGGAGGATGAGGCTGAGGAGGTGGAGGAAGAGGTTGATGAGGAGGAGGAGGAGGAGGTGGAGACTAGGGTAAATCCGCATCCGCTCGCGTTCAATCAAAAAGCCACACTGTTCAAAAGACACCGACCAGGGGTTCATAACTGTGACCTCACCAGGCGGAGGAGGTGGAGGAAGAGGTGGAGGAGGAGGTAGTGGAGTAAGAGGAGGAGGTGCAGCAGGAGGTCAAGGTGGAGGAAGAGGCGGAGGATGTGGAGGAAGAAGTTGATGAGGCGTGTGATGCGGTTCAAACTAGGGCATTCCGCTCGCGTCCAATCCAAAAAGCCCCGCTGTTCAAAAGACACCGACCAGGGGTTCATAAATGCGGACCTCACCAAAAACATGGAAAATTGGCTTCCGGCGGAAAACAAACCCATGTTTCAGTCTGAAAGGTCTGAGGTTGATGTGGAGGAGGAGGAGGAGGAGGAGGAGGCGGAGGAGGAGGAGGAGGAGGAGGAGGAGGAGGAGGAGGAGGAGGAGGAGGAGGAGGAGGAGGAGGAGGAGGCGGAGGAGGAGGAGGAGGAGGAGGAGGAGGAGGAGGAGGAGGAGGAGGAGGAGGCGGAGGAGGAGGAGGAGGAGGAGGAGGAGGAGGAGGAGGAGGAGGAGGAGGAGGAGGAGGAGGAGGCGCAGACTGAGATGG
>CM051003.1:1383228-1390728 GCA_027704905.1 Muraenolepis orangiensis | reverse complement strand
TGTGTGCGTGTGCGTGTGCGTGTGTGCGTGTGCGTGTGCGTGTGCGTGTGGTGTGTGTGTGTGTGTGTGTGTGTGTGTGTGTTCAGGGTCTCTTGTTCTAAGGAAGACCACAGCGAGCATATGGCTCCTGTGATACTTTCCCCTCAGTTCAGTTCGGGCTCGGTAGATCTATGAGATATGAATTGATGAAGTGTGAGCCGGGGGCCCGACGCGACACACTGGCACTAATCAACGGCTGACAGGACTTCCACATGCAGCCGTGTCATCTCGGATGTGTTATTTTTAGCTGATCAAAGGTGGCTCTGGAGAGAAGTGCATCGGAGCGAGCGTGCACACCCAGAGGACCGGATGTAACTGCTCTATAGCCCCTGGGTTCTGTGGTACTGTGGGCTGATGTTGTTAAATTGCGGTGTTGCGTATGTGTGCTGTACATGATGTGAGGACTCTCTCTCAAGGGGGATATGAGGAAGTGCTATTATGCTATTGTTGTACAGTGTGACACTGCTGTGCAAGGTGTGCCTCGTGTGTGAATTTGCAATGCGCAAATAGTATTCACAAAATGGGTCGCAGTGGTCATGGGGAGGATAAGGGCCGTGGCCTGAATCCCTTGATGGATGGTATTGTTTGACAGTTAACATTTACAATCCAATCCCTTTTGCAATAGTCTGTTGAGTTTGTAATAAAATATGTTGTATATGTTATATTTTCATGTACGATTCTATTTCCAAGCTACCTAGCCACCACCTAATTCATCGTAAACAAGTTCATTGTAAATACTGTATGTTGCGTAAATAAAGCATAAAACACTCGTAACATCAACAATAATAATAATATGAATGGTGGCCCTTTTAGCATAAGCCCCCTTCCTCTGTCAGCTTTCGGATGAGGCTCTGATGCATTCAGTCTAATTCAATATGTGGCTCTGGATCTAGTCTCCTGGAACGGATTATCCAGTGATAGTAGGCTGTCAATCTCTCCCTAATCTTCTTAGCATGGACCCACCCCCCCCCCCCCCCCCCCCCACACACACACACACAATCTGACTTGGTCACCCTAACAGGTCCTAACCAGTTCCCATATCCTGCTCTCGCATGTCTCACATTTAGTTGACCATGCATGTGTGTGTGTGTGTGTATATGTGTGTGTGCGCACGTACGTACGTGCGCACACACACATATACATGGTGCGTGGAGTGTGTGTGTGTGTGTGTGTGTGTGTGTGTGTGTACATACGGTAGCCTCATAAACAGTCTTAAGACATGTAATAGGAATTAACCACCCAACAATCCATGTATTACTCATTTCCTTATTTAATTCCAATTGGAATAAATGTAATAATAATAATCCAAAATTCAATTCAATTAAATTCAGCACTTTAAACCGGTATAACATTAGCCCTGCGTAATATTCCTGTATGCCCTGTGTAGTATTTCTACCTGCCACTTTTTTTATCCGCCTGTCCTTTTAAAACAGGCTAGCTAGGGGTTAGCATAAGAGGCTTGGCCTGTGTGTTTTCCCCGGGGCATGGCGGTGCGTTTGGTGGCCGCTGACTGGTAATCAGAGCTAAGAGGTTTATCAGTTGAGTCAAGACCCTGCCTGTTGAGCGCTTCTGCGGCCCCAGGGGCCCTTAGACAGAGGGGCCCCATATACGGACCATGTCCCATGTCTCTCTCTCTCTCTCTCTCTCTCTCTCTCTCTCTCTCTCTCTCTCTCTCTCCTCTCTCTCTCTCTCTCTCTCTCTCTCTCTCTCTCTCTCTCTCTCTCTCTCCTCTCTCTCTCTCTCTCTCTCTCTCTCTCTCATTTGGGAGGGAGGGAGGGTGGGTTGAGAACGGGGAGACAGAGAGAGAGACAGAGAAAAGGAGAGAGAGACCTATTCAGCAAGCAGACGCTCCCCTGTTTTTGCCCCCCCCCCCCCTGTCCTCCCTGCTCTCACCCTTAGTAATGGGGGTCACTCTGTTGTACCCCTCATCAGTCTGAGGAATGATCCTCCTCCTCCTCCTCCTCCTCCTCCTCTCTCCTCCTCCTCCTCCTCCTCCTCCTCCTCCTCCTCCTCCTCCTCATCGACACATGTGCACGCTGTCAATCATCTCAAAAGGCACGGAGCGAAATGTGGATGTGTGTGTGCGTGGGTGTGTGTGTGTGTGTGTGTGTGTGCGTGTGAGTGGCATATGTTTCTGCAGCGCATTGATGTTTAAAACATAAGCGCAGAGCTCGTTAAAAACGGAGCACTTCCATTGTTTAAAGCGAAGAAACCTCACCACTAGTTTTTCTCGTTCGGAGACAAACAGATGTCGGCAAATCGTTCAAGCCTTCCAAAAAATCTTCCCCCCCCCCGCTGTCCCGGGAAAAATATATGCAAGTGTTTACGTCCAACAGATGTCGACGACTCTTGACATGATTCAGAACATGCTGTGCGTGAAAGTCACACGCACAACTTCGCACGACTTTTAAAGATCGGGAAAACAAAATATTTGTGTTGTCGCGTCCACGTATCCTCTCTGCTTTAGGATTAGCTTTGCTGTTTTGTTTAGTCTTTTTTGACAACGACATGCACTAATATATACAATACCCGAATGCATAATGGATGTTTCAGCCCACGTACACGCACAATGCACACACACGCACACACACACGCACACACACACACACGCACGCACGCACGCACACACACGCACACACACGTTTCATAACTGTTATCGTAAAATACTATTTATTTATTTATTTTTATACCGGATTGGGCCAACCCAATCACATCTTCAGTATAAAATGGTGTTTTTGTTCTTGCAGAAACCTTCTGCTTTAAAGTAATTATTAATAATTAACACCGGCTCACATCAGAGTGATCATCATATTGAACTTTTAAAAGGGATAGTTCAACGTGGTGTCTCTATTTTATCATTGACATAATAGCTTGGCAAGTGGGCAGATTCGGCCTATTCTAGGACAGTTGGACAATGTCAGCGGATTATTTTCATAACATAACATTGTCATCCATATCACATCACACCATCATACTTTGCTGGACTTTCTGGACTCATTACAGTTACTGCACTGTACTGCACTGTATTCATGATGCTGTTGCACTACTGGCACTTTTAAATGCTTCCATCAGTCACTTTATAGTAATTTTCCTGGTCAATTGTACTGTGTATTGTATTTTAAGTATAAATGAATTCTGCAGGAGGGAATGGGGAGTTAGCATTCCATTGTACTTGTTGCATATGGCATACATACAAATCTTGAATCTTGAATCTTAAATCTTTTGAACCCCTAACTCTGCCAGAAGTAACTTATAATTGGACTTGTATTAACCATCACCTTATTCTTTTGCTTCTCTCTTTTTCTCTTTTTTTTCTCTCTCTTTCTCTCTCTCTCTCTCTCTCTCTCTCTCTCTCTCTCTCTCTCTCTCTCTCTCTCTCTCTCTCTCTCTCTCTCTCTCTCTCTCTCTCTCTCTCTCTCTCTCTCTCTCTCTCTCTCTCTCTCTCTCTCTCGCTCCTCTCCCTGTCTCTCTCTCCCTCTCTCCATCTCCATGTCTCGTTCTCCTTTCAGACAGTGAGATGGTTCCTCTCGACTGCCTGCGTCCACGCTCCTTCACCACGGTGCGCTCCTCCTCCCTGGTCCGCGAGGCCGACGACTCCCGCCTCTCCATCAGCCTCTGCGAGCTCAACCTGCGGCCGGGGGAGGAAGGCAGGGGCGGCGCCGCCGCCCACGGCGGCTCCCACCGCCACACACTCCACCTGAACTCTGCCTCCTCGTCCTCCTCCTCCTCCTCCTCCTCGTCTGCCTCCTGCCCCATCCCGCAGAACTCCCTCAACTCCCAGCAGTCGTCGCTGCTGCCCGCCGCGCTGGAGAGCGACCTGCGCTTCCACCAGCTGCGCGGCGCCCACATCAAGACGCTGGACGAGCAGACGGTGTCCCGGTCGGAGCACGCCCGCGAGGAGCGCACGCTGGTGTTCACCGACCGCCCGCTAGCAATCGGCGAGACCGTCTTCATCAAGGTGACCAAGTCTGGCCCGCCGGCGCGCAACGGCTCGCTCTCCTACGGCGTGACGTCCTGCGACCCGGCCATGCTGCGGCCCAGCGACCTGCCTTACAACCCCGAGGCCCTGGTGGACCGCAAGGAGTTCTGGGCGGTGTGCCGCGTGCCAACGCCGCTGCAGAGCAGCGACATCCTGGGCTTTCTGGTGAACCGGGAGGGCGAGGTGATCCTTAGCCACAACGCCACCAACGTGGGCATGCAGGTGTGCGTGGACAACTCCCGGCCCCTCTGGATGTTCTTCGGCATGCACGGCGCCGTCACTCAGCTGAGGATTCTGGGTAAGTTGAAATGAACGGCCCGTGTCTGTATTCTAGAAGGCAGCGCATTTTGAACCGGTACAATAAGTTAAACCGGAAGGAAGGAGCGTCGTGGCGCGACGTCTTGTGTGAGTCCATTCGACTTGATTCAGAGGAAATGAGCCGATGGGGAACAAACTCCTTTTCCGTTTTATTGTCAAATCCCACTTCAAAGAGTCGGATTCCATTTCAGCTGTAGCCAGTCACCCACAAAAACAAAAGTACCTCCAGGGTCCGTTTAGAAGAGCGGGATCCACCAGATGAGATCTTTGGTCTTTGTCGTCGTTCCTTCCAGCCCTAACCCCCACCCACCCAGCCCCCCCCCCCCCCAACCAGGGGACAAAGGCCCGGGGTCAGGCGGCGGATGGGACCTGCACGTCTGGTTCCGCCTCTGGTTCGGGAGGACTTGGCTCTTGGCTCGCTCCCCGGAGCAGATGTGAGGAAGAGGCAGCTAAACACAGCGGCGGGCGGATTCCCTAGAGCCGGCGGTCTGGCGAGCGTGTGCGTTGGGGGGGGGGGGGAAGGGAGGGTCGGGTGGGGGGGGGGGCTGGGGTGGGGGCCGGGGGTGGGCTGAGGTGGGGGGGGGTGGGATTCCAAGACGAAAAACAGGAAACTAGCAAAAGCGTGCAAGTGTGTTTGGGCGGAGGGAGGGTTGTTTAGCGTGCTTCCCCGGGTCACATGCTGACCTGTGGTGGTGGTGGTGGTGGTGGTGGTGGGGCCGCCTGAGGAAACATTGACTGCGACAGGGGGAGGTGGGGGTGAAAAGTGTGTACGTGACAGTGTGTGTGTGTGTGTGTGTGTGTGTGGTGTGTGTGTGTGTGTGTGTGTGTGTGTGCGTGTGGCGGGGGGGGGGGGGGGGGGGGGTACGGCCTTGAACTTCATCTTGCCGCCATGCGGCGAGCGCCTGCTGTACACACCTCGCCTCACGAGTGCGAGGGCATCAAATGTCAACCCTGCCACACGGGAGCTCAGAAGCGTGTCTTAGGCAATCACACACACACACACACACACACACACACACACACACACACACACTGTCACGTACGCTCACACGTAGACACCTCGACAGCAAGCGGCAATGCACCGTTATGCTTCATCAGCGGCTTGACGGATCGCCACTCATTGATTATGTCACGGTTTTGCTCAGTGAAACGTTTTAAGAAACATGGCTCCAAGGTTTGAAACGCAGAGTGGAGAACGTAGCAGAGGTCTGCTGAAAACCCCAGGATCAATGGTGACTCCTTTTAACAGCACACGCTCTGTAGCTGTGTTTTAGTATGTGTGTGTGTGTGTGTGTGTGTCTTTAGTGTGTGTGTGTGTGTGTGTGTGTCTGTCTTTAGTGTGTGTGTCTGTCTTTAGTGTGTGTGTGTGTGTGTGTGTGTGTGTGTGTGTGTGTGTATGTCTGTCTGTCTGTCTAGTGTGTGTGTGCATTTGTGTGTGTGTGCCTTTAGTGTGTGTGTGTGTGTGTGTGTGTGTGTGTGTGTGTGTGTGTGTATGTGTGTGTGTGTGTGTGTGTGTGTGTGTATGTGTGTGTGTGTGTGTGTGTGTGTTTGTGTGTATGTGTCTTTAGTGTGTGTGTGTGGGTTTTGTGTGTGTGTGTGTGTGTCTGTAGTGTGTGCGTGCGTGTGGAGGACGAGTCACACCTAAATATATCCTGCTTTTGCTTGCAGTGACGGCAGAGGAAGGCAAGGCAAAAAAGAAAGGGGGGGGGGCCGCCGACGGGCGAGAGCGTCAACGTCAGCCGACTGACACTTTTGAACATCAACCTGAATTGTCTCTTAACAGCGAACGACACGACTCTTCCCCTGCTGTGCATCTCTGTGTTCGTCTCTGGTGTAACAAAAGCCTCCCCCCCCACTTCGAAGGTGTCTCTTTCGTGCCCGTTTGAAAATACAGTTCATTCACCAGGGGACACGCGGTTCCCCATTTGGTGAAGGCCAGTGGTTTTTAAACTAATGTCCGTACCCCGCCCTCACCAGCACAAAAACATGTTTTATGGGGACTGAGAAAAATTGGAAATGTATATAAAAACTTAGTTTTTAGTGGAAAAAAAACTAAAGCTTATTCATTCAACAGTGGTGTAAGCATTTCATTATAGGCTACCATTATAGGCTGCTACACAATAAAGAATGTTGAATCTTGAACCCTTGGAAAGAATTCCACTAACGTGTACTAGTATTAGTATTTTAAATTAGTATTTAGCATTAGTATTCAGATACACTTGATATTCAGATTCAGATTCAGATTACTTTATTTATCCCGAGGGAATATGAATATAATATGAATAATATGAATATGAAAATGTTTTCCAAGTATCCCCTGCGAAACCTTAAACAAAGTATTTGGTGAGTTACGCGTGGGTTAGGCTGGCCCCTGTTTGAGCATCACTGGGTTCAAGCCATTCAAACGGCAACTCACCCCTCTCCGTCTCCATGGCGACCTCGTCAACCGCTACATCATTGATGAGGGGCTGCCTCTCGCGTGCTCTCAATTCATTAAGAAGAGCCACAAGAGCTGGAACTGTTGCCCGGGTCTTAAACGGTGTCCGTTTACAAGCTCTCCATTGTGTGTGTGTGTGTGTGTGTGTGTGTGTGTGTGTGTGTGTGTTTATGTGTGTGTGTGGGTGTTTTTTTATTTATTTTTAAGATTTTTTTAACGTTGTAGTAAACTCAAGTTTAATTCATAACAACCAAACACCCTCTTTTGTTGCTAAGCAGCGTTCGTTGCCCACATTGCACTGTTGTCGTCGTTCTTCAGAGTTATCGTCACCCTGGCAATAGTGAAAGAAACGACACGCTTCCCCGGTTACTGCTGTACAAAACACACACAGATATGCACACACGCTTGTGTGTCAGTGTGTGGGTAATGTGTGTGGTGTGTGTGTGTGTGTGTGTGTGTGTGTGTGTGTGTGTGTGTGTGTGTGTGTGTGTGTGTGTCTGTGTGTGTGTGTGTGTGTGTGTGTGTGTGTGTGCATGAGTGCAGCCTGCAGTCTTTTCAATCATTGAACTGAAATGGGAGCTCTTTTGGCAGCCCGGGCCAAACAGGAACAGGAGAAAGAAGGGAACAATAAAACAGGCTCTGGCTTATCGGAGGGAGGGGATCTAGGAGGACTCAGTGGGGATCTTCTTGGTTCTCCGTCTGCTCCGTATTAGGAAGTTGTTCTTAT
>CM051003.1:1308228-1375728 GCA_027704905.1 Muraenolepis orangiensis | reverse complement strand
CAAACACTATTTCATTTTCATCAAACTAAATTACTTGACTTGAAAACACTCACAACACAGTACTTTTCTGTGTAGACCCGACTCAGCGTATTAAAAGAATACTTTGCCGGTTTTCCATTACAATGTGGATAGTATATGACAATTAACAGTGATCAATTACCCTCCATTTTACCAGCATTCAGTTTTGTTTTGTTCATCAGAAAAAGTCTGCCAGGTGATGCGTTTCACGTTGTTTAGCTTTTTAGGGCTTTGCTGGCTCTTAGGCTGTTGTTCCAACTGTTGTTCTCTGGTCATGTAGCACCAGTTCTCTAGGGCTGTTGTTCCAACTGTTGTTCTCTGGTCATGTAGCACCAGTTCTCTAGGGCTATTGTTACAACTGTTGTTCTCTGGTCATGTAGCACCAGTTCTCTAGGGCTATTGTTCCAACTGTTGTTCTCTGGTCATGTAGCACCAGTTCTCTAGGCTGTTGTTCCAACTGTTGTTCTCTGGTCATGTAGCACCAGTTATCTAGGGCTGTTGTTTCAACTGCTGTTCTCTGGTCATGTAGCACCGGTTCTGTAGGGCTGTTGTTCCAACTGTTGTTCTCTGGTCATGTAGCACCAGTTCTCTAGGGCTATTGTTCCAACTGTTGTTCTCTGGTCATGTAGCACCAGTTCTCTAGGGCTGTTGTTCTAACTGTTGTTCTCTGGTCATGTAGCACCAGTTCTCTAGGGCTGTTGTTCCAACTGTTGTTCTCTGGTCATGTAGTACCAGTTATCTAGGGCTGTGCTTCTAACTGTTGTTCTCTGGTCATGTAGCACCAGTTATCTAGGGCTGTTGTTCTAACTGTTGTTCTCTGGTCATGTAGCACCAGTTCTCTAGGGCTATTGTTCCAACTGTTGTTCTCTGGTCATGTAGCACCAGTTCTCTAGGGCTGTTGTTCCAACTGTTGTTCTCTGGTCATGTAGCACCAGTTATCTAGGGCTGTTGTTTCAACTGCTATTCTCTGGTCATGTAGCACCGGTTCTGTAGGCCTGTAGTTCCAACTGTTGTTCTCTGGTCATGTAGCACCAGTTCTCTAGGGCTATTGTTCCAACTGTTGTTCTCTGGTCATGTAGCACCAGTTTTCTAGGGCTGTTGTTCTAACTGTTGTTCTCTAGTCATGTAGCACCAGTTCTCTAGGGCTGTTGTTCTAACTGTTGTTCTCTGGTCATGTAGCACCAGTTCTCTAGGGCTGTTGTTCCAACTGTTGTTCTCTGGTCATGTAGCACCGGTTCTGTAGGGCTGTTGTTCCAACTGTTGTTCTCTGGTCATGTAGCACCAGTTCTCTAGGGCTGTTGTTCCAACTGTTGTTCTCTGGTCATGTAGCACCAGTTATCTAGGGCTGTTTTCCAACTGTTGTTTTCTGGTCATGTAGCACCAGTTATCTAGGGCTGTTTTCCAACTGTTGTTCTCTGGTCACGTAGCACCAATTATTTAGGGCCGTTGTTCCAACTGTTGTTCTCTGATCATGTAACACCAGTTCTCTAGGGCTGTTGTTCCAACTGTTGTTCTCTGGTCATGTAGCACCAGTTATCTAGGGCTGTTTTCCAACTGTTGTTCTCTGGTCACGTAGCACCAATTATTTAGGGCCGTTGTTCCAACTGTTGTTCTCTGATCATGTAACACCAGTTCTCTAGGGCTGTTGTTCCAACTGTTGTTCTCTGGTCATGTAGCACCAGTTATCTAGGGCTGTTTTCCAACTGTTGTTCTCTGGTCACGTAGCACCAATTATTTTGGGCCGTTGTTCCAACTGTGGTCCTCTGGTCATGTAGCAGTTATTAATGGAGCAAAGCAAACTTGCGAAGCAACACGTTTTTTGCCCACTTCGTAGAAGACATAAGTGTATTTTGGATTCTTTGTGTCGGTCCCGCTACGGGCCGTAAGTGCTTTGGCCTTTAGCCCAAAGTCCACAGAATTGTATCCACAGAATTCCACCAGTGGGGGGGTTGACATATTTCCTGTACCAAGTGATCCACAGGTTACCACACACACATTAACACAACTCCCCCACCCTCTCAATAGGTTCCACTCACCTGGGGGAGCCTTGTCGACGGTCCAAACCAGACTCGCCTCCCTCCTGCTCCCCCCACACCCCCAGCACCCTGGGGAGCGGTCGGTCAGACCCAGTCCTCAACGGAGGGCTCTTCTCGGCGGCCTACTGCAGCTCCGTTGGGGGTACGTATGACAGCTCTGTAGGGGTGAGGGAGAGCAGGGCATCACGTCAGTCATTCTGTCAAGTAGGAAAGCATCCAAAGTGCTTTGGATGCTACAGGCCCTTTTCACAGAGGCATCGTGGTAGGATGGGGATTCTCAACTGGTGGGTGGTGGGGGTATTTTGAGTGGGCGGCAGAGCATACGCCAAATCCTAACCGCTAAGCCCATGAGTTAGCCGACGTTTCAATGTTACTTCATGTTTCGATTGGCTTACTATTTCATTAAGTTTAGCACAGATAGCTGAAGCTTTTAGTTGTTTTAACAGTACAGGAAGACATTGTTGTTTACTGCACAATTGGGAAATATTTGTTTTTATTTTTTAGGGTGGTGACTTAATGACTAATGACACATGTGTGCGAGACCCGTTGAGAACCACTGTTGTAGGACACGTGACAGGTGTTTCTTGTAACACTATTTATATTAGACTGAAACCAGCGCAGATAAGTCTACTAACGGCGGCTCGCTACATAAAGGGAACAGACCTGTAATTTGTGTCATGAGCGGCACCTGTGTTTATCCTGCGCTGACGTGAAACCAGTGTGTTGTGTTGACGATAGGAACACAGAACTTTCCCTCCCCGATTGTTGATCTCATAGTTGTTACTATGGTTAGGTTATTATCTCTATTATCGACTAGCGTTGTTATGTAAATGTCAGTTTCAAAGCGAATACACAAACATCTAGATCTAGGTCGTTTTTTAAGGACATTCAACATGCTAGCGATGCTTACAATCTTTCTCTACGCTTGCAAATGTATTTTACATTCCCAACTTGGATAGTTATTTGGAAAAATTCGCTATTAATTCGGCATTTCACACATTAAATATGTATTTGCGTAAACATGTATTGTGTCCACCATACGGAATCAGAATCAGAAGGCCTTTGTTGTCATGTCAAGCTTGTCAAGTGCAACACAATTGTGATGCAAGCTACAGTCCTCCTCCCACCTTGTTTCCCTTTGCATCTCACGCCCTCACCTCTTTGCCCCAGGCACCAGCCCCAACTCGCCCGTCGCCCTGCCGAAGTCGCCCATCTTCCCCGCCGGGAAGGGGCCCTGGCCCGACGAGTGCTCCATCTGCTACGAGAACACCGTGGACACGGTCATCTACGCCTGTGGACACATGTGTCTCTGCTACCCCTGCGGCCTCAAGCTCAAGAAGATGTCCAATGCCTGCTGCCCCATATGCAGGCGGCAGATCAAGGACATCATCAAGACGTACCGCAGCACGTAAGAACAGGCAAAACAACAACAACAACAACAACAACAACAACAACAACATTATCCTCTTATACGAACACTAAGCAAAACAGACATTGTGTGTTTTGTGTGTGTGGGCGATCTCCCGGCGACTGGGGGGGAAGGGATGGTTCTGAAGCGAGTCAAGGACACACTTGTGGAAGTGGAAGCACACACTTTGGTGTAGGATTGATGATAACGATGACCACGGTTCACGCTTGGTTCGTCGTTACACATTTACTGCAAAGGAGGTCTCGTCACGTCCAGATCGACGAGTTGAGACTATCAACTAAATGTTGATTTTGAAATGTTGAAGTGTTGTTGTTTTTTTTGGAGGACGTTGATTCAGACAACAGAAGACCAATTTACAATTTACTCCTTGATTTTGTTGAACTGCATTTTTGGGAACTTTTTTTCAGATAGCCATCGACAAGCACTGAGACAAACTAGGTATTTCCCGGGCTCCGGGGCTCATTAATGGAGCCGAAATATGTTAGTGTGTAGAGTTTGGACGGATGGGTCAGAAATGTGCTTTTAAACTAGCGCCTGTGTTAAGAAACCACATCCACGCGATGGCGAGTTGCTTTACATAGTCGTCACAACTTGTGTCTGTGTGCTACTGAGCTGAGAAGAAGTGAATTTGAGAAGACCGAGGGACGGAGAAGGATCAGCCGATGGATGTTGTGTCATTTGTCAATTTAAAAAGGTACAGAGACTATTATAAGAAAAGTACGTGAAGTAGAATTGTTATTTATATCATTTCAAGTTAATGTACCTTTCATGGTAGTTACTATAGCAGGTATTTGGTGGTAGCTGTCGTTTAGCTTTAGCTATAGCTGCTTGCTCTGCAATGTGGTATGTTGCACTGAATTCTCACGTTGTTCTACAATAAATGCCCTATTTTTGAGACAGAGAGGACATATAATGATTTGCTAGACCCCGATGAGCTAACAAGCTAACAATGCCCGTGCATCCTTTAAAATGTGTTGAGCTGGAGACAGGACAAACACAGCCAGTAATTTACTAGTTCTCAGGGCCATTATTTTAGATTCATGTAAGTATTTTCCCGGTTTTCTACCTTAGTCCTTGGCTAAATAAACACTGTGAGGTTTCAAAATCCAATTGCCGTTATTTTAAACATTCTCATAGTTCTCATAATTACACATGTAATAGGATTTTAGTCAGCCTTAACATTATTATACACATCATTTGAATTAGCCTAAAAGGCCCATTTCCTACAACACAGGTGTCACAAACTGTCCAATATCTACTCAGAGAGACGTGAAAGAGCACACAAATTGTGAAAATAAAATATTTTTATAAACGAAATATACGCCATGTCCAAAGTTTTAACGGCTCACTTTCCATCTAGTAACCTTTGTGACTTAAATACAGGCCTTTTTTACCAGCAGAAAATATCCTTCACTTTAATATATCCAGGGGGGCCTGTACTGCTCAAGATCTAATCAGAAAGCTTATATTGTTTTCTCTTTTCAGCACAATATGATGTTTGCTATTTATACACACAGTCAACTTTGCTTTAACATTTGGGAAGCACCACTTTCAATTTGTTTTTCCTTTTACTCACAATACCGAGCCCAAAACTGTAGTACTCAGTGTCTGCCAATGCCAAGAGCAGATTTGATCCATTACTTATAACAATATTAGGCATAGACTTACGAGAGGGAATTAAGCATATATATATATATATATAGGCATACTATCTAGTTTAGCCTACTCCATTTGACAAATCTAGCCTACGTATATGTGTCAACTAAACCACAAGTTGAAGTGGCCCTTTATTATATACCTAACATATGGATATTGGTATTTTTTTATGGTATGTTCTTTAGATGATTGACATTATGGTATGGCACAAAAAACGCCAGCTATTGGCCATAGCCTGCAGCTATGCTAGAAGGCTTGATTTTAAGAAACATCAACATACTTGGTGATGGAGATATTGATAATCATAATAAGCTAATCATTTTTGTCAGCTGTCTTTGGCAAACGCTGATATTGATGTACATGAACATCCACCCCCCCCCCCCCCCCCCCTCCATTCAGTTTGGTTACGCTATTGCTTGAAGTGTTGATTCACCTTTGAATGTTAAATGATGTATCTAGAGAGGTCATTTACTTATTGGTGTTGGCTACATAAAAAAATATAAAAATATTGTTTTTTGTAGGGCTTTTTCTCCTTTGTAATTATGAGTATAAGAACCAGATAACTATATATTTGTTTTCTAATGAACATCCTAAGATGAAATATGAATATGATCTTGTACCTCCGAGCAATAAGGTATATTGCAGTACACAATCACGAAAGCATTGCTTCAGGTACAAGACAATAACTAATGATTAATTACAACCTCTGAATCAGGTTTTTTTATTTTATTTTAACTATTTGTGTAAAAATACATCAAAGGAGGTCCTAGTACTCAGTTCTATATTTATAGATCTTTTTTTTTACAGAATATAATACACAAAAGAAAAGTAAACTATGGCTATATGTGGATTTTTAATGTCACTTTATAAAGCTCCTGATTGTAATTTTGAAATACTAGACCATAGCGGCTCTCTGGGATTTCAACATGATTTATTGTTTATATTGAATTGGTTGTTTTTGTTGGTTGTATTTTATTTTAATTTTGTTCCGACCAAATCATTTTTTTTTCACAACAATTGTAATACTACTGTATACGTCTTGTGATTCCCTTAGTTTAAACACGAAACACTATTGTATATTGGCCTTTACATATTCCTTGTTTACTTTCAACCTGTATAATCATCGGTAACGGACTATTCAATGTCCATCTTGTCATGCCAAAATATGTTGGCAGCACAGTTAATCTGGAAGCAGAAACAGAATATCATCAAGTAATTTGTTCTAAGAAATTGTATTTATATATTTATTGTTTTATTTAATAAAAAGTTGTAATCTATAACAGTAAAATTTGAAACAAAATGCTGTGTTGTTTTCGGACACAACGTCAATGCACTGCTTGAAAAGGAAAACGTTAGGGAAGTTAGTTAGCTTTGATTCGGTACCAGACCCGCCAGTCGGTCTCAGCTAAGAGATTCTGGTCTGGTTGATGTGGTTCAAATTAAATGAAATTTATGGTATTTCACCAAGCCCGACTTATAGTACAACCTTTCAACACAAGCAGTCAACTTTCATAAGTCACCACTTATTTTATTTTTTTTGTTCTGCCCAAGTAATAGCACACTCAAAATAAAATTAAAACGGAATGCTGCTGACACTGTAATGTACCATATACAGTCTTGTATTGTTTTATTTTGTATACCGTCGTGTGGAACAATTCCTCCTACAAAACCTTCTCTTGTGTGTGTATTTCATTTTATTTGTTTTACTTATTGGCTTGGACCCTGTCTGTTTAGGACACAACTAAGCAAATACGTTGGGGTTGTTTTGTTCTTTATGCTTCTATCTATCGTAGTGTTTCTCACTCTATGTGGGCTATTTGTTCGCGTAAGTTGAACATGGGGACCAACAATAGGCAAGCACCCAATTCAGGATGCTGTAGTGTTTTCAGGTAGGGCTAGAGCCAGCGGGCGTTTCTGATGTTTCAAGTGTTAAAGTGTTTTCTGTACATGGCCAATGTTCATCGAGTCATGACTTCAAAGGTTTCAAAGTCATTTGAAAACATGTACTTCTTCTCTTCTCTGTTTTCCATTTGAAACAATTCTAGTTTCCAAGTGTGTTTGTGAGCCTTCATTGTGAGTCAAATGATTGTGGTCAATAAAAATTTCAACATGCGTCTCTGATGCAAAACAACGGTGTCCCACTTTTTTCCTGGAACTGTTTGATTTGCAACCACTTTTGTCAAATCAAACAAATTAAGTGCTGCATGAATAAACAAAAGTGCGTTACATCATTTGAGAGGGGCCTACAATAAAACACACTTTTGTTATTGTAGGCCCCTCTAAAGTAGGTCCATGTAGTCAAGTAGGTCCATGTAGTAAAGTAAGTCCATGTAGTAAAGTAGGTCCATGTATTAAAGTAGTTGTATGTAGTAAAGTAGGTCCATGTAGTAAAGTAGTTGTATGTAGTAAAGTAGGTCCATGTAGTAAAGTAGGTGAAGTAAAGTAGGTCCATGTAGTAAAGTAGGTCCATGTAGTCAAGAAGGTCCATGTAGTCAAGTAGGTCCATGTAGTAAAGTAAGTCCATGTAGTAAAGTAGGTCCATGTATTAAAGTAGTTGTATGTAGTAAAGTAGGTCCATGTAGTAAAGTAGGTGTAGTAAAGTAGGTCCATGCAGTAAAGTAGGTCCATGTAGTAAAGTAGGTCCATGTAGTAAAGTAGGTCCATGTAGTCAAGTAGGTCCATGTAGTAAAGTAGGTCCATGCAGTAATGTAGGTCCATGCAGTAAAGTAGGTCCATGTAGTAAAGTAGGTCCATGTAGTAAAGTAGGTGTAGTAAAGTAGGTCCATGTAGTAAAGTAGGTGTAGTAAAGTAGGTTTATGCAGTAAAGTAGGTCCATGTAGTAAAGTAGGTCCATGTAGTAAAGTAGGTCCATGTAGTCAAGTAGGTCCATGTAGTAAAGTAAGTCCATGTAGTAAAGTAGGTCCATGTATTAAAGTAGTTGTATGTAGTAAAGTAGGTCCATGTAGTAAAGTAGGTGTAGTAAAGTAGGTCCATGCAGTAAAGTAGGTCCATGTAGTAAAGTAGGTGTAGTAAAGTAGGTCCATGCAGTAAAGTAGGTCCATGTAGTAAAGTAGGTCCATGTAGCAAAGTAGGTCCATGTAGTCAAGTAGGTCCATGTAGTAAAGTAGGTCCATGTAGTAAAGTAGGTCCATGTAGTCAAGTAGGTCCATGTAGTAAAGTAAGTCCATGTAGTAAAGTAGGTCCATGTATTAAAGTAGTTGTATGTAGTAAAGTAGGTCCATGTAGTAAAGTAGGTGTAGTAAAGTAGGTCCATGCAGTAAAGTAGGTCCATGTAGTAAAGTAGGTCCATGTAGTAAAGTAGGTCCATGTATTAAAGTAGGTCCATGTAGTAAAGTAGGTCCATGTAGTAAAGTAGGTGTAGTAAAGTAGGTCCATGCAGTAAAGTAGGTCCATGTAGTAAAGTAGGTCCATGTATTAAAGTAGTTGTATGTAGTAAAGTAGGTCCATCTAGTAAAGTAGGTGTAGTAAAGTAGGTCCATGCAGTAAAGTAGGTCCATGTTGTAAAGTAGGTCCATGTAGTAAAGTAGGTCCATGTAGTCAAGTAGGTCCATGTAGTAAAGTAAGTACATGTAGTAAAGTAGGTCCATGTATTAAAGTAGTTGTATGTAGTAAAGTAGGTCCATGTAGTAAAGTAGGTGTAGTAAAGTAGGTCCATGCAGTAAAGTAGGTCCATGTAGTAAAGTAGGTCCATGTAGTAAAGTAGGTCCATGTAGTCAAGTAGGTCCATGTAGTAAAGTAAGTCCATGTAGTAAAGTAGGTCCATGTATTAAAGTAGTTGTATGTAGTAAAGTAGGTCCATGTAGTAAAGTAGGTGTAGTAAAGTAGGTCCATGCAGTAAAGTAGGTCCATGTAGTGAAGTAGGTATAGTAAAGTAGGTCCATGCAGTAAAGTAGGTCCATGTAGTAAAGTAGGTCCATGTAGTAAAGTAGGTCCATGTAGTCAAGTAGGTCCATGTAGTAAAGTAGGTCCATGTAGTCAAGTAGGTCCATGTAGTAAAGTAAGTCCATGTAGTAAAGTAGGTCCATGTATTAAAGTAGTTGTATGTAGTAAAGTAGCTCCATGCAGTAAAGTAGGTCCATGCAGTAAAGTAGGTCCATGTAGTAAAGTAGGTCCATGTAGTAAAGTAGGTCCATGTATTAAAGTAGGTCCATGTAGTAAAGTAGGTCCATGTAGTAAAGTAGGTGTAGTAAAGTAGGTCCATGCAGTAAAGTAGGTCCATGTAGTAAAGTAGGTCCATGTAGTAAAGTAGGTCCATGTATTAAAGTAGTTGTATGTAGTAAAGTAGGTCCATGTAGTAAAGTAGGTGTAGTAAAGTAGGTCCATGCAGTAAAGTAGGTCCATGTAGTAAAGTAGGTCCATGTAGTAAAGTAGGTCCATGTAGTAAAGTAGGTCCATGTAGTAAAGTAAGTCCATGTAGTAAAGTAGGTCCATGTATTAAAGTAGTTGTATGTAGTAAAGTAGGTCCATGTAGTAAAGTAGGTGTAGTAAAGTAGGTCCATGTAGTAAAGTAGGTCCATGTAGTAAAGTAGGTGTAGTAAAGTAGGTCCATGCAGTAAAGTAGGTCCATGTAGTAAAGTAGGTCCATGTAGTAAAGTAGGTCCATGTATTAAAGTAGTTGTATGTAGTAAAGTAGGTCCATGTAGAAAAGTAGGTCCATGTAGTAAAGTAGGTCCATGTAGTAAAGTAGGTCCATGCAGTAAAGTAGGTCCATGTAGTAAAGTAGGTCCATGTAGTAAAGTAGGTGTCATGTAGTAAAGTAGGTCCAAGTAGTAAAGTAGGTCCTTGTAGTAAAGTAGGTGTCATGTAGTAAAGTAGGTCCATGTAGTAAAATAAGTCCATGTAGTAAAGGAGGTCCATGTAGTAAAATAAGTCCATGTAGTAAAGTAGGTCCATGAAGTAAAATAAGTCCATGTAGTAAAGTAGGTCCATGTAGAAAAGTAGGTCCATGTAGTAAAGTAGGTCCATGTAGTCAAGTAGGTCCATGTAGTAAAGTAGGTCCATGTAGTAAAGTAGGTCCATGTAGTAATGTAGGTCCATGTAGTAAAGTAGGTCAATGTAGTAAAGTAGGTCCATGTAGTAAAGTAGGTCCATGTAGTAAAGTAGGTGTAGTAAAGTAGGTCCATGCAGTAAAGTAGGTCCATGTAGTAAAGTAGGTCCATGTAGAAAAGTAGGTCCATGTAGTAAAGTAGGTCCTTGTAGTAAAGAAGGTCCATGCAGTAAAGTAGGTCCATGCAGTAAAGTAGGTCCATGTAGCAAAGTAGGTCCATGTAGTAAAGTAGGTGTCATGTAGTAAAGTAGGTCCAAGTAGTAAAGTAGGTCCATGTAGTAAAGTAGGTGTCATGTAGTAAAGTAGGTCCATGTAGTAAAATAAGTCCATGTAGTAAAGGAGGTCCATGTAGTAAAATAAGTCCATGTAGTAAAGTAGGTCCATGAAGTCAAATAAGTCCATGTAGTAAAGTAGGTCCATGTAGTAAAGTAGGTCCATGTAGTAAAGTAGGTCCATGTAGTCAAGTAGGTCCATGTAGTCAAGTAGGTCCATGTAGTAAAGTAGATCCATGTAGTAAAGTAGGTCCATGTAGTAATGTAGGTCCATGTAGTAAAGTAGGTCAATGTAGTAAAGTAGGTCCATGTAGTAAAGTAGGTCCATGTAGTAAAGTAGGTGTAGTAAAGTAGATCCATGCAGTAAAGTAGGTCCATGTAGTAAAGTAGGTCCATGTAGTAAAGTAGGTCCATGTATTAAAGTAGTTGTATGTAGTAAAGTAGGTCCATGTAGTAAAGTAGGTCCATGTAGTAAAGTAGGTCCATGCAGTAAAGTAGGTCAATGTAGTAAAGTAGGTCCATGTAGTAAAGTAGGTCCATGTAGTAAAGTAGGTGTCATGTAGAAAAGTAGGTCCATGTAGTAAAATAAGTCCATGTAGTAAAGGAGGTCCATGTAGTAAAATAAGTCCATGTAGTAAAGTAGGTCCATGAAGTAAAATAAGTCCATGTAGTAAAGTAGGTCCATGTAGTAAAGTACGTCCATGTAGTAAAGTCGGTCCATGTAGTAAAGTAGGTCCATGTATTAAAGTAGTTGTATGTAGTAAAGTAGGTCCATGCAGTAAAGTAGGTCCATGTAGTAATGTAGGTCCATGTAGTAAAGTAGGTGTCATGTAGTAAAGTAGGTCCATGTAGTAAAGTAGGTCCATGTAGTAAAGTAGGTCCATGTAGTAAAGTAGGTGTCATGTAGTAAAGTAGGTCCATGTAGTAAAATAAGTCCATGTAGTAAAGGAGGTCCATGTAGTAAAATAAGTCCATGTAGTAAAGTAGGTCCATGATGTAAAATAAGTCCATGTAGTAAAGTAGGTCCATGTAGTAAAGTAGGTCCATGTAGTCAAGTAGGTCGATGTAGTCAAGTAGGTCCATGTAGTAAAGTAGGTCCATGTAGTAAAGTAGGTCCATGCAGTAAAGTAGGTCCATGTAGTAATGTAGGTCCATGTAGTAAAGTAGGTGTCATGTAGTAAAGTAGGTCCATGTAGTAAAGTAGGTCCATGTAGTAAAGTACGTCCATGTAGTAAAGTAGGTGTCATGTAGTAAAGTAGGTCCATGTAGTAAAATAAGTCCATGTAGTAAAGGAGGTCCATGTAGTAAAATAAGTCCATGTAGTAAAGTAGGTCCATGAAGTAAAATAAGTCCATGTAGTAAAGTAGGTCCATGTAGTAAAGTAGGTCCATGTAGTAAAGTAGGTCCATGTAGTCAAGTAGGTCCATGTAGTCAAGTAGGTCCATGTAGTAAAGTAGGTCCATGTAGTAATGTAGGTCCATGTAGTAAAGTAGGTCCATGTAGTAAAGTAGGTCCATGTAGTAAAGTAGGTGTAGTAAAGTAGGTCCATGCAGTAAAGTAGGTCCATGTAGTAAAGTAGGTCCATGTAGTAAAGTAGGTCCATGTATTAAAGTAGTTGTATGTAGTAAAGTAGGTCTATGTAGTAAAGTAGGTCCATGTAGTAAAGTAGGTCCATGCAGTAAAGTAGGTCCATGTAGTAAAGTAGGTCCATGCAGTAAAGTAGGTCCATGTAGTAAAGTAGGTCCATGTAGTAAAGTAGGTCCATGTAGTAAAGTAGGTCCATGAAGTAAAATAAGTCCATGTAGTAAAGTAGGTCCATGTAGTAAAGTATGTCCATGTAGTAAAGTAGGTCCATGTAGTAATGTAGGTCCATGTAGTAAAGTAGGTCCATGTATTAAAGTAGGTCCATGTAGTAAAGTAGGTATCATGTAGTAAAGTAGGTCCATGTAGTAAAATAAGTCCATGTAGTAAAGGAGGTCCATGTAGTAAAATAAGTCCATGTAGTAAAGTAGGTCCATGAAGTAAAATAAGTCCATGTAGTAAAGTAGGTCCATGTAGTAAAGTAGGTCCATGTAGTCAAGTAGGTCCATGTAGTCAAGTAGGTCCATGTAGTAAAGTAGGTCCATGTAGTAAAGTAGGTCCATGTAGTAAAGTAGGTCCATGTAGTAAAGTAGGTGTAGTAAAGTAGGTCCATGCAGTAAAGTAGGTCCATGTAGTAAAGTAGGTCCATGTAGTAAAGTAGGTCCATGTATTAAAGTAGTTGTATGTAGTAAAGTAGGTCCATGTAGTAAAGTAGGTCCATGTAGTAAAGTAGGTTCATGTAGTAAAGTAGGTCCATGCAGTAAAGTAGGTCCATGTAGTAAAGTAGGTCCATGTAGTAAAGTAGGTCCATGTATTAAAGTAGGTCCATGTAGTAAAGTAGGTCCATGCAGTAAAGTAGGTCCATGTAGTAAAGTAGGTCCATGTAGTAAAGTAGGTGTCATGTAGTAAAGTAGGTCCATGTAGTAAAGTAGGTCCATGCAGTAAAGTAGGTCCATGTAGTAAAGTAGGTCCATGTAGTAAAGTAGGTGTCATGTAGTAAAGTAGGTCCATGTAGTAAAGTAGGTCCATGTAGTAAAGTAGGTCCATGTAGTAATGTAGGTCCATGTAGTAAAGTAGGTCCATGTAGTAAAGTAGGTCCATGTAGTAAAGTTGGTCTATGTAGTAAAGTAGGTCCATGTAGTAAAGTAGGTCCATTTAGTAAAATAAGTCCATGTAGTAAAGTAGGTCCATGTAGTAAAATAAGTCCATGTAGTAAAGTAGGTCCATGTAGTAAAGTAGGTATATGTAGTAAAGTAGGTCCATGTAGAAAAGTAGGTCCATGTAGTAAAGTAGGTCCATGTAGTAATGTAGGTCCATGTAGTAAAGTAGGTCCATGTAGTAAAGTAGGTGTCATGAAGTAAAGTAGGTCCATGTAGTAAAGTAGGTCCATGTAGTAAAGTAGGTCCATGTAGTAAAGTAGGTCCATTTAGTAAAGTAGGTGTCATGAAGTAAAGTAGGTCCATGTAGTAAAGTAGGTCCATGTAGCAAAGTAGGTGTCATGAAGTAAAGTAGGTCCATGTAGTAAAGTTGGTCCATGTAGTAAAGTAGGTCCATGCAGTAAAGTATGTCCATGTAGTAAAGTAGGTCCATGTAGTAAAGTAGGTGTCATGTAGTAAAGTAGGTCCATGTTGTAAAGTAGGTCCATGTATTAAAGTAGTTGTATGTAGTAAAGTAGGTCCATGTAGTAAAGTAGGTCCATGTAGTAATGTAGGTCCATGTAGTAAAGTAGGTCCATGTAGTAAAATAGGTCCATGTAGTAAAGTTGGTCTATGTAGTAAAGTATGTCCATGTAGTAAAGTTGGTCTATGTAGTAAGGTAGGTTCATGTAGTAAAGTAGGTCCATGTAGTAAAATAAGTCCATGTAGTAAAGTAGGTCCATGTAGTAAAATAAGTCCATGTAGTAAAGTAGGTCCATGTAGTAAAGTAGGTCTATGTAGTAAAGTAGGTCCATGTTGTAAAGTAGGTCCATGTAGTAAAGTAGGTGTCATGTAGTGAAGTAGGTCCATGTAGTAAAGTAGGTCCATGTAGTAAAGTAGGTCCATGTAGAAAAGTAGGTCCATGTAGTAAAGTAGGTCCAAGTAGTAATGTAGGTCCATGTAGTAAAGTAGGTCCATGTAGTAAAGTAGGTGTCATGAAGTAAAGTAGGTCCATGTAGTAAAGTAGGTCCATGTAGTAAAGTAGGTCCATGTAGTAAAGTAGGACCATGTAGTAAAGTAGGTCCATGTAGTAAAGTAGGTCCATGTAGTAAAGTAGGTGTCATGAAGTAAAGTAGGTCCATGTAGTAAAGTAGGTTCATGTAGTAAAGTAGGTCCATGTAGTAAAGTAGGTCCATGTAGTAAAGTAGGTCCATGTAGTAAAGTAGGTCCATGTAGTAATGTAGGTCCATGTAGTAAAGTAGGTCCATGTAGTAAAGTAGCTCCATGTAGTAATGTAGGTGTCATGTAGTAAAGTAGGTCCATGTAGTAAAGTAGGTCCATGTAGTAAAGTAGGTCCATGTAGTAAAGTAGGTCCATGTAGTAAAGTAGGTCCATGTAGTAAAGTAGGTCCATGTAGTAAAGTAGGTGTCATGAAGTAAAGTAGGTCCATGTAGTAAAGTAGGTTCATGTAGTAAAGTAGGTCCATGTAGTAAAGTAGGTCCATGTAGTAAAGTAGGTCCATGTAGTAAAGTAGGTCCATGTCGTAATGTAGGTCCATGTAGTAAAGTAGGTCCATGTAGTAAAGTAGCTCCATGTAGTAAAGTAGGTGTCATGTAGTAAAGTAGGTCCATGTAGTAAAGTAGGTTCATGTAGTAAAGTAGGTCCATGTAGTAAAGTAGGTCCATGTAGTAAAGTAGGTCCATGTAGTAAAGTAGGTGTCATGAAGTAAAGTAGGTCCATGTAGTAAAGTAGGTGTCATATAGTAAAGTAGGTCCATGTAGTAAAGTAGGTCCATGTAGTAAAGTAGGTCCATGTACTAAAGTAGGTCCATGTAGTAAAGTAGGTGTCATGTAGTAAAGTAGGTCCATGTAGTAAAATAAGTCCATGTAGTAAAGGAGGTCCATGTAGTAAAATAAGTCCATGTAGTAAAGTAGGTCCATGAAGTAAAATAAGTCCATGTAGTAAAGTAGGTCCATGTAGTAAAGTAGGTCCATGTAGTAAAGTAGGTCCATGCAGTAAAGTAGGTCCATGTAGTAAAGTAGGTCCATGTAGTAAAGTAGGTGTCATGTAGTAAAGTAGGTCCATGTAGTAAAGTAGGTCCATGTTGTAAAGTAGGTCCATGTATTAAAGTAGTTGTATGTAGTAAAGTAGGTCCATGTAGTAAAGTAGGTCCATGTAGTAATGTAGGTCCATGTAGTAAAGTAGGTCCATGTAGTAAAGTAGGTCCATGTAGTAAAGTTGGTCTATGTAGTAAGGTAGGTCCATGTAGTAAAGTAGGTCCATGTAGTAAAATAAGTCCATGTAGTAAAGTAGGTCCATGTAGTAAAATAAGTCCATGTAGTAAAGTAGGTCCATGTAGTAAAGTAGGTATATGTAGTAAAGTAGGTCCATGTAGTAAAGTAGGTCCATGTAGTAAAGTAGGTGTCATGTAGTGAAGTAGGTCCATGCAGTAAAGTAGGTCCATGTAGTAAAGTAGGTCCATGTAGTAAAGTAGGTCCATGTATTAAAGTAGTTGTATGTAGTAAAGTAGGTCCATGTAGTAAAGTAGGTCCATGTAGTAAAGTAGGTCAATGTAGTAAAGTAGGTCCATGCAGTAAAGTAGGTCCATGTAGTAAAGTAGGTCCATGTAGTAAAGTAGGTGTCATGTAGTAAAGTAGGTCCATGTAGTAAAGTAGGTTCATGTAGTAAAGTAGGTCCATGTAGTAAAGTAGGTGTCATGTAGTAAAGTAGGTCCATGTAGTAAAATAAGTCCATGTAGTAAAGTAGGTCCATGTAGTAAAATAAGTCCATGTAGTAAAGTAGGTCCATGTAGTAAAGTAGGTGTCATGTAGTAAAGTAGGTCCATGTAGTAAAGTAGGTCCATGTAGTAAAGTAGGTCCATGTGGTAAAGTAGGTCCATGTATTAAAGTAGTTGTATGTAGTAAAGTAGGTCCATGTAGTAAAGTAGGTCCATGTAGAAATGTAGGTCCATGTAGTAAAGTAGGTCCATGTAGTAAAGTAGGTCCATATAGTAAAGTTGGTCTATGTAGTAAAGTAGGTCCATGTAGTAAAGTTGGTCTATGTAGTAAGGTAGGTCCATGTAGTAAAGTAGGTCCATGTAGTAAAATAAGTCCATGTAGTAAAGTAGGTCCATGTAGTAAAATAAGTCCATGTAGTAAAGTACGTCCATGTAGTAAAGTAGGTCTATGTGGTAAAGTAGGTCCATGTAGTAAAGTAGGTCCATGTAGTCAAGTAGGTCTATGTAGTAAAGTAGGTCCATGTAGTCAAGTAGGTCCATGTAGTCAAGTAGGTCCATGTAGTCAAGTAGGTCCATGTAGTAAAGTAGGTCCATGTAGTAAAGTAGGTCCATGTAGTAATGTAGGTCCATGTAGTAATGTAGGTCCATGTAGTAAAGTAGGTCCATGTAGTAAAGTAGGTGTAGTAAAGTAGGTCCATGCAGTAAAGTAGGTCCATGTAGTAAAGTAGGTCCATGTAGTAAAGTAGGTCCATGTATTAAAGTAGTTGTATGTAGTAAAGTAGGTCCATGTAGTAAAGTAGGTCCATGTAGTAAAGTAGGTCCATGCAGTAAAGTAGGTCCATGTAGTAAAGTAGGTCCATGTAGTAAAGTAGGTGTCATGTAGTAAAGTAGGTCCATGTAGTAAAGTAGGTTCATGTAGTAAAGTAGGTCAATGTAGTAAAGTAGGTCCATGTAGTAAAGTAGGTGTCATGTAGTAAAGTAGGTCCATGTAGTAAAATAAGTCCATGTAGTAAAGTAGGTCCATGTAGTAAAATAAGTCCATGTAGTAAAGTAGGTCCATGTAGTAAAGTAGGTGTCATGTAGTAAAGTAGGTCCATGTAGTAAAGTAGGTCCATGTAGTAAAGTAGGTCCATGTGGTAAAGTAGGTCCATGTATTAAAGTAGTTGTATGTAGTAAAGTAGGTCCATGTAGTAAAGTAGGTCCATGTAGTAATGTAGGTCCATGTAGTAAAGAAGGTCCATGTAGTAAAGTAGGTCCATATAGTAAAGTTGGTCTATGTAGTAAAGTAGGTCCATGTAGTAAAGTTGGTCTATGTAGTAAGGTAGGTCCATGTAGTAAAGTAGGTCCATGTAGTAAAATAAGTCCATGTAGTAAAGTAGGTCCATGTAGTAAAATAAGTCCATGTAGTAAAGTACGTCCATGTAGTAAAGTAGGTCTATGTGGTAAAGTAGGTCCATGTAGTAAAGTAGGTCCATGTAGTAAAGTAGGTGTCATGTCGTGAAGTAGGTCCATGTAGTAAAGTAGGTCCATGTAGTAAAGTAGGTCCATGTAGAAAAGTAGGTCCATGTAGTAAAGTAGGTCCATGTAGTAATGTAGGTCCATGTAGTAAAGTAGGTCCATGTAGTAAAGTAGGTGTCATGAAGTAAAGTAGGTCCATGTAGTAAAGTAGGTCCATGTAGTAAAATAGGTCCATGTAGTAAAGTAGGTGTCATGAAGTAAAGTAGGTCCATGTAGTAAAGTAGGTTCATGTAGTAAAGTAGGTCCATGTAGTAAAGTTGGTCCATGTAGTAAAGTAGGTCCATGTAGTAAAGTAGGTCCATGTAGTAATGTAGGTCCATGTAGTAAAGTAAGTCCATGTAGTAAAGTAGCTCCATGTAGTAAAGTAGGTGTCATGTATTAAAGTAGGTCCATGTAGTAAAGTAGGTTCATGTAGTAAAGTAGGTCCATGTAGTAAAGTAGGTCCATGTAGTAAAGTAGGTCCATGTAGTAAAGTAGGTGTCATGAAGTAAAGTAGGTCCATGTAGTAAAGTAGGTCCATGTAGTAAAGTAGCTCCATGTAGTAAAGTAGGTGTCATGTAGTAAAGTAGGTCCATGTAGTAAAGTAGGTCCATGTAGTAAAGTAGGTCCATGTAGTAAAGTTGGTCCATGTAGTAAAGTAGGTCCATGTAGTAAAGTAGGTGTCATGTAGTCAAGTAGGTCCATGTAGTAAAGTAGGTCCATGTAGTAAAGTATGTGTATGTAGTAAAGTAGGTCCATGTAGTAAAGTATGTGTATGTAGTAAAGTAGGTCCATGTAGTAAAGTAGGTATCATGTAGTAAAGTATGTGTATGTAGTAAAGTAGGTCCATGTCGTAAAGTAGGTCCATGTAGTAAAGTAGGTTCATGTAGTAAAGTAGGTGTCATGTAGTAAAGTAGGTCCATGTAGTAAAGTTGGTCCATGTAGTAAAGTAGGTCCATGTAGTAAAGTAGGTCCATGTAGTAAAGTAGGTGTCATGTAGTCAAGTAGGTCCATGTAGTAAAGTAGGTCCATGTAGTAAAGTATGTGTATGTAGTAATGCAGGTCCATGTAGTAAAGTAGGTCCATGTAGTAAAGTAGGTGTCATGTAGTAAAGTAGGTCCATGTAGTAAAGTAGGTCCATGTAGTAAAGTATGTGTAATTAGTAAAGTAGGTCCATGTAGTAAAGTATGTGTATGTAGTAAAGTAGGTCCATGTAGTAAAGTAGGTTCATGTAGTAAGGTAGGTGTCATGTAGTAAAGTAGGTCCATGTAGTAAAGTAGGTTCATGTAGTAAGGTAGGTGTCATGTAGTAAAGTAGGTCCATGTAGTAAAGTAGGTTCATGTAGTAAGGTAGGTATCATGTAGTAAAGTAGGTCCATGTAGTAAAGTAGGTGTCATGTAGTCAAGTAGGTCCATGTAGTAAAGTAGGTCCATGTAGTAAAGTAGGTGTCATGTAGTGAAGTAGGTCCATGTAGTAAAGTACGTCCATCTAGTAAAGTAGGTCAATGTAGTAAAGTAGGTCCATGTAGTAAAGTAGGTCCATGTAGTTAAGTAGGTGTCATGTAGTTAAGTAGGTCCATGTAGTAAAGTAGGTTCATGTAGTAAAGTAGGTCCATATAGTAATGTAGGTCCATGTAGTAAAGTTGGTGTCATGTAGTAAAGTAGGTCCATTTAGTAAAGTAGGTGTCATGTAGTGAAGTAGGTATATGTAGTAAAGTAGGTGTCATATAGTAAAGTAGGTCCATGTAGTAAAGTAGGTCCATGTAGTAAAGTAAGTCCATGTAGTAAAGTATGTCCATTTAGTAAAGTAGGTGTCATGTAGTAAAGTAGGTCTATGTAGTAAAGTAGGTCCATGTAGTAAAGTAGGTCCATGTAGTAAAGTAGGAGTCATGTAGTAAAGTAGGTCCATGTAGTAAAGTAGGTCCATGTAGTAAAGTAGGTCCATGTATTAAAGTAGGTGTATGTAGTAAAGTGTGTCCATGTAGTAAAGTAGGTATCATGTAGTCAAGTAGGTCCATGTAGTAAAGTAGCTCCATGTAGTAAAGTAGGTCCATGTAGTAAAGTAAATCTCGGAGGCGGATGTACGCCGCACCTTCAAGCGGCTGAACATCCGTAAGGCGGCAGGCCCCGATGACATCCCGGGCCGCGTCCTCAGAGCATGCGCAAACCAGTTGGCAGGAGTCTTTGCAGACATCTTCAACCTCTCCCTGTCCCAGGCTGTTGTCCCCACGGTCTTCAAGATGTCCACCATCGTGCCTGTCCCTAAACAACCCAAGGTAACATGCCTGAATGACTATAGACCTGTAGCCCTCACCTCGATTGTCAGCAAATGCTTCGAGAGGTTGGTCAAGGACTTGATTTGCTCCGTGTTACCTGCCACGCTGGACCCATGGCAATTAGCATATTGTCAAAATAGATCCACGGACGACGCAATTGCCATGGCCCTCCACACTGCCCTTTCCCACCTGGAGGGAAAGAACTGTTATGTGTGAATGCTGTTTGTGGACTACAGCTCAGCGTTCAACACAATAGTTCCTGCCAGGCTCGACACCAAGCTTAGAGGTCTAGGTGTGCCCCCATCCACGTGCAGCTGGATACTGGACCTCCTGTCGGACCGCCGCCAGGTGGTGAGGATGGGCAGCACCACATCAGAGCCACTGACCCTCAACACGGGAGCCCCCCAGGGATGCGTGCTGAGCCCTCTCCTCTACTCCCTCTACACCCACGACTGCATGGCTATGCACAGCTCCAACGTCATCGTCAAGTTTGCTGACGACACGAGAGTGATGGGCCTGATCGCCGGCGACGACGAGACCTACAGGGAGGAGGTCGGATCGCTGGAGCAGTGTTGCCAGGAGAACAGCCTCGCCCTCAATGTCAAGAAGACCAAGGAGCTGATCGTGGACTTCAGGAAGCAGAGGGGAGAGCACAGCCCTATCTCCATCGACGGTGTTGCAGTAGAGAGGGTCAGCAGCTTCAAGTTCCTCAGCGTGCACATCTCCGAGGACCTCACATGGTCCACGCACACCACACATATGGTGAAAAGGGCCCAACAACGCCTGTATTTCCTCAGGCGTCTGAAGAAATTCAGCATGGGCCCCCGCATCCTGAGAACATATAACGGCACCATCGAGAGTGTTCTTACAGGGTGTATCACCGCCTGGTACGGGAACTGCACCGGAGCGCAGAGCGCTTCAAAGGGTGGTGCGGACGGCCCAGTATATCGTTGGAGGTGAGCTCCCCTCCCTCCTGGATATATACAATCAGCGGTGCGTGGCCAAGGCCAAACGAATCATAAAAGACATTGCCCACCCCAGCCACAAACTGTACTCACTGTTACCGTCAGGCAGGCGATACCGCAGTATCAAGTGCCGTACAAATAGGCTTAGAGATAGCTTCCACAGTCAGGCCATCAGGCTGCTGAACAAGGGCGTATAGCATATAACAATGTATATTTTATTACATTGATTTATATATACATATTGCTCTTTTCTGTGCCGATATTTAGCATTTTATAAATTGCATTTTTATCTATATTTTTGTTTTTTAACTTTATTCAATTTTTATTCAATTTTTATCTATTTTTATCTTATTTTTATAACTGCTGTCTGTCGTCGGGTATTGCACATAAGATTTTCACATCACTGCTTTATACTTGTGTAAACTGTGAAGTGACAATAAACTTGACTTGACTTGACTTGACTGAGGTGTCATGTAGTAAAGTAGGTCCATGTAGTAAATAGGTCCATGTAGCAAAGTAGGTCCATGGCACCATGCATAGCATCAAGTTTCCTGCACAGTTGGATCCTTCCTGTTTAACTCCCTTGGTACTAGTACCTTAGTGTTTGAAGAATCAAGATTCAAGAGACTTCATCATAATCATACGTATTATAAGGTAATAATTGCAGTAGCATGGATTCTCTCGCATTGTATTCAGTGGCTGTCTTGCAGAATAGCGAAGCACTTAAGCTAATTACATCTATCGGTGTCAGGGATTCAGACATTGATGGAATAGCCTCGGCCCCAAACATTAATGCCACATCTTGCTTTTCCTAAAATTATATTTTAAAGAGTAAAATGTGTTCTAGACATTGTATTTGAATTCATATGTGTCTTTATATAATATATATTTGCAGTCCAACCGACGTACCGTGGATTTACATTGTTCATTCTGGACCACTTGAAAGACCAAGACCAAGATTGCCCCCTAGTGGAAATATAAGGTATTACTATTCCTCCTCACGTCCGATTAATATTCCACTACTGTAGTCTACCACCGTACGATCAGTCAATACATCTTCTGTATGTGTTACGCAACGTGCCACTCCAGTCCCATGTTTTTAATAATTGAACATAATCCAATTGTTTCCCTCCCCACCGATCTATAACAGAGACGACACAGGGGGGATTCATAAACAAGGGCCGCCTATGGCTGCTCTGCTTCAACCGCTGCTCATTGGCGTTCCTGTGCCCTGCAATCAGCGTTGTGGATGGCCCCAGATACCAGCTCTAGCGGGGGGGGCTATAAATGATGGCCTGACCTTTTGCAGTGGAAACCTAGCTGCCTACTTTCCTTTTTTTTCTTCTCCTATTAAGAAACATGGCGGGTTTCTATAGTGTGCCGCTATGAAATACGTGGCGAAGCCCCTATATAGGAGATTCATTGCATAAACGAGAAATGAATGTGTTTGAATCTGAGACGGACGGGGAAGGAGAGAGAGAGAGAAAAGAGAGAGAGAGAGAGAGAGAGAGAGAGAGAGAGAGAGAGAGAGAGAGAGAGAGAGAGAGAGAGAGAGAGAGAGAGAGAAAGAAAATAATATAAAGAGAGAAGAGAGAAAGAGAAGAGAATAGAAGAGAGAGAGAGAGAGAGAGAGAGAGAGAATAGAAGAGATTCATTGTGTGTGTGTGTGTGTGTGTGCGTGCGTGCGTGTGTGTGCGTGTGTGTGTTTTATTTACACACACGATAATATATCACGGCTGATTGTTACGGGCCTTCAAACCTAAAACCACTTAATCCGACCCACACTGGGTCGGAGTGTGTAAAAGGACCCCCTGCCATCATCATCACCATCACCATCATCATCATCATGATGTGTGTATGAATAAATATGTCGAGGTGCACGGCGTGGAAAGGAAAAAAAACGGGACCAGTCATCGAGAACAAAGATAGTACATTTAATAATGCTTCTTTTTTTTCCATTTTTTTTTAGGCAAATGTGAGATACAATGTAAACATGTACAAGAGTTTTTAAAAAATGGCCGAGAGTTTTGACATGAAAGGATGGCGGCGGCGGCGGCAACGGCGACGGGGGGGGGGGGGGGAAACAAAGAGAGCAAACACCTTGTGTAGCTTACATAAGCGTGAGCAGAATGGTTCCGTTAGTCAGTCCTGGGCGGTTTATTATCCGGCGTACGCGGTGATTGGAGTATTTTTGAGTTGTAGTAGGGCCTACAGCCCCGCCCTCCTGTGATGAAGGCCTCGGCCTAGACTGCCATGACAATAGTCTCCCCATGTTCTTCTTCTTCTTCTTCTTCTTCTTCTTCTTCTTCTTCTTCTTCTTCTTCTTCTTCTTCTTCTCCTCCCTCCTCTGTTGTCAGAGGTGCAGTGACAGTGGCATTCGCAAACTCACCAAACTCAAATACGATAAATGAAAATAACAAAGAACAAAAAAACAACAAATAGCAGAATACCACCTCCTTTGGTCCTTAACTCAAAGTATTGTGGAGCTGACATGCTGGTAGTGGATCCTCATCATCACTTAGAATGGGGTGTGTGTGTGTGTGTGTGTTTGGAAAGGAGGGGGTGAGTTTTTGTATCCAAAACATGAGTTTTGGTATCCAACTTTGAAGAGTTATGGGAGAGGAGAGATGCAACACTTCCCATTTCTAAATCAGTCAACCGTACACACACACACACACACACACACACACACACACACACACACACACACGCACACACACACACACACACACACAGGCACACACACACACAGGCATGCACGCGCACACACACACACACGCAACTCACACACATGAGCACACGGAGCATCAATCGGTTCTGACGGGTCGCTTCCCAAATGAGGAGAAGGGGCCGGGGCCACGATTTGAAGAAAAAAACAAAACACACACACCACATGAAGACGGTGTGCACTGCGCCACGGTGGCTCTGATTAAAAACCTACATCGTCTGACAGGCTTTTGGGGAGGGTAATTAAGACACACAGTAGGGATAATTAGAAAGCGTGTCGGGGGGGGAAGTGTCGCGGGCACGACAGTGGAGAAGGCGGTAAGAGATGCGGGGCTCTTTTTGTCTACGTTGACACAGCCGCATGGATGGACCGTTTTGAAAACCGAACTGAAAATGTTTCCTGGGCTCCCTTTTGCCATTGCGACGCCACTGCACTCTCTCTCCCTGTCTCCTATCTCTCTGTCTATTGTCCATCTGTCCTGTATCTCTCACTCTCCTATCTCTCTGTCTCTCTGTCCCACATCCCTCTGTCTCGTGTCTCTCTGTCCCATATCTCTCTGTCTTGTGTCTCTCTGTCCCCCCATCTCTCTGTCTCGTGTCTCTCTGTCCCGTATCTCTCTGTCCCGCATCTCCATGTCCTGTATCTCTCTGTCCTGCATCGCTGTCTTGTGTCTCTCTGTCCCGTATCTCTCTGTCTCATGTCTCTGTCCTCCATCTCTGTGTCTCATGTCTCTCTGTCCCGCATCTCCATGTCCTGTATCTCTCTGTCCTGCATCCCTCTGTCTCGTGTCTCTCTGTCCCGTATCTCTCTGTCTCACATCTCTGTCCTGTATCTCTATCCCGTATCTCTCCATCCCGTATCTCTGTCTTCTATCTCTCTGTCTCGTGTGTCTCTCTGTCCCGTATCTCTCTGTCCTGTATCTCTCTCTGTCTCCTTTCTCTCTGTCTCATGTCTCTCTGTCCCATATCTCTCTGTCCCTTATCTCTCTGTCTCCTATCAAACTTGTTACAAAAAGTAGCAACGCAAAAAATACCTACGCAACTCAACAAAACCAAATTAGAAGAAACACTTATTTCTTCACTTATTTAGCCTAGCACTACCAGCTCTTTCTCAGTCTTTAAACATCACAATCACATACTTTTTCTCTTTGACTTCATCAGTAACCTACAATGTGCATCAATCAAATTTGCCCCACTAAACAGTAGGCCTATAGCTCTAGTTTAATGCAGAATTGCATAAAATGTAATCGTATAAACAATAAAAGATAGGCGATAGGTGTCTTGAAAGTTACACGGAAATGTCCTGAACCAGAAACATCACACGGATGATAAAAGTGAACTAAAGGTTAGCATGTCTCCATCAACTCTAATTAACAGGAGAGAGAGAGAGAGGATCCATCTGTCTTTGGTTGTGACCCTTCATTTAAATTAATCCTTCAATGACTACCAGCTGTCAGCCTGTAGCTACAATCTGGTAATTAAAAGAACCGCAATTAAAAAAAAGTTTTTTTTCTCGCAGGCTGATTTCTCAGACTTGTTTGGGCTCAGAAAAGTCTAGCTCAGACTTCTAATTCTTTCTGAATTCTTTCTCACACACTTTCTCACCCAGAACCTACACTAGACACCTATTCTCCGGTCGACAGTCTACCTATAAAGCACACCTGTCTGTGACCCCAAACATTCCCTTCCCCCTGACCTCACCTGCATACAACCTCTTTGACTCAAAACGCCTTGAGCTCACACACCCAAAACACACACACAACACACTCTTTGTGACACATTCAATCTTTCTCCCTAGGCTATATTCAACTAAGCCTCAGCCCTGCTCCAGGAAACACGGTTATATTAGTATGGCTGTGTCGAGAAATAAGAGTCATTGTAAACAGCAAAAATGGGAGCAAATAAAGAGCACACCACCAGCATCCCCTAGCGGCCATTATAGGGTATTACAGCAAACATCGACCGGGCATCGACCGCGATCGAGCGGGAAAGACTCTTGTTAAACGTCTTAAATCTCATTCCGGTATGCGTTTTGCAATATAGATACACACAGGCTTGAGTTGAGCAAGGCAATTACACAGCTGAACGGGAGAACAAAATATGGCATGGGATGTGTTTTAAAGAGGGTTAAACAAACAAAAAAGAACCCCTTAGAATCTATAGTTTTGATATATTGACTCTCTGTCTTGGGCCTTTGGGCCAGCTAAAAGTGGAGTTTGTGTGTCTGTAGTGCGGAGCAGGTACAGACCTCGGACCCCACCGACCGCTTTGGGCCAAAAGACCTGCTTCAGTCATGGCTGCCGTCTCTCCTCGGGTGACCAGAGAGAGAGAGAGAGAGAGAGAGAGAGAGAGAGAGAGAGAGAGAGAGAGAGAGAGAGAGAGAGAGAGAGAGAGAGAGAGAGAGAGAGAGAGAGAGAGAGAGAGAGAGAGAGAGAGAGAGAGAGAGAGAGAGAGAGAGAGAGAGAGAGAGAGAGAGAGAGAGAGAGAGAGAGAGAGAGAGAGAGAGAGAGAGAGAGAGAGAGAGAGAGAGAGAGAGAGAGAGAGTCACTTCCCCTCGTCTCGACAGCTTAGGGAACTGTGAGGCTTCACAGAAACACACGCACGCACGCACACACACACACACACACACACACAAATTGATGGAAAATGTCAAGGAAGGCATGAGTGGGGAGGACATTCTCCAGGGTGCAAACAAAGAAACAAAAGAAAAGAAGAAGAGATGGAGACAATAGTGACCGCCAACATGGATGATGATGATGATGATATCTGCGTTGACATCTCCTGCTCCTGAGACCGAGGTCCAGATTGCAAACCTTAACGTCAACACTGTTTCCAACTCTGCGGCCAGACAGTTCTGGTGGCTGGAATGAATAAAAACAACCCTTCTGTGGGAGGAGGGTGAGGAGGATGAGGAGGATGAGGAGGAGGATGAAGTCAGTACACATGTAGTGACTTCATTTCCAGATGCACTGTCTTTGCTGTTCTGTTGTTGTTGTTGTTGTTGTTGTTGTTGTTGTTGTTGTTGTTGTTGTTGTTGTTGTTGTTGTTGTTGTTGTTGTTGTTTCCAAACCAAGTGGGGTATAGGTGGTGCCTATTGAATCAAAGTACTAATCACAACACTTTGACGTGACCTGGGCCTGTGACCGGCGGTTTGACTTCATATCCCAACTAATCACAAGATGGTTTTTTTTTGTTTTTGTTTTTTTGTTTTCCATTAACTTTCAAGCATGGTGCCCTTTTTCCTATTGCACATTTTCTCACGGTTACATTTTGGAAATTATAACTAAATACATTATATGGGCAAAATCATGACAACGTAACAGGCCAAAAACAACCAAAAAAACGATGACAAGAGCAACGGCAGTTGGCCGACATGTATGACAAAGCTTTGACGTCGCGTCACGGTTCCCTTGTCATTTCAGCAGCCAAGAAGCAAGGGAAATGCATTGTTGTCTTCATAAAAGCGACAATGCAACAATGCTGAGCTGCAGCGCAGTGAGTCACCACATCTACATAATGCCTTCGTCAGAGGAGGCTCTGTGGTTCCCTGATGACGGATACATCTCAAGAGATATGTAATTATGTGCTCCCGCATTCTTCGATCGGTTTCATTACATTATAGGAGCCTTTGAAATGTAGTTTACAATGTAGTTATTATTGCCAATTGTATTCTAAGTTGTAGATTTAGACTAGATTTAGTGAACACAAATTGATATTTGCAAAGGAAGATCGTCAATCATCGATATATGGAACCACAGAAATGTACACATACTGTATATACTTTAAATCTGGCATTATGTAGAGCACAATAAGGATGAAAGAAGTGTCCGTCATTTGCTAAAGTTGCAGCACACAGCAATGGGAAATCTAAATGATTTTAGGAATTAAAAAAATAAATTATTGTTGAATATAAATCTTGCTACGAAAACTGGTAGCAATAAACTAAAGATGCATCTATATAAGACAAATATAAACTAAATAAAATGTCAATTTCTGTACAGTTTTATGGAAACATTCACTGACCAGCAGCGCTTTGATTATTGCACTGAGGTAGAATGGATTGTATGGGAAAATGCTAAAACCTCATGCAGTATTTTGCAATTCTTTGTGCGTACCAAATGTCGAGTAACGTTTTCTCTTTGACTAGAACTTATCTCCCAAATTACAATTATCCATGACTCTGAGTTGAGGTAAATAAAATAGGACCTGTTCTCCTGCAAAATATGATAAATAAATAACATGCCGAGTGTTTGCTGCTCCTTCACATTAGTGCACAATAACAGTTGAAACGGTTAAAGTGCACTAATTCACAAAACAGAACCACTTGATTCCCCGTTATTGTCCGTTATGTGTGATCACATGGTAACAATAAAACACAAACAAAACAAATATAGTTTGCTAAATAGTCAACTGTGATCTAGCCGATAATGTACTTTTTTTTGTTTTAGAATACTATAACACCGTCCAGCAGAAATAAAAACGTAAATTATGGAACAGTAGTTTCGCAAACTCCACTGTTCTTTAGAAAATATATTTCAGCAATCTTGAACATCCACCATTTGAAGCCTTGCAATTGGAAGTTGTTGTTCTTGGGCATTGAAGGGCAATATTTGTAATGGTGTTGTGTGAGTTAGGTGAACACATGTTTTAACATATCGAAATAAAATATCCCGAAAAATTGAGTTCCAATGGAAAATTAAAACAATTCACATGTATATTTTGATCAATACTGCATCAGCAATATTAACCTTTGATTGGTTACAAGCTTTGGCATTTTTGATTAGATCAAGTGCTTCGAGACATTATGTCTAGACTTATGAGAAATATACCTTATGTTTCCTGTCAGTTTTTATGGAGTTAGGTATTTTATAGTAGGCTATAAACTGTTCATTTCTATAAGTAAACATAAAGCTACAAAACTAGCTGTTGAATTTTTATTCCATTTTGGTTTTTAATCACATTTTGGGCATGAGGCTATGTGAGCACATCCCTGGGATTAACAACAATATATACACAGTTATTATTTGCTGAAATTACAGCATAAATCAACTACATTGAATCTAAACACCATGTAAATTAATTGACTCTTTCAGGCCAGTAGCCCCCTGGTGGCTATGTTCTGTTAGAATATGTTCTTTGGAGAAATTAACATATTCTGTAAACCTTTTATTTTACAGGAACTTTGATTTGAGGATCTGTATATGTTAACTAAGGATTATGGGGAGAATTTGATCACCAGTGGACTCACAATCCCTCACAATTAACTGTTAGTTACTACAGTATCTGAATTCTAATAGGCTGTCGGTCAGACACGGGATGTCACAAGAAATGTAGAAATAATTCTCTAAGAAAGAAAAAATAAAATCAATAGAAACAATGATGAAGGCAAATAAGCAACAACAACAAAAGCAAAACAAGTTTGTCTTATATCTTGTCTGGGACTCGAGTAACTTCACAAGTGGCGGAAGTCATTTTTTCCCCGCTCTTTCCCGCCTATTGCATCAATTCTACCTATTGAAATCCAGCGATGACACCGATTGGCCGCTTCACTCGACTAGCGCTCCTACAATGGAACTTTGAGTCGGTGAGAAACAACACACACATTTGGTGGGGGGTGTCTGCGCTCCCAAAAGGCCATGTAGCACTCTTATGCACAGATACATTTGGTTGATTCACGTTTTTTCTGTCTGTTGACGTCGTTAGGACCTTCATTCAGATGATCAATGCAAAAGGCACTCATTTGGCATCAGTCACAGGTGGGGCAACGAACAAGACCAGCCATACCCTGCTTGACTCAGCGTCATGCCACGTCAACCCCTCTCAGAGGATGTCGTTCCCAATTTTCACCACTCAGTATTTTAAAGACCACGTCTTTTGTAATTTATTCTCACTGTCTCTCAACTGTGTCCATTCGTAAGTTTTCAATTCTCTTCCGCTTCCAAAACTTTTAACCTAGACTTCTGCGTAAAGACTTTAGTAAACCAGCACTAAAAGGGTCTCTCCCTTAAGAGATTAAACCTCATCTTATTTAATTTTTTTCTTCTTAAAATTTACATAGTTGGGGTATATTGCTTATGGGATTTCTTGGGTAACATTCTTTAAGGACGATGTCACCAATTTGTTTTGAGACATGGCCTGTTGGTGGGATGGGGGGGAGGAGAAGATTGCTGGAGACCACTTCCTGGGGTGTTTGTGGGATTGTTGTCTTATTTTTTACGCTCTAGGTAGTTGGAGGGGACCCAGCCCTTGCGGGGGACGAGGCTGTCCTGCACCTGGCAGTACCACCAACCATTCGGGTTCCTCTCCAGCACCTCTAGATAGGTGCCCTCGGAGAAGCCCATGGTCTCTTCATCGCCCCCGTAGTCGGCGATGGCCACGTACACGTCCCTGCCGAGGTTGTTGTGGATCAGCTGGCTCTTGTCTATGGGCTTGGGCCTGACGGTGGACACAGGGATACCGTTGCGCTGGCCGACCCGACTCAGAACGTCCTGAGCGGCGCTGGTGCCGAACCCTGTGCCTGAGGAGCCCAGGCCGGAGCGCTCATCGGGCCTCGTCTGGCTCTCCACCACCACGTGTGGCCGCACGGTGCTGAACGATGCGTTCCGGCGTACGCCGAGGGTGGCCGAGCCGGAGCGGTAGTGATCGCTTCTGCCCAGCGACTCGTTCCGTCTCAGGGACCCCGTTGAGTAGTGGGGGTCCTTGCCGGGTTGCGACGTGGTCACAAACACAGACTGGGGCCTCACAGCGACTTGCCGCACACCGTTCCTCATCCGCACCCCTCCGTTGAGCAGCCCCGACGGCTTGGAGAAGCCCCCGGGAGGCTTGGAGGGAATGGGGGGGCTGCCCCTCCGCAGAACCTGGTGCTGCTGGTTCATGCCCTGGAGGTTGATGTTGTTGAGGGCCAGGACTCGCTGCTCGTTCTTCTCCAGACTGTCGGATTTACTCCCGCCGCTCCTGTGGCCCTCCGGCTCCTTCCTGCCAACATCCACTACATGCCGTACGGGCTCCAGGAAGTAGGAGGGAGCCCACCCTTCCTCTGCGCCCCAGCGTATGTACCACCACCCACTTTCCTGCTTTTCAATGACATCTACCTCCGCCCCGGAGGGGAAGCTGATCTCAGAGTCCTGGACCTTTTTGTATGCATCCAAGGATCGGTAGAGACTGGGGCCCTCAAGGTCGGAGTCCCCATGGCTTCCCTTGGAGTAGACGGACGAGAGGTCGGAGGTGCTGCGGGAACACAGCGAGTCCTCCGAGGAGAGGACAGAGGCCGTCTCCGACTCCTCGCCACGGGAGGGCTTGAGGCTGGGTCGCAGCTGGCCTGTGGGTCTCAGCTGTCGCCTCAGGGAGCCGATGTCCATCCTGTCGGGGCCTTGGGGCTCCGTCTTGGCCAGCAGCGGTTTGGGTCTGACCGACGGCTTGGGCTTGGTGGAGGGGCTCTGGCCTATCCTATGCTCCACGTCCCGGCTGAAACCGACACCTTTCATGAGGCCTCTCCCCGACTCATCCGAGGAGGATGACCTGGGGCTGTGATCCATGTGTCGGCCCAGGGTCTGGCTTCTTCGACTGAGCTCGGGCGTCACCATCTTCACGGTTCTTCCTGCCAAGGGAGAGGAGCCGGAGGGTTTGCGGGGGACGGTGGATGAATGGTAACTCCTTGGGGAATTCGGCCCGCTGGAACTTTTGGCTGACGTTGCTTCATCCGCACTGCTGGCCCTGAAGCCGTCGTTCTCATAGATGCATTCCTCCTTCGCCACATCCTCCGAAGACCTCATGGATGCCCTTCGGCGGGTGAAGACGGGGGACGCCTTGCAGATAGGAGGAGCGGCTCTGGAGGTAGGTGGCGAACTGCGGTACTTAGTACCCGGGACACTGTTTCTTTTCACATCCAGGGGGCGCTCATCTTTCAGAGAATCTGCATCTGACTCTCCTTCACAGCCAGCGGCGGGAATGTCGTATTCTGGTTCTTCATACACAGGCCTGGCGGGTGGTTCCGACACTTTGACTGCAGGGGTTCCGGAGGAGGGCGTCTCGTCCGGGTCTGCTTTTTTGACCGGAGGAGCAGGAGGTGGGACTTTGGGACGGGTGAGTGTGCTCGTTCGGCGGTTAAGGTTTGGCTTCTTCCGTTTGTCGATGTAGGAACAGGGGGCCCAACCCTCCATATCGCCGATCTGTACGTACCACCAGCCTCCCGAGTTCTTCTCTATCACCTGCACCACAAGAGGGTTGAAGAGAACATAACACACACTTTAGTCCCAGTCTATATATCTATATATAGTTCACTGTGCTGTGTTGCAATGGTGACGTAAGATTTAGCATCTGCGCTGAGACACAGAGAACATCGGAAACAATTGCAGGCGTTTGTTTTCACACTATATCCCTAATGTGGTAAAACAAATGTGACTAGGGTGAAAATCAGCAAATCATCTGTTAACATCATCATTGAGTGCCATATTCATTATAAATCTGTCATGAACACACATCATAATAATCAGTGAAAAGGATACATTTATGTCATAGAATTACGAAATTGTCACCACATACGGAATAACAGGCTACCAGTGCCGCACATAATTGTAGCCTCAAGATAAAAAATAAAAACTCCTTCCTTTTATCTCTATTCGTTTCATTGCTTGAGGTGAAATAAGTGCTTTTTAAATCATTAGGTCAGGGTAGAAATCTGAAGGTCTTTGTATTCTGCCTCTGTGTCTCTGTGTTGCTAGGGGCTGCACAGCAGACATGCATATTCAATGTGCCCACAATGTCTCAGGTCGGTGGTGGCAACACATGTAGACACCGCCTCTTACATCAGCCTTTTGTCCTCCACGGAAACTGATGCCATCCGAGATAGAGGACTGGAACTCTGCAATGGTGTAGTACTCTGCTTCCACAGCAGGGGGCTCTGGTGGCTTTGGTAACTGGAATCCCTACAACAGCAGAGAGAGAGAGAGAGAGAGAGAGAGAGAGAGAGAGAGAGAGAGAGAGAGAGAGAGAGAGAGAGAGAGAGAGAGAGAGAGAGAGAGAGAGAGAGAGAGAGAGAGAGAGAGAGAGAGAGAGAGAGAGAGAGAGAGAGAGAGAGAGAGAGAGAGAGAGAGAGATTATAGAGAGTTATATACATGCATTTACCTTCTTTATAAAACAATATTCAGGCTTGATTTAAAATGACTTGCATGTGAAATTGTACATAGAAAAGTACGTAAATGAACAACTAAACATTTTCATGTGTATCAAGTTTGCAGACAACGCCATCGGTGTACATCAACATCGGTTAAGGGACGACGATGAGACGGAGTACAGAGATGAGGTAGCCCTGCTGACACGATGGTGTGAGGACAACAGCCTCGCACTAAATGTCAGCAAGACTAAGGAGCTCATCGTGGAAACAGTCCATTTCCTGAGACTACAGATCTGCGGATGGTGGAAATGATCATGGGGTGTGCACTTCCATGTATAGAGGAAGCTCTTTAGGACCAGATGTCAGAATAAGTCAATTTCCAGTTTATTAAGGACCACAACCACCCTGGGCATGATATTTTGTCCCCCCCAGCGGTCCAGTCGCTGCAGCATCCAACTACCAGGTTCAAGTACAGTTTTTTATCCACAGCACGCAGTGCGCCTACTGAACTGCTAGGAGGGCTGCCACTATCATGACATCATAACAGTCACCCATATTACATTACATTACCATACTTATTTAGCTGGACTTTCTGGACTCATTACAGTTACTGCACGGTTCTGCACTGTACTGTACTGTATTTATGATGCTGCTACACTACTGGCACTTTAAAATGCTTTTTGCACAATTCAACATATACTGTATCATCCATCAGTCAGTTTATGATTCTTTATTGTAAATAGTATAATTATAGTATAATGTTGTTTATAGTATATATAATAGTATATAGTGTTCTTTATAGTATATAGTATAGCATATCATAGGTACTGTAGTATATAGTGTTCAATAGTATAGTTTTGTTGTATAGTATTGTTGAGTATAGTATAGTATTGCATCGTTTAGTATAACACAGTGTAATATTGTTAATAAAAATCAAATAAATTCATACTGCAGGAGGGAATGGGGAGTAAGTATTCAATTGTTCATTAAGCATCTTGAATATTAGCAGCTGTGCAGCCATTTGAAGCACCCTGGATTATCCAGTGATGTTGGTATGTAATGTATTAGTTTCAAATTGCATGTGTCTCATGTATGTATTATACTTGAAATAAAGGCTTGGGACATATATATTATGGATGTGTACATGATGGTATCTAATCAAAATAAGCCACACAGCAGTAATCACAGCAACAATCCCCTCAGACTATTGCATCGTTCTAATGAAGGAACATCTCACCAGGTTAGTATCTCTTCTTGGAGGTGGCTTCTGTCTGAGATTTGGAGACCCTGAGGACAGACGTGACATAACGTTAACATAAACAACTGTATTATGCAAGTATTTACCAATCTGATATGCATGTATATTAAAGAAGGGAAAGTAAAATAAAGTGACCAACCATTAACATAACCAACCCACACCTGAGAACAGTTTCAGTTTCCATATTTGGTTTTAGTGAAAACAAAACCAATGCGAATCCAATGCAAATCCAATGCAATTAGTAACATTTCGTACAATTAAAAAGTGAAACTGCCCAAAAAATCGTGTTATTTCACCAAAAGCACTGCACCGCAAACTCAATTGCTTACCTATGGCGTCAAAGTCTACAGAAGGGCAAAATGACAGAGAGCAAATGACAGAGATTCAGCATCTCACTTTACACCCCGATTGTTGCTCACTCTCATCACTCCACCCATGTACAATCTCAAGACTCAACATTAAACAGTGCAACTCAAAATTAAATTTTTTTTAAAAAAAACCCTAGTCGCCGTCACTCACCGATCTCCACCCTGCGGGGCGCCACCCGGGCCACGGCCGGGGAGCCCGGCTCCGCCCGGGTCTTGCTGTCGTTCAGGGAGGCGCTGGCCCCCATCAACAGCCCCAGGCAGGGGCTGTTGGAGCCGTAGCCCGAGCCGGAGCTCAGCCGCCTGCCTGTCTCCGCGTTGAGCTCCCCGCTGCACTGCATGGGCACGCTGATCTCGCTCTTGGAGATGTGGCGCTCGGGCGTGGCTCCTCCTCCTCCTCCGCCGCCGCTGCCGCTGCCGCTTCCGCCACCTCCGCCCTCTTCGTCCGTCTGGATGTCCTTCTCGCTGACGGACTTCTTCTGCAGCAGGTTGCTGATCTCCATTATGTTGCCGATGATCTCCACGGGGCCAGTCAGCGTCTTGGTGCGTGGCGAGGAGAAGTCTTCCTTTGTCTTCTTCAGGTAGGACGCAGGCGCCCAGCCCTCCTTCCCCAAGTACCTACAGGGAGGAAGCAGGCTTTAATTTAGCATCTGTACCTACCAGAGGGGAAAAACTACCGGCCAACAAACTGTTATTTGAATATGTTTGAAAACGTTTGAATATGTTTTGATATTTGAAAACGCTGACATTTTCCTGCCAAATGGTCAAATTGATCCACCATTGGCAGGTGGCATTTTGGACCCAGGAAGGTGTAGTTTTGATAGTATTACTCTGTTACTATTATGTTCTATATTATGTTATGTTACTGTTTCATCTGTAACACAGCAGCGGCAGACAAGCTTGGTCCTGCGGCGCATGGGCTAGACCACCCTCCAGCTCACCCCAATGTTTACACTCACGGTAATGTAAAGAGACTTCGGATAATAAACTGAGAATAGTCTGCGCGCCTTCTGGGTTTCTAATGGTTTGCATTATAACATACACTTGTACTTAATCCGATCTGGCCTTAATGGCGCTATTTAGAGCAACACAAGCTCTAAACGGCTAAGCTGACTGTGTAAAGCCAGAGTAGTCACATGACCTTTGCGTCTTGAGTGTAAATGCTGGTGACTCAAGTTTACTGAAACGCTGTTAACTCAATAGAAGTGTATGATTCCTGACATCGCGGTGAGTGTGTGTTGCCATGGTTGTGCAAGCTGCTAAACACTCCTGCTATTGCGGTGGATCCAGTAAAACGCTGTTCACACATAAGCTTTGTGAATATGCAAATAAACGCTTTACATCGATTCAGTGATATTATTCAAACTGATGAAATTCAACTGCATTGCGAGAAAGAGACGGACCAATATAATAACAATTTATAAAACGCTTGGTATCGTGATGCCAGATGACACACAGGGAGCGTCTTTTCAGAAAATTGTGTTTTTCTCACTAACTCTCGAGCACGCGACAGAAGAGGTGTTGCCACTAGTCCTGGCAAAGTGACAACAATGACAAAGTGACAACAGCAACACTAAAAACTTGGCGAAAGTGCGAAAGCAATATGAAACAAATATGTATTATTTTGATCCAAGCATGCATATTTTCCACATCAAAACTATCGCTAGTCCTATTTGCCTATTCATTTGCATAATAACAGCTGTATTTGCAAACTCTTGTAACCCTTGCAAAAGTTCTGTCTCAAATATGTGTGCTGGTGTGTGTGTGTGTATGTGTGTGTGTGTGTGTGTGTGTGTGTGTGTGTGTGTGTGTGTGTGTGTGTGTGTGTGTGTGTGTGTGTGTGATGCAGTAACATGTGACATTCATCAACAGCAGTTTCAGTTGAAGGCCCCCTGGATCACGATAAAACTAACAATTGGCAGTAAACAACACACACACACACACACACACACACACACACACACACACACACACACACACACACACACACACACACACACACACACACACACACACACACACACACACACACAAACAAAATGTTTTCCTCTGAGTCTGTGCTCTTACACACACGCACGCACGCACGCACGCACGCACGCACACACGCACACACACACAAATATCTTTCCATGAATTGCATCTTGAATATGGCTCAACCTTCGGCCAGGAGAATTCTTTTGATAACAATCCCCAGTCTATGTCTAGAAGGTGCCGTCCTGTGTGACGAATGTAAAAAGGAAAAAAAAGAGACGTATGAGGTCGAGTGTCCTCATCGTGATCCAACGCGAGACGGCGCGCTCACCTCACATACCACCAGCCCTCCAGATTCTTCTGGATGACCTCCACGGTAACCCCTTTCTCGAAGCTCACCTCGTCCTTCCCCTGACTGGTATAGGGCTGAATCGTCACATACTTTTCTTCTGGAAAAGAGAGCACATGGGGTTAAGGAGAGAGACAGAGAGAGAGAGAGAGAGAGAGAGAGGACAAGTTCAGTGGAGCCTTTGAGAAGTTCTGAGTTATAACCCGAATCTACTGCGAGGGTCTTTGCACAATGCGGGAATATGCGGTGAGTGTGACCTACTTAAATTCCCATTGCTCCCCCCCCCTGTTCCAACATAAACACAGCACACTTGCACAATACCCCACACCCCTCCCCATTCTACCACTGACCAAGCAATAACAAACAGCGCCCTCTGTTGGTCTGACCTTCCCCCCCTAAAGACACACTCTCTTTCTCTTTCCCTCTCTCTCGCTCTCTCTCCCTCTATGTATGTCTGTCTGTCTGCCTGCCTGCTTTGATCTGCTCTGCTGCAGCCTCCATTGTCTCTCGCTCTGCTGGACTTCAGGGACCACGGTGTGGGATCAGGGGGAACTCAGAGGCGAGAGACCCAGGAGGGGATGAAGCGCTGGCTGGGGAGGAGAAGTGTAATAATTCTGATTAATTCTACGGGGTGGTCAGAACCCACCACCTTGCGTGGGATGGGTTTCAACATGAGCAGCGATTGACATTGCAGCGGTGTGTGCGCGCACACACACACACACACACACACACACACACACACACACACACACACACACACACACACACACACACACACACACACACACACACACACACACACGCAAGCAAGCAATATGTTTTTCGCATCAAAAAACCTTCATGATATTTCGTGTCCGTATCCAGGGAATCAAAGGGCTTCCGTCACACTAAGGCTGACTAAAAATTTCAAATTGATTTTGGCTTGACCTTTCAGAGGACAACGTCACAACACAAACACTGGGTTTGAGATTGAGTGCAAAGGCTGACGTACAGCGGAGCAGGAGGCCTGTACAGGCGTGTGTGTGTGTGTGTGTGTGTGTGTGTGTGTGTGTGTGTGTGTGTGTGTGTGTGTGTGTGTGTGTGTGTGTGTGTGTGTGTGTGTGTGTGTGTGTGTGTGCGTGCGTGTGTGTGTGTGTGTGTGTGCGTGTGTGTGTGTGTGTGTATACATGTTTTCATAAGGCAGGCATAGCAGATTCAAGAATAACTCCCATCGCTCTCCAGCTTATAATTCCAGAGTGACTGAGGTAAATAATATGGAATATTATGGGATGTAAGCTTGCAAAAAATTAAAAACAGGAAAATGTAGGGGATTTAAAGTTCATGTGCACGTGCGTGACTGCGTTAGTGTATGTGTGAAAAATAAGTGTTTACTAAGTGTTTTTCATGTATTGAACGTGTTCATTTGGATCCAGGCATATATAAATATGTTTAATTAGATTTTGGCATTCATGCAGCACTGAAGACTGTAGTTACACACATTTTACACCTAATGGTGCCAGCACAGATGAACTGTATGCATGGTTGTGCATGAAAGGGCTCTGGTGCTATAGCCTACTGTGTGTGTGTGTGTGTGTGTGTGTGTGTGTGTGTGTGTGTGTGTGTGTGTGTGTGTGTGTGTGTGTGTGTGTGTGTGTGTGTGTGTGTGTGTGTGTGTGTGTGTGTGTGTGTGTGTGTGTGTGTGTCTGTCTGTGTCTGTCTGTGTCTGTCTGTCTGTGTGTCTGTCTGTCTGTGTGTCTGTCTGTCTCCGTGCAAGTCGCACTGAGGGGAAAGAGTGGGGAGTCCAGAGTGTGCTCAGCTGCACTCTACAAATCACATCAGAGTCCTGCTGTACAATGAAAGCTCTCCGCAGGGGGCCGAGACTCTGGCCAACACAGTCGTATGGGGTCGGGGCGGGGTCATCTACACTGGGTCATAAAGCCGCCCCCTCCGCCCCTCCACCCTGAACACATGAGATCATGTGTTCTACAGAAAAAGAAAAAAAAACTACACCCTCTGCTATCCATCCCATATCTATCCATCCATCTAGCAAGATATAGTTAAGTAAGACAGAACTGTGTGGGGAAGATAAGAATCCGACATGGATCCAGTACGATTCTCGATTCTCTGTCCTCAAATGTAGCTGTGTAATGTACTGGGCTGAATTTTGGTAAAACATTAAAACAAAAGAGCAGGAATACAATCGGGAACAAGTGATAATAATAGGTGATGTGAGTCGTAAAAAAAAAAAACGTCTAACGTGGCTTCCCCACGCAGCCTTTTAAAACCCCTTTGCGTTCCTCCACGGCGACAGCTACGTCGGCGACTGATGACTCATCATCTGTAGGGGAGGAACCAAAAAAAACAGGCCAAGGACCGGACCCCACTGCCACGCTCACACTCTCCTGCCAGCCCCTGCTTGCTCCCTGCCAAAGCCCCCCCTGTTGCGGAGGATAGAGAGAGGCAGCCAACGCTAAGCTAACGCTGCAGCAGGCCGAAGCGCATGCCGTTTCCCACTAAACGCCCGTTAACACGTTTGCTTAGCTTACACTCCTGGGGCGGGCTCCTGGAGCGTGGAGGCTCTAGGTCACGTCAAGGCTTTGTTACGCAGAAGGCCTGCCAGCTATTTTGGGCTAATCAGTAGGGAAAGAGGGAGGTGACGGGTGATGGTTAACGTCCACCAGCACCCAAAAAGATAAGCATACTCTCGACTCTCTGTCTTCGACAACACATTGAGGGAACCCATATCACTCGCACACTTATAGAATATCATCCGATGCTCCGTCTAGTCAGTGCCTGTGTGTAGTGAAGGCGTTTGCATTGAGTGTGTGTGTGTGTGTGTGTGTGTGTGTGTGTGTGTGTGTGTGTGTGTGTGTGTGTGTGTGTGTGTGTGTGTGTGTGTGTGTGTGTGCGAGTGTGTCCCTCGCACGCTCGCCGCTGATCCCATCCTTTCCGAGGTAGTTTCTGGTAAGTAGGAATGGGCTCTTGGTTAACGTGGCATGTGAAATGGAACACAAACAGAAACAGTGACCGGATTGCTTGCTCCTCACGTCCCCTTCTCTTTCCACCTAATCTGGGGGAGATCGTCATGAGGTCTAACGTGTAGGGACTTCTACTTAGGGTTAAACACACACATCCGTTTCTACTTCTTCTTCTTCTTCTACCCAGTTGGACTTTGGTACGGTGATATATAGAGCAACGTTGAGAGTCACACTGTAATGAGCGAGAAATAAATGAAAGACACGCTGGGTTCAAAAAGGGTTGTGTTGGCCCAAGAGTGCAGATGAGCAGATGGGCATTGGGCCGGCAGTAGCAAAAACCGCCGAGGTGTCCCTGACACCCTAACCCTAACTGCTCCTGACGGGCTGGCTGGCGCCTTGCATGGCTGACTCCGCCGATGAATGAGTGTGGACAAATTATGTGTAAATAATAATGTAGATAGTCAGAATGCAAAACTGGGCTCTTCTCTTCACCTTCGCCTTTCAATGCATTTCAATGCCACTTCACACTCACACACTACAAACCTCAAATAAACTTGGTTTGTTTTTCTTTCATTAATAAAATAATGATATTTAATAAAGTGGCATAACATACAATAGACAGCTGAGTAGTAAACGAGGGAAGAGGGCTTAAAACGGTGTAAATCTGTATTTTAGACAGTACGATTCTGCACTGCTATTTTTATGAAGAATTAATTATTATTATTATTATTATTATTATAAACCAATAACCAACTGTGTGTGTTAGACAGCTGTTAGGCGTTTTAAAATCATCATTAAAAAAGGTAATCTTACATAGAGCCATGTGTGTGTGTGTGTGTGTGTGTGTGTGTGTGTGTGTGTGTGTGTGTGTGTGCGCGCGCGCGCGTGTGTGTGTGCGCGTGTGTGTGTGTATCAACCAATAACGAAGTTACAACGACAGAAGAATTGCTTGCATAATGCGAGAGTGATTAAAGTGCATTCGCTTTGAGAAAATTAAGAAGAGCTTATTTAATGACCTGGGTGGCCACCCCCAGTACACGGTAAACCATGTCTCACAGTTTGAAGTTCCTCACAGTAGCAGGTGTTCGATTTGCACCGTGCAAAGGAACACCCGCTAATACACACTTTGAATTACACACTGGTGGATGGATACTTGTTGGCTTGATTGTCGTCATTGTTTTTAGTGTGAAAGTGGCAGTGAGACGCATATTGTATGCGCCTACAGAAGGTTTGTGGTTTTACTAAGTTGTGGCGGTGTGTGCGTGTGTGCGTTTGTGTGTGTGCCACACTCGCCTCCGAGTTTGTTAACATGACTCGAGGATGATTTCTTGCCATGTGCACGATAGGAACGTGTGAGTGAGACTGTGTAGTCTCTGTGATTGTGTGTGATTGTGTGTGTGTGTGTGTGTGTGTGTGTGTGTGTGTGTGTGTGTGAGGGATGTAATGGTTCACCTCTGCTCTGCTGGCGGTTGACTATGCCCCCCAGGGTCCAGCGGCGGTCCAGCCTCTTCAGGTGGGCTTTGCGTCTTTTTGTAACTGATCAGGACAACCAATACGGAGAAGGGCACATAAAAAGCACGAGTTAGCCAGCAAATCAAAAGGAGGATAAGAGCAGTAGTTAGCAGTAGTATAAAGAAGTATAAGAATGCAGCAGCGGTGGCTAATGATCATGTTAGTCAATACAAGCACACCCTGTACTTGATACCATGAGCAATGATATATATATATATATGCAAACAAATAAAAGGAAATTAATTAAAACAAGTATTTGTGTACACCAGTTCATTTATAAGAAAGCAGAATGGTATTGCGTTGAAAAGCGGTCCCTAGTTGGGGAATGCATTGTCACAACACAACAGTGTTCAGTTTGTGATTTGACGTACGTAATGCATTCTCGCGATTGCAAAATTAAATCACTTTATCTTTCCGCAATACCCTTCTACACGATGCCTGTGTGCGCGTGTGTGTGTGTGTGTGCGTGCGTGCGTGCGTGGGTGTGTGTGTGTGTGTATGTGTGTTAGACAACACTCATATTCCTGCCTTGATACGTTGTTCTCTCTCTTAATCTAATATGAAGCAGAAAGAGAGCGAGACAGAGAGAGAGATTAACAGGAGACCTCTCTTTCTTCCTTTCTGTTCGAGTGACCCCAACATATCACTCAACTGCTCCGACTGCTCCCTCCCTCCCTCCTGACCCTCTCTCTCTCCACCCACCACCCCCCCCCCCCCCCCCGCCTCACTCAATTTCTCCCTTCATTCCCTTTCCCCTCCCTCCATTTCCCCCCCTTCTCCCCTCCAACCACCATCACCCCAAGTTTCCCTCTCTCCATCACCTCTGTTCTGCCTCACATCCATCTCGATGCCTTCCCAGACATGTTCCCGTGACTTCTTGGCTTCCCCTTAACAATAGAATAACTCCCCCCCCCCCCCCCCCCCCCCCCACGTCTTTATACTCCCGCTGACCCTTTAATTGAAATATCAGCTTAGCGAGCAGAGAGAGGGAAAAAAGGAAATGTTATTTCAGGGTAATTTTCATGAAGGCAGACCCTTGTCTTGTCAGTTCCTCTCCAGCGCGCCGGGGCCTGTCACTGGAATTAGGTTAGGCGGCCCGTACTGCCTTAATGAGGGGCTAGAGATGGAGGAGGAGGATGGGGCGGAATGGTGTGTGTGTGTGTGTGTTTGTGTGTGTATCTGTGTGTGTGTGTCTGTGTGTGTAAAGGTTAGTGGAGATCAAAGACCGTGTTCTTGGGTGTGTGCACACACCAGGACAGCGAGTCTAATGAGAGAATGGAAGGAACTGACAAAGGGAAGAGAGCGAGAGAGAGAGAGAGAGAGAGAGAGAGAGAGAGAGAGAGAGAGAGAGAGAGAGAGAGAGAGAGAGAGAGAGAGAGAGAGAGAGAGAGAGAGAGAGAGAGAGAGAGAGAGAGAGAGAGAGAGAGAGTCAGTAGTGTAGAAGTGTGAATTTTGGCAGTGTCACAAAACAGTGCAGAAACAGAAGTTTAAAAGAGGCAGAGGAAAGCGAGATTTATAAAAATGACCACACACACAATACAGTGTGTCTCAGTGCTATGTGTGTGCTGTGTGTTTCAGATTTCAATGAATGTGTGTGTGTTTGTGTGTGTGTATGGTGCCACAAGCTGCTAATGTGAGGAAACAGTGAATCCTGAACGAGATAGTCCAGTGGCACAGTCTAATACAACCCACCATGACGCATTTCTCCATGGTGTAATGTATTGCAGATGGAAAACACACATATGCATGTGCGTGCATATACTGTATATATATATATATATATGTGTGTGTGTGTGTGTGTGTGTGTGTGTGTGTGTGTGTGTGTGTGTGTGTGTGTGTGTGTGTGTGTGTCTGTCATAAGGCAAGTGTTGCTCATCATTCCATATGTGCGTGCATGAGTGTATATTACATTCAATATGTGGCATGCAGCTGTGTGTATGCTTGTGTGCGTGTGTGTATGTGTGTGTGTTTGAACATCACATTGGCCTGACCACCACAGGAAGGGAGGAGAGATGATACACAGTGCAGACAGTCCTGTAGCAGCAGACCCACCACCACGGTGGGGTGGAGGTTACCACAATGCAAGCCTCCCTGTGTGGGATGGGCCTCCTGGGGAACATGTGGCAAAATATCCTCTCTGCACAGACATTTTCTTGGAAACCATTTAACCACGCCTTGGTGCTTTAAACGTATGTTGCTGGGGCCAGGGCACTTCTGGACTTGAAAAGCATGTGTACCTTTTTTTAGGATGGCTGGGCCTTATCTGACACTTATTTACCTTACTGAGTTCATACGTTGCAGTGATGACAGTGTGTGTGTGTGTGTGTGTGTGTGTGTGTGTGTGTGTGTGTGTGTGTGTCTTTGCAAGCTCCACAAACCTTCTCCAGTCCTGGACGTTCCCAGGTCCAAGTCATCCTTTGTTCCACTCTGGGAGTCCAGGTACGTCGCCGGCACCCAGCCCTGCTCCTCCACTGTGCTCACAAACCACCACCCTGTCGGCCAGAGAGACAGGGGGAAAGAGGATGAGAAAGTGGCCAAAGAAAGAGCTTTTCCCTTTCATGTAACCACCTCTCTATTACCAAAAGAAAAAACCCATTGTGGCCAGAAAAGTGTCGACCCTTCCTTGCCACCCGCCACAAGTGGCTTTTCTGGTCTCTTCCACCTCACAGAACACAGGTAGCTGTTTTAACAAGCCAGTTTATTGGGGCGAGGTGGTAAAACCTTGCAGGTGGTACATGCGGAGTGCGTGTGGTGATTTATCCTGTGTGCCTTGATTACTCAATGTGTAACTACAAGTGTGCAGCCTCACCCAGCCCCAGAGTCTGATCAGTCTGACTCGGGCCGGGTGAAGCTGCTACAACCAGCCACCAACCACACACACACACACACACACACACACACACACACACACACACACACACACACACACACACACACACACACACACACACACACACACACACACACACACACACACACACACACACACACACACACACACACACACACACACACACACACACACAGTTGGATTCAAATAATCCATGCACATGGTGAGAATCACAGAGCAGTAAGATCATTCACATTACATCACGCATTCTGGCTCCTTCAACAGCAACACAGACCACTGCAGCAGCAGCAGCAGCAGCAGCAGCAGCAGCAGCCAGGTACTCACCATAGCACAGCTCATTGCTCTTTATTTATTTATTGTGCTTCAATACTTGAGCGGCTGTGAGGTTTTTCCGTTTTATCGGCTTTCCCGTGGAGATGTGAGGCAGGACCCAGTGTGGGGCCGATGGAGCCTTTTGCCTACTCGTGCAGCTGTCGTCATGACAAACGCAGGCCGCATGTTGAAAGAGAGAGTACACGCTTGAGAGTAGAAGGGAAAAGTGTTGGGTTTTATTTGTAGCTTCAGGCGAAGGGAAGTTTAAAGAGGCCCTGAGCCGAGGCTGTCAGGTTTCTGAAAGACGAATTTCGGATTTTGTCACTGCTTTGATTAACTCTGATTGACTGTGTTATGACTTTGCCATTGCTCCCCACGCCATACGGATTGTGGTGTGTTTTAAAAAGAACAAAGTCAGTCGTTCGATGCCGGGTTCAGCAGTGAGCATTGGACCAGACAGCCCACAGGATGTGCCTTTAACGCAAGGCATGAGATACTTTACTAGCGTGACAAGTGGAAACCAAGATAAATGTGCCTTTTGTAATAAAAAGGATTGTTTTAAAACAATTATACAGAAGGTGCACGCAACTTCACCTTGACTGAACTTCAAACAATCAGAATGGAGCTTGACAAGTCTGCCACCTCTATTATTGTCCTCATTTAGTTCTGCCTTTCAACGCACTGAAGTGTAAAACAACACATGCGAGTTTGGGTGGTGACCAAACCAACAAATTCAGGAGGGAAAAATGAGAAGGCAGACTCTGTCGCACCATTGATCATATGTTGACATCCAGTGTGTGTGTGTGTGTGTGTGTGTGTGTGTGTGTGTCTTCATTTAACAAGTAACACCCATCCATTACAAAATGTAAGGAGTGCGTCACAAGCTTTCTCTGCACCATTTGGGATTGATGAGGCCATTCCCCCACAGGCCTGTTACTGGCAAGGGAAAGGCCCTGCCTGTCTCTTGTGTTTTCCTTCAGCAGACAGAGAGATGCCGGTTTGTTTACGAGTCGCTGCAATTCGGGACAAGAGCAGACAGACAAACGGACACGCCGACAGAAGGACAAGACGAATGGGTCCCAGGATCAGGGAAGAGTTACGGACTCTAGTCCGCAGGCAGACTTTGGGCCTCGCTTTTTTTGGCCGGACCTTTTTTTGTGTGCTTTTATTCATTGTACACATTTGGAGAAGTTACGACAATCACACACGCAAAACACACCCACCCCGTGCAGATGGTCAAGGTGAATGGGGCACGAGAGGTGTGACCAAGGCGGGACGAGGCACCCACTAACTTGTCACTCAAAGGCCATATGGTTGTGCTGTGTCCCGCCTGGGGTCAGCCAAGCCTCACACCCAGTACTATATGTTCCAGCCGGGCTTACCGATGCTTTGTGACGTGGTGTGATGTGGAGAAGCAGGCATGTAGTAGTTTAACATACATCCTGGCCTCCCAGGACAATGGAAATACTGTACTGCGGACACACACACAGCACCCTAGCATGTCTTTCTATAACATAAGATACAAAGATACTACATTTCTACTTATGTCTTTCATGCACATTTTGGGCTGCTCTTACGCTGTCTTCTCATGCTAAGTGTATGTTTTTTTTTTTACAATTGTGAAGCACTTTGGACTGCTTGTAATAAAAGTGCTATACAAATAAAGTTATTATTAAAGTTATTATTATTAATATATAATACTTACATTTTCTGTGGACGGAGTACTCTTTTTTTGTTATTGTTTTTATTGAGTATAGTATTGTTTTGATAGTAGGTATATAGTATATAGTGTGGTTTATAGTATACAAGTATTGTATAGTAGTAGTATTGAATAGTTTAGTATAGCATAGTATAGTATTGTTGTAAGCATTCCATGGCACTTGCTGCGAATGGGCAAATAAAAACATCTCTTGAATCTTGAAGCAAGGTAAACACCGGATGGTGTTACTCTATAGTGAACTGAGAAACCTGAGGTGACACATGGTGGCTGATAACATGCCTGCCAGCCCATTTTGTACCCGATCCAGCTCCCTCCATATCCATATAAAGTCAACACAAAGAACCGGAGACAGCTAATGCGTGGTGCCTCGGTAATGCTAATACTCACTGCCAAACAGCGTTCAAATTCAAGCTCCCACACACACCTACACACACACCTACACACACACACACACACACACACACACACACACACACACACACACACACAGAAGGGCGGCAGTAGCTCTGTAGTCTGTTTGGACTTGGCTTGGGAACCGGAGGGTCCCCAGTTCAAGTCCCCCGAAACTAACCAAGCACTGCCCGAAGGTGCCCTTGAACAAGGCACCAGACACCTACCCTGCTCCCCAGGCAGCTGTATATACAATAGCTGCCCACTGTCCCTAATACTAGGATAGGTTAAACGCAGAGAAGATATTTAGGATTTAAGAGGTATAATCATTATATCATGTCTTTTTAGACTCAACCTAGGAGGCTGACTGCCGCCATAAATAGTAACATAGTGTCTGAATTCAAACTCTTGATTTGAAACCACCTCACAGGACGCCCACCGGATGCCCACACTCTGTAGTGCACACAGTAACCGTCTCTCTGGAGCTCCGTGCAGCAGGCGCTCTTCAGCGGACCCCCAGCCCAGGCACACAAAACACTGATGTTTCAAGCTGAGCATGGCAGCAGTAGTGTTTCTTGACAGACATTGGCTGTGTCCAAAATCACTCCCTATACCCACTAAAGTCAAGTCAAGTCAAGTCAAGTCAAGTCAAGTTTATTGTCACGTCAAAGTTATACAAGTACAAGCAATGGGTGAAAATCTTATGTGCAATACCCGACGACAGACAGCTAGTTATAAAAATAAAAATAATATTATAAAAAAATAAGTTAAAAGTACAAACTGTATAAAGTTAAATATATAAAAATATAAAAGTGCATATATGAAATGCAATATATTGTGCACTACTATATAGCAAGTTTGTCATTTTGTAGTGCTGTTGGAAGTATAGTGAGAATTATTATACCCTTTATAGTGCACTCATCGTATCCCACAATGTGCCAATAAAGAAGCGTACAACCGATGGTCAATAACCAAGCATAAAGACCATCATTCATTTTGCCGAAAGGAAAATGGCAAAAGGACAAGAAGCGACATCCACCGACGTAGATCTGGCACCTGTAATTCTGAGACAGCAATAACGTCATTAATGGAGACTCCAGTAGTGTCCAAAAGTGTTTTTTTATTTTGCTGATGAGCTCAAAATAAAGTACCTCTACATTGAACGAGGGAGTAGGGAATGAGTAAATTATTTCGGACACAGCCTCTACCTACATACCCAGCTACCAGCTAGCCTACCGACCTGCCTGCCTGCCTAACCTATCAGTTAGCTAGATATCCTACCAACTTTAGCTATTTCCAACGCAAGCTAGTTAGTTAGATACTGTACCCTAGCTAACCCTACAAGTAATACTTAATGAGTGTTTTCCATCTAACATTGAGATATCACAGCAGTCTGTCTTCTTAATAATTCTCAATTCTTAATTAAGTCTCACACCAGAGCTCAAAGTTCCAGAAACATTTTAAATGCTTGATATCCACACCAGCTGTCAAGACATTTCAGACCGTTAATTTGGTATTTGGTAGCCTGAAATACATTCTGGGGTGGTCTTTGTCTAAAATAACACATTTCATATGCAGTTATATTATTGTCAGGTACCATCGATTTATTTTTGCTCTGTCTTGGGCCAGTAAACTTTCTGTTTACTGGCCCATAGGATTAGTAAAACCCTGCACACTACAACTCTTTAAGTAACGGGGAAAGAGGGAAGAAGAGGCTCCACCCGGACTGACAGAAGAGCACCGTGAGATAAACAAAAGCAGGAGCACTATCCTCACTTAGAGCAAAAGAGAATAAAAGATTCATAAATCACCTGCAGTGACAGTGGCTGGAGGTCACCTGCTTGCTATTTTCAGCCATAAGTTTGAGCTCTGATGCAGCAGCTGCCATATATATTATACTGGATGTAGCAGGAGCTGATGGCAAACACACACACACACACACACACACACACACGCACACAGACACACACACACACACACACACACACACACACACACAGACAGACAGACAGACAGACAGACAGATACACACACACACACACAAACGCACGCACACACACACACACACACACAGACGGTCTCCATCATGCACGCACGCACACACACGCGCAGGCGCACGCACGCGCGCGCACGCACACACATACGCACACACATACACACACACACGCACACAGACACACACACACACACACACACACACACACACACACACACACACACACACACACACACACACACACACACACACACACACACACACACACACACACACACACACACACACACACACACAGACAGACGGTCTCCATCATGTGCCCACATGGTGTTGTGGTGGGGCACTGCCTTTGACAGGATCCCCCCCTAGCGCCTCTATAAATTCCCCTCTGGTGACTCGAGGCTCAGTAAAAAAATATCCAAGACATGAGGGTCAGTGAGGCTGGGGGAGCCTCTCAAACATAACACTTAGAAGAAGTGCTGCTTTTCAAACTCAGAGGAGCGCTGGGCAATATAAATAGAGAGCCGGTAGGAGAGGACATAAAATAAGAAATATTAGCCATCCCCAGTACGAGCGAGAAGGGAAAAAGAAAACACAGAGCAGAACCAAATGGAAAGGAGACGAGGCCGAAAAAACTGACGGACGGGCCGCCTGAAAACAGAGATGAAAGACTTCCTCCGTTCTCCACAAACACAATCCGATTGTTTGGAAAAAAGTTGCGGATCACTGCAGATGTACATGTACAAACAGAAGTTTCAATGTTCACGGCTGGTGTGTGTGTGTGTGTGTGTGTGTGTGTGTGTGTGTGTGTGTGTGTGTGTGTGTGTGTGTGTGTGTGTGTGTGTGTGTGTGTGTGTGTGTGTGTGTGTGTGTGTGTGTGTGTGTGTGTGTGTGTGTGTGTCAGCAGGCCGCGGGGAGCGTGTGTGTAAGTTAACCAAGTGAATGGGAGAAGAGCAGGCAAAGAGAGAAGGAAGGCCTTGGAATGAAGTGCTTACTGGGTAGCCATCTGTACACACTGCAGACCGCAGGGAGCTACTGTTGTTTACCCGGGTTCAGGTCAGCATACCTTGTTATGAAATCGAGGGCCCCATTTGGCTGCCCCCCCCCCCCGTGTGTGTGTGTGTGTGTGTGTGTGTGTGTGTGTGTGTGTGTGTGTGTGTGTGCGTGCGTGCGTGCGTGTGTGTGCAAAGACGAGGATGAAGATGAAAAGATGGTGATGGCCAAACACACACATCTATCCCTGTGCTTTGTATACAAGCCCTCTTTAATTTCCTGTCGATGGCCATCCTTATAGTCAGCCCAAGTGGACAAACACAGGCAGACCTTTCAAACACATTCAGTGACTCAAATTTGACTCTCTCTCTCTCTCTGCTGCTTACCCACCCACCCACTCACACACACACACACACACACAGACACAGACCCACACAGACCCACACACACACACACACACACACACACACACACACACACACACACACACACACTTCCTTATAAAGCATGATTGAATTGAAGTTGCTCATGGTCAGAATTGTATACTCTATATATCAATAACAAACGGGTATGGAGAGAGAGAGAGAGAGAGAGAGAGAGAGAGGAGAGAGAGAGAGAGAGAGAGAGAGAGAGAGAGAGAGAGAGAGAGAGAGAGAGAGAGAGAGAGAGAGAGAGAGAGAGAGAGAGAGAGAGAGAGAGAAAGAAAAAGGGAGAGAGAGAGAGAGAGAGAGAAAAAGGGAGAGAGAGAGAGAGAGAGAGAGAAAAAGGGAGAGAGAGAGAGAGAGAGAGAGGAGAGAGAGAGAGAGAGAGAGAGAGACACACACACACACACACGAAAGATGGCTTGAACAAAAATGAACAGAAAGGAGTGGAGAATGACGATTAGAAACAGCGACGAAGACAAACAAAAGACCAATGAAAAAAATGAAATGAAAATGAATATACAAAAATCCAGCAGATGTTTGGCTCGGAACTTCAACACATTCCCCACCCCTAAAACAATGTTTCCTTCCCACCCCTTCCCTCTATCCACACACACATTCGGGGTGGTGTCAGCGATGACCAAGCCTGTTAAAGAGGCACGCTGCTCGGAAAAGGTGCCGGAAGAAGGAGTTCAGAGTGGTGGTGGTGGTGATGATGAGGGCGGGGGGGGGCGGGGGGGGGATTGTTGTTATTAAGATTCCTGTATCCCCCTCACCACCCGCCTCTAATTGAGAACAGATATTTTGAACACGGGGCTGGGCCGCAGTACGGCCTGTCAGGACGGCCTATAATCGGCCAGCTTGCACTTCTGCACAGTCAGCGGGCTCAAAGAGGCGTGGGCGACCAAAACAGGCTGGAAATAGCAGCACCATAAACAACCGCCATATCACAACTCATCAAGCGTTACATCGGCCTCATTACTGTACAGTGTACACTTCCTTCCATAGGAGCGGCTTGACTGCCTGAGACAGCATTGGCCAATTTGTGACTCTTTTTTGGAACTAATGGGTGTTTATCAGCACACAAACGGCAGCATGCTGCCTCGCTGAGGAAATTCAGCTGCGTTGATTTCTTCTGAGAGATAGCAGGAATGCAAAGCAGATGTTGACGATGGCTGTACATTTCAAAACTTTTACATCCAAATAGTTGCTTGCAGTTCAAAGGGTCATAGTGGTGGTGGTGGTGGTACTGGCTGTGGTGAGGTGAGGGTGAGGGTGGTGGGTGGGAATGATTACGACAACGACGATGGTGGTGGTGGTGGTGGTGGTGTTATAAGTGGTGACGATGGGGGAACAGTCACACCAGCCGATCACTCCACTTCTCATTTTGGAGAAGAAAGCCCTGGTGTGAAGAACGTGACTTTGTGCTTTGAGAGCAAACTGTGAGTCTCAACCACCAAACATGCCACATGAGACCCATGGAACTCACACTGGGTCTTGCAGAGAAAATTGGATGGAGGTAAACATCAGCTTTGGGTTACAAAGGGGCCGACCCGGACTCCTGTTACGGTCAGTTGAGAGCGTCGTCGTGCCGGCTGAGTTTTTTTCATCAAACGATGTGCAAGGAACATCGCGCAAAACTTCCTTAAGATGTGTGCACCCCGCGGTGCACATGCGCGTCATGCTGTGCGGCCTGTCTGAAAACAAAGCAGCTGCCCTCAGTCAAAATGTTCCGGTCGTGATGACGTTCTGTTTTTTCCTGGGTTTGAGCTTGTGTACAACGACAGGCGGCAAACAGCCGGCAACCAATTTGTCTGCTTGAAAGAAACAAAGACAGTTCTTGGCTGGCCAAGAGTGACGCGGTGTGCGGAGGTTATTTCTGCAATGCTCAGAGTGTATTACTAAGCAGGGAGTGCTGGCGATGGCACGTTATCAGTTCCGCATGCCCTTAGGGGAGAGCTAGCTGCACGCTTACGCCTCTGTGGTGTGTAAGTTAGCTTGATGATATCGACTCTCTTGGCTGGCTGGCTGTTTGAAAGCCTGGAAAGCCAATGCTAATGGCTCAGAGGCTAGCAGAGTGAACTCCAACAATACCCCAAGCAGCCATTTTTTTATTGTAAATATTCTGTAAGCTTGAACTCAACACACCTCAATGGAAAATATATGGAAAACAGGCATGGCAAGGTTGTACTAAAACTACGGTAATTTGCGTGACAGGTTTAAATCTGCACGGTGGCAGAGATAGGGGGATTTTTCGTCATTCTGTGCAGTTTTAAGCATAATGCTCAAATGTACAGCCAAAACACATTTTACGTCCTCAGAAAGTACCCCGTAGTTATGTCACATTTACCGCCTCAATTTTGCCAATTTCCTGTCTGGGAAAACCAGTTCCTCAACATCTCTAGCTTTTCCATCCATGATCAGTGGTGATGAAATCCCTTAAAAAGTGGAAATGGAAAATTGCAAGCAGACAGCATAGCTGTTCATGCAAATGACTTCTCCAGCTGTCTTTGTGGCCAGGCATTAAACCCACCACAAAGGACCCTGCTAGCGGTTGTGTGTCTTGGTCCTCCTGGCAGACCCATTACACTGTTATAGTTGAGGAAACAGGAGACGTTTAGCTTTTTGTCTTTATTCTTTTTGTGTCTCACTAGGGGCCAGTTCGGACAATTCAGCACGGAAGTAGAATTGTACAACTGCCGTTTGTGCGTATTGATGATATGATTTAAAAACGCCGAACAATGATGCGTTGTATCAAAACGGGGGTTTATATGGTGTCAACATACTTTGGTTACAAAGTAAAAACACAGCCTCCTTTTGTGAACAAACCATTGGAGCAGCTATTTCATAGAAAAGCCATCCATCGGCGAGCTGACCCAAGACCCAAGTGCTAGCGCCGAGGGACCCTATCCTGCAGACTGGTCTCGTTCGCCAGCCGGGCCCACACATTCAGAGCCTGTCTTTGAGCCCTTTCCATCACCTCAGTGTCTCTCTGGCTCACCTCTCTGTGCATGCAGATGCATTCTCCCCAGCTGGGTCATTACTCTCCTCCATGATCTCCCAGGCTCCCATGTCCAGAGGGGAAGCGAGGCAAAACGAAAGCAGGACACTGGCTGGCCCCGGCCGTGGCCCTCGGCCCTCCCCTTGCTCTTCGTCTCTCATGGAAGATTCCGGCGAGTTCACCTTCATGGCCCACCATAAATCTCTATTTACTAGATAGCAGCTCGTAAATCTGGGGGTAATCGTGCAGTGATGCACAGGGGCAAAAAGTAAAGGAAAGCTAAACAAGCCAAACCGTGTGTTGGGCAGTTTGTTTGTGTGTGTGTGTGTTTGTGTGTTTGTACATGTGTTTATGTATGTGTGTGTGTGTGTATGAACATGTGTGTGTGTGTGTGTGTGTGTGTGTGAACGTGTGTGTGTGTGTGTGTGTGTGTGTGTGTGGTGTGTGTGTGTGTGTGTGTGTGTGTGTGTGTGTGTGTGTGTGTGTGTGTGTGTGTGTGTGTGTGTGTGAACGTGTGTGTGTGTGTGTGTGTGTGTGTGTGTGTGTGTGTGTGTGTGTGTGTTCTGGCCGGTCATCACGCAACAGATGAAAGTATCCCATCACAGTCCATTATATCGGCCAATCACAACTGATGATATCAGCCTCAGATGCACAGAACATTGTGTCAAGTAGAAATATAGCACTGCACACACACACACACACACACACACACACACATTTCATAAAGTTGCACAGCTGTGCCTGAAAAAGACTACCACTACTACTTAACAGCTGGAGCTGCACTAAACATAGTGTCAGTAACCTCTGAAGAACTAACAATATTGTACTCTGGAGATAACCCCCACCACCAGAGCTTGTCATGAACGAGGAGACACTGAGGAGACACTGTCTTTGCGTCGTTGCTGTGTGAAAACCCAGGCCAAGTGACACCCAGTGGAAGCACTGACAGAGGGCCAATGTCTTCTGCCAGATGGGGTGTAAAAAAGGATGGGAAAACGTTACCCCCCCCCCAAAACACACCGTTTAGGATGTGAGGGAAAGTGCTAACTGCAGAGGTGACATTTGCAAAAAAACAACTTGGAAGTGGTAGGAGGTATATTATACGAGCTCAGAGATGTGCTTGCCTTGGCCTGGCCACCTGGTGCTCGTCATCACCATCATCATCATCACCATCATCACCGTCATCACCTATGTCTAGATCTACATCTACATCATGGACGCCGACTCCCAATCTGGCCCAGTTGAGGAATGACTCCTAAAGTCATCAACATGTGGGCCGTGGTCACATCACGTCCCCTGCATGTGTTCTCGTCCTGGTTTAGATGTGGTGACAGATGTGTCTTCTTTGTGGTCCCCTTTCATTTCAAATCAAATGTATCTGTCCAACTTCCTCTTTTATCTTTTAACAGCCATGACAAATTAGACAGGGTCACGTGTTTTCAAAAAACTTTCATGAAGCTTATATGAAATTAAATTAAATTAAATGATAATAGGTGGCAATATAGCTCAGTCAGTAGGGACTTGGCTTGGGAACTCGGAGGTCGCTGGTTCTAGTCCCCTGAAACACCTGGGCACTGCCGAGATGCCCTTGAGCAAGGCACCAGACTCCCTACCCTGCTCCCCGGGGGGCAGCTGTATATACAATAGGTGATACCCACTGCTCCTCATACTAGGATGGGTTAAATGCAGAGAAAGTAGTTTCACCGTGCGTGTGTACATGTATGTGACCAATAAAGAGGATTCAATCCTCCAGATTTAAATTTAGAATATGATACCCGTCGATTGAAGAAGCGCGAGTCGATATGATATAAAGGGCAGATCAAATCCAAATCCACAAAAATCCCACCCGTCTTCTTCTTCCAGGCTTCATACAGTACGTCCACATCAGCACATCCATAGCCTCATCACCTTTAAGCCGTGCCTGTAACATTCTCAACAAAACACCAACAAAACACCCCTTTCCTAAACCTTAGGCCCTGTGTCCACCAAACGTGCCTTTATCCCTGACTCCGCCCACAACCTCTTTTTCAGAGCGATTCTCCCAAGCGTTTATTGTTGCTAGGTAACAAACACTTTCAAGCGCCTCCACATTCATTTGACTGTGAACGTAAACAGTAGCAGTCTATTTCTATTAGGAATAAGTGGTTCACTTTGAAACGATGGAAACAAATCGCGTTCTGGCATTGCTTGTGGTTTTTTATCGACAAATCCTATATTACTGCGTTGTCAGTGACCACTAGTATCAGTCTCCCCTCCGCCATTGTTGATACCGTATGTCCCGCCCCCACTCCCCCCCCCCCCCCCCTACACTCCCTCCCCCCCCCCCCCTCGATTTTAATTGGCCGGCAAGAGAGAGAAGTGACATTGATGAACCCAGCACTGTTCCAAAAGTGGAACTTGTTTGGAACGCTGAGGGCACTGAGCTCTGTTAGCGCTTAACTTCATAGGATTTGTATTGAAAATAGCCGCTGTCAGCGCAAAAGAAACCCCGAGATGATTGGTGGACACTGAACCTTAGACAGTCACAGAATGCCTCTGCAAGTCAAAGAGTCGATCAAAGAGGTGTAAAGAATGCACGGGGAAAACACACACACACACGCACGCACGCCACACACACACACCAACACACACACCACACACACACCACACACACACCACACACACACACACACACACACACACACACACACACCACACACACCACACACACACACACACACACACACACACACACACACCACACAGATCAGCACTGGACAGTAACCACATCACTCACAGAGATGGGTAAACAGCAACAGAAAGCAAACACATTAGCTTCCTGTAAAGGTGATGCTAATTACCGTTCTACTCCTTTTAATGTTTGTTCAGGGTTCTGCTTTGTTTTTTTTGTTTTTGTGTAGTGCAGAGTCTACGTTTATATTGGAAGCCAGGCTCATCAAAACACACATACATAAATAACTAAATAAATAAATAAATAAATAAATAAATAAATAAATAAGCGCAAGAGAGAGCAAATGTGCTGCTACCAGCTAACTTGACAAAGCTCTGACAAATATTTACATGAACACATGTTTTTTGTCGCACCAAGAACAGCAGTTGTGTACGAGAACACCAAAAGACATGACCACACACACACAGACACACACACACACACACACTTGTGTGTGTGTGTGTCTGTGTGTCTGTGTGTGTGTGTGTGTGTGTGTGTGTGTGTGTGTTTGGCAACACATGACCTCCAGGTGGTGTCAAGCTCCAGTTACAGGGAGAGGGAGACAGGAAAAACAATGAAAAGGAAGGGGAGGGGGGAGGGGGGGAGGGGCATCGGCGAGTGGGAGGGAAGGAGGGAGGGAGGGAGGAAGGGATAGGGGAGGTGGGGGGGGGGGGGGTGTTCTTTATGACAAGTGGGTAAAAAGGGGGTTACTGTGAGAGAGAGGAGTCGAGAGGCAGAGCCTCAGACAGTTGAAGTTGAGTAAGTTGCAAGAGTTAGCATGAGTGTGTGTGTGTGTGTGTGTGTGTGTGTGGTGTGTGTGTGTGTGTGTGTGTGTGTGTGTGTGTGTGTGTGTGTGTGTGTGTGTGTGTGTGTGTGTGTGTGTGTGTGAGTGTGTGTGTGTGTGCATGAGTGAGTGTGTGTATATTCAAACTGAGCCTCATAGAGAAGATGAAAGCAAAAGCAAGGGAAACGTGCACACATGTTTTGGCCATTTGTACTTCTGACACATAGACAGAGAGAGAGAGAGAGAGAGAGAGAGGCCGAGAGAGAGAGAGAGAGAGAGAGAGGAGAGAGAGAGAGAGAGAGAGAGAGAGAGAGAGAAATATGCATGCTTTGCTTTCTTAAAACATGGATATGCAGCCTCACACACTTCTCATAAAACGCATCTATCAGAAGTCAAAGACAAACTCAAACTGCAACCTGAGGAGTTAACCTCTGGAGCAATCACAACAACAACAACAACAACAACAATAATAACTATAATAACAACCACAACAATAACAACTCACACACAGAAACACAGAAACACACACACGCACAAACACACACAGAGACACACACGCCCACACACACACACACACACACTACGACCAGACCAAACGACTCACCGCTCTCGCTCTTCTCGATCACATCCACCGTCTCGCCGGCCTTGAGGCTGATCTCCGAGTTCTCCTGCCGCTCGTAGTTGGCCACCACCACGTACTGCTCCAGCACCATGGGCTCCGAGCTGTCCATCCCTGAGGGGAAGAGACATGCCGTCAGCCACCGGCCCGCCACTTTGCCCCGCAAACGGCCACCGCCGCAACCGCCTCCGCCTCCGCCCCCGCCGCCGCCGTAGGAGTGCGCCCGCTGCACCGCCATTGGCCCGCCGCCCTCTCCGACCAATCACAACGCAAGCTGCTCGCGACCTGCCTGCGCGATCCCAAACGCCTAGCCATAGACGAGTTGAAGCTCCGGCACGGCTCAGCTCGGCTCAGCCGGTGGCCAGCCACCCAGCTAGCGGAGAGAGGCTCCGAGGAAGGGAGTCGGGGAGGGGATCAAAACGGTCCGAGAGGGCGCATGAGGAGGAGGAGGAGGAAGAGGTGGAGGAGGATGAGGAGGGGAGAGGCAGAGGAGGAGGAGAGGAGGCGAGTGAGTCTCGGCTCCTGCAACGTCTCCATTATCAGGAGCTGAGTCCTCCCCCCCTCCGCACGAGTGCAAGGAGAGAAAGGCTGCGAATGGCCCCCAAAAAGGAAAAAGAGCAGGGGGTGGGGCGGTTATGGACGGTTGGAGGGGAGAGAGAGAGAGAGAGAGAGAGAGAGAGAGAGAGAGAGAGAGAGAGAGAGAGGAGAGAGAGAGAGAGAAGAGAGAGAGAGAGAGAGAGGAGAGAGAGAGAGAGAGAGAGAGAGAGAGAGAGAGAGAGAGAGAGAGAGAGAGAGAGATTGAGAGAGAGAACAGAGAAGTTTCCCAGTGGAAAAACAACTGTGCGGTTGGAAGGGAAAAAGGCCTCCCCTCTACTGGCTTTGGGAGGCAGCCGTTGGACAGGGGGAGATGTTGGGAGGCAGGGGTGGTGGGGGGGGGAGTTGGGGGGGGGGGCGAGCGCACCAATCACGGCCCACGACATTGCTGGCCCTAAATAGAAACATATGAGTGCTCTACGGGGAGAGAGAGGGGGGCCGAGAGACAGAGAAAGAAGGAGAGGGAGGCTGGATCTATGTTTATGTGAAACAGAATGGGAAAGCATTTGTATTAGGGTTAGGCTCTCTCTCTCTCTCTCTCTCTCTCTCTCTCTCTCTCTGCTCTCTCTCTCTCTCTCTCTCTCTCTCTCTCTCTCTCTCTCTCTCTCTCTCTCTCTCTCTCTCTCTCTCTCTCTCTCTCTCTCTCTCTCTCTCTCTCTCTCTCTCTCTCTTTTACAATCTCTCTCTCTCCTTCTCCTCTATATTGCTGTCTAGGTTTAACCTTTATCGATGACAGCATGTGGTTTGATTCAAGTTTCCCGTAATGCATGTTGAATGTTTCAGACCTGGCTGCCTGTTACGTTCAAGTATCTTTAAGTGCACTGCCGCTGTTCTCATTTGGAATATTCCTTGTATTGTTTTTCGGGCCACTCAACGCAGCATGCCGGATGTGTTCAGGAGGCAAAGTCATTTGTGGCTTCGATCTCATTTCATTCATTCATGAGTGCAGATCGGTAAAAATTGACAATTGCCGCCTTGCAGCGAGGCAACTGTAAAAAAGCTTCACATCGAGGATCCAGATTAGCATGAAAGAAATGAGCATACACCCTCCCTTTGAATCCGGTTTCATGTCATTGTTTAATAACTGATATAACATAGAATCAACCTCCAATCAGCTTTTATATATATATATATATATATATACACAAATATAAGTATATATATATATATATACAACATATATATACACAAATATAAGTATTTATGTATTTGTTTATTTATTGTGTATAGCGTATATATAACGTGTTCTATATAAAAAAAAAAGGCCCAGGGGTCCATCAAACGACCGATCCGACATCCGGTACCGGGACCAGACGAGTCCAAACACAGCAGGCCGTCCACAGGACGACTCCAAGCAGGCACCCGATGGCCCTGGGGCAGACCAGGGAGAGAGCGGCCTCAGTGGTGAAATAACAACACGTGGCCATCGAGGCGCGTCCCTGTAGGACAGTTACCATGTTTACGTCCCATTAGCATCTCCAGAAACCCCCTGCAAACGGAGCCCTGCTGTGTTTTGTTTGCATGCATCTCGGACCAGCACCACAACCCCCCCCCCTCCCCCCCTCCCAACCCCCCCCCCCCCCCCACCTCCACCCCCCCAAACCCCCCCCCCCCCCCCCCTCCACCCCCCCAAACCCAATGAGCTTTGCAGAGAAAGAAAAAAGTCTGGATGTGGATTCTGCTAGGTCTTGTGGAAAGTGATTTTAGGGAATAATAAAATGGAATAAAGGCGATGGAGGGAGGGAAGGAGGGGGGGAGGAGGGATGGATGGAGGGAGGGAGGGAGGGAGGGAGGGAGGGAGGGAGGGAGGGAGGGAGGGAGGGAGGGAGGGAGGGAGGGAGGGAGGGAGGGAGGGAGGGAGGGAGGGAGGGAGGGAGGGAGGGATGGGGGGGTGGAGGGAGGGAGGGAGGGAGGGATGGATGGAGGGAGGGAGGGAGGGAGGGAGGGAGGGAGGGAGGGAGGGATGGGGGGGGTGGAGGGAGGGAGGGATGGAGGGATGGAGGGTGGGAGGGAGGCAAGAGTTGGTAAAAAAAAGAATCACAAAACAAAAAGGAAGCAGCACACACTACTTGAATCATGCAGCCTCTGGTGGAAGGAAGATAAGCCCTGCCAATTAGAGCACCCGCAGATGTAAGGATGAAGAAGAGCGTGCTGCTGCTGTGTCAGCAAACAACTTCCCACACACACATACACACACACACACACACACACACACACACACACCACACACACACACACCATCCCACCCATACCCCACCTCCATCCACACTCCATCCAGACAACACGCTGATACCTAACAAGACAAGATGTGTTATGCGATGTTTATGTCTCTGAATACATATAGAACTGTTGCAGTGCTGGTGTAGTTTGGGTGTCATAGTGTTCACAGTTTGTCCAGCAGTAATATATATACTTTAGCTCAAACCCAGCTCACATTCCCTCCGGTTTGGCTCCAATTGCAGTTAAAACACCCCCGAGAATTTTTTGCTAAATGTTAACCAGATGGCAAATCTGACATTTCATTTCGTCCCGCAAAATTCTATTTCTTGTTGTTGTTTTTGTTTTGTTTTACAGAATTTGGTTTGCGATATACAAAGTAACACTTTGCTAATTACCACGCTAATAATATTCAATTCAAAAAGGAGCATGTCTAAAAAAATAATGTTTTTAACGGTAACTTTAAAGACTCATCATCTAGACTCTAGGCTCTAAAAGACAACATTTTCAGTCGGCCGAGCGTTCCAACCGACATTCCAACCAACAGCACATTCAGGAAGCTAATTTCCCCTGAAAGAAAGCGCTAGGTAGGCACAGCTTACTCTACCACCACCACCGATTACACCCTGCAGGGGAGGCGGGCGGAGGGGGGTGGGGGGGGAATTGAACCCCAACCCTCCTGCCCTCCGATTGGTTTTACAAGGGGAACACGTCGCCTTACGACGGGAGAAAGAATGCTCCTCCTCTGAATGCCAATCCGTGCGGTTGGTTTTTTTGTTGTTCCTTTAAGCCTTTATTCTATGAGAGCCGTTCTCCGCGCGCTCACCCAGCTGCCGTGGGCCACCGTGGCCACTGCATGACCGTGAGTCATGCCGCTCCAAGGAGCTGTCTAGCTCCCCTCCTCAGCCTGGTGGTGGAGATGCAAGCGGGGGAAGTAGTGCGTTTGGGGGGGGGCGGTGGGCGTTAGGGGTGGTGGGGTTTGGGGGGGCTGGTTGGATAGATCAGCCAGAGACAGAACATGCAAAGCAGGCAGTGGAGGAGAAGTGCACTGAGATGGGAGCTGTCAAAACAAAATGACGGACCGAGCTTAAAAATAAAGAAGGACAATAAAATCAGGAAAAAACCTGGCGGTGCATTCAGACACACTCTCACGGAAACAAAGGAGGAGGGGGGGGAGAGGGGGAGGAGGAGGAAGAGGAGGGAGAGGGGGAGGAGGAGGAAGAGGAGGGGGGGGAGGAGGAGGAAGAGGGGGAGGAGGAGGAAGAGGGGGGGGGTGAGGAGGAGGAAGAGGGGGGGGGGGAGGAAGAGGGGGGGGGAGGAAGAGGTGGGGGGGAGGAGGAGGAAGAGGGGGAGGAGGAGGAGGAGGAGGGGGGGGGGGGTTGTTGCATGCGTGTAATTAAAAAAATAAAAATAAAACGGGCCGTGCACGGGAGAAACGTGCACGCTACCTGAGGCCTCTTTCCTTGGGCTGTCGGTAAAGCCGTACATCCACACTGATGGTTGGAGGGAGAGAGAGAGAGAGAGAGAGAGAGAGAGAGAGAGAGAGAGAGAGAGAGAGAGAGAGAGAGAGAGAGAGAGAGGAGAGAGAGAGAGAGAGGGAAAGAAGGAGGAGAAAGAGAGAGAAAGAAAAAAAAGAGATAGTTATTATGTTACTTCATGCAGAGAGAGAGAGAGAGCCAGAGAGAGAGAGTTAGAGAGAGAGAGAGCGAGAGAGAGAGAGAGAGAGAGAGAGAGAGAGAGAGAGGAGAGGAGAGAGAGAGAGGAGAGAGAGAGAGAGAGAGAGAGAGAGAATGGATGGAGAGAGAGAGAGAGAGAGAGAGAGAGAGAGAGAGAGAGAGAGAGGAGAGAGAGAGAGAGAGAGAGAGAGAGAGAGAGAGAGAGAGAGAGAGAGAGAGAGAATGGATGGAGAGAGAGAATGGATGGAGAGAGAGAGAGAGAGAGAGAGAGAGAGAGAGAGAGAGAGAGAGAGGAGAGAGAGAGAGAGAGAGAGAGAGAGAGAGAGAGAATGGATGGAGAGAGAGAGAGAGAGAGAGAGAGAGAGAGAGAGGAGAGGAGAGGAGAGAGAGAGAGAGAGAGAGAGAGAGAGGAGAGAGAGAGAGAGAGAGAGAGAGAGAGACAGAGAGAGACAGAGAGAGAGAGACAGAGAGAGATACAGTATGCAAGCCGTAGTGAGTTGTCCATGCCAGTTTAACTCGCGGCCAATGTTGACTCCCCGTAAAAAACAATGTTCTCCAACCTGGGTTTTTACACACTGGCACACACACTCTGTAGTTACACTAAATGACTGAGGGATATAGTGCTATGCCCAGTGTTGGGTTTTTTCGTGCTTAACAAATGTACCAAAGTCTTACATTAATTATACACAGGGCTTTCATTGGAATTCCTTATCCTGTGTCTATTCCGTCACCATTTGTCCTGTCTTCTTCACTTACAGTCAAATCCCTACTCTTTTCCCCCATCCCGTCACAATTCTCCCAGCCTGCCTCCCCCCCCCCCCCACACACACACACACACACACACACACACACACACACACACACACACACACGCCAGTCCATGCCTCTCCCAGTCCCCGACGTCAAGGAATGTCTGAAGTGGGCGTCAGCCTCATCTGAAGTCCATTCCCTGAGTCTGTCTCCTCTTCATCCCCCCCCCCACCCCCCCCCCCCACCCCCCCATCACTGCCCCACATGACTCAACAAACGTCTCAGACCCCAACCAGGAAATGAAGAGTGACACACCCGAAACAAATGAAAGACAGCCGACAGGGAGTGGAAGGTGGTGCTGGTGGTGGTGGTGTTGCTGGTGATGCTGGTGGTGATGGTGGTTTGGGGGGGGGGAGGCTAGACAGACACAGGCTGATGAAACCGGCCTTTGAAGCTCTCATCACGATACTCAATGATTGATATTGCTACGACTCAGAAGGAATATTCCGACAGATCCAGTCCAGCCAAGAGCAACCCCAGAGGTGAGGAGGTGTCGGTTTATCCAACAAACCCAGACCTTTACAGCTGCAGATACCCAAATTAATAATTTAAACCAAACTGCCATATTTGACTTACTTCTTACTCTACAATCTAACAAAAGCAAAGGATGAACAACTTGAAAACTTGGGGAACTGGCACCACCATCATTCAGATACAACAGCATAGGCCTGGACAATAATTCAATATTATTGTTAATTGTATTTGAGTGGGAATCATATCACGATGATAGGACGATATTGTGATATCATTAGACATCCAATTCTGTTACTGTTATTCTGGCTACTTGATGATAACAAGCAAAACCCGAATAAAAAAAAAAAAACGGCAAAATGAGGGACGTTGTGTTTGTCGTAAATAACTCAAAGGTTATTTACGGAATCGGACAAACCTTGGTGGTTAGATTACTTATGGTCCAAGGAACTGTTGATTTTGGAGCAGATCCCCATCCTAATCTGGATCCAGGGGACTCTTTGGTGTGGGGGAGGTATGCACTCTACTTATGGCCGATGTGCAAGCGCTCTGCTCCTGTCATGTTTGACGATGTGAAGATAACAAAAGGCCCAGTCCCCTCTCTGTGACCACCAGGGCCTCGGCAGCTCTAGCAGGACCACTGCCGGTCCCAGAGGGAGGGCTGCCGGGGTCGGCTGGCCCCAGGTCAGCTGGGGTCAAACCGCCAACTCTCAGCACTCAACATCTGATAGATATTAAAGCTCTCTGTCTGACCCATCACTCCCTAGCACACCTCCCCCCATCGCCGGAGTCCCTTGTTCACACACACACACACACACACACACACACACACACACACACACACACCACACACACACACACACACACACACACACACACCACACACACACACACACACACACACACACACACACACACACACACACACACACACACTTATACCCCAACATGCATGCCTTCCATCCCTTTTGGTAAAAAACAAGCACTCAAAATAAATGTGAATATGTTTATCATGTGCACATGCGCAGTATATCCCACCTTCACACACACACACACACACACACACACACACACACACACACACACACACACACACACACACACACACACACACACACACACACACACACACACACACACACACACACACACACAGACAAGTGTGGATGCCAACATACACACATGCCTTCCATGCCTTTTGGTCAAAAACAAGCACTTAAAAAAACAGACCAAATACTTAATATTGTATGGGAATACATTAATTCACATTGAAGTGCATGCTTCTCTCGAGACCTTATATGTATGGATACGTTTTCCACACACAGCACACACATACACAGGCTGTGTCTGAAATCACTCCCATACGCACTATATACTGCACAATATAGTGAGTAGATGGCCAAAAGCAGCATCCACCGACGTAGATCTGCAATGTTTATTAATGCAATGAAGTCATTAACGGGAACTCCAGTAGTATCCAAATGTGTTTTTTCATTTAGCTGATGAGCTCACTATATAGTCCTTTACATTGAACTACTAGAGAGGGAGTAGGGAATGAGGCAAAGATTTCACTATATAGTCCTCTACATTGAACTACTAGAGAGGGAGTAGGGAGTAGGGAATGAGGAAAGGATTTCACTATATAGTTCTCTACATTGAACTACTAGAGAGGGAGTAGGGAATGAGGGAAGGATTTCACTATATAGTCCTCTACATTGAACTACTACAGAGGGAGTAGGGAATGAGGAAAGGATTTCACTATATAGTCCTCTACATTGAACTACTAGAGAGGGAGTAGGGAATGAGGGAAGGATTTCACTATATAGTCCTCTACATTGAACTACTAGAGAGGGAGTAGGGAATGAGGGAAGGATTTCACTATATAGTCCTCTACATTGAACTACTAGAGAGGGAGTAGGGAATGAGGGAAGGATTTCACTATATAGTCCTCTACATTGAACTACTAGAGAGGGAGTAGGGAATGAGGGAAGGATTTCACTATATAGTCCTCTACATTGACCTACTAGAGAGGGAGTAAGGAATGAGGAAAGGATTTCACTATATAGTCCTCTATATTGAACTACTAGAGAGGGAGTAGGGAACGAGGAAAGGATTTCACTATATAGTCCTCTACATTGAACTACTAGAGAGGGAGTAGGGAGTAGGGAATGAGGATAGGATTTCGGACACAGCCACAGACTTAAATTCCTCGTGGCTTTCTGTGATGACGGTAGGACCAGTCGTCTCCTAGAGTCACCGATGCCCCCCCCCTCCCCTCCCCCAGGGTCTTTACCCCCCACAATTAAGGGCCCAGCCAGGGTGAAAGATGGCTTCTCTTAAGTCCCTCTTCCTAGGAGTTGGATTGGAGTGGTTAATCAGCCATCTGCCGTGTTGTTCTGTGGACTTAGCAGAGATCGTCTTCAGGAGTTGTTTTTTCTCAGCCCCTGAAACTGATAATCCGCTAACCCCCCCCCACCACAATAGAGTAAAATGTTGGGGCACTGGAACAGAGAGAAAGAGAGAGAGAGAGAGATCTTCTGTTAATGTTAATCTCTCTCTCTCTCTCTCTCTCTCTCTCTCTCTCTCTCTATTAGAATATTAGAATATTATTGTATATTTTGGTGTATTATAGTTGTAGAAAATTCATACTGTGGGGAGGGAATGGGGGAGTAAGCATTCCATTGTACATTGTTACAAATGGCATTTAAACATCTTGAATCTTGAATATTGAATCTTGAACATACTGTATACATACGTACATACACTGTACATATACCCATACATCCAATATAATATTGTGTCGAAAGCCAAATTAGCACGATGCTATACAGTCTCATGCTGGTCCTGATTGTTGGCCTGCCTAAGAATATAATCGAAAATAATAAGTGAAAAGAAACAAGCACAGTGACCACCTGTACAACAATGGAGGTGGGGTATGTGTGTGAGTGTGTGTGTGTGTGTGTGTGGTGTGTGTGTGTGTGTGTGTGTGTGTGTGTGTGTGTGTATGAGGTGGATATTCGGCCCCCACACAAACAAAATATCTTTCCTCCAGTTCAATAAACCTATCAAGTCTAAAAATATCTAAATAAAAGTGTGGATAAAACAGATTTCATAAAAAAAGTTAATTTCAATAAATTAATAAAAGCGTATTTCCAAGCATATTCATTATCTGCAAAAATGTGTTTTTTTTTTTTCATGATTCCATTTTTATCCAATTCAACTTCTTCCAAAGACGTTTTGATATTTTCTTTGATCTTTCTTCCAGCCACTGGTCTTTGTCTGCATTGCGTCCCTAATGGTGCTTGTAATGGTAAATGGACTGCCTTTATATAACGCTTTTATCTAAAGCACTTTACAAGTCATGCCTCACATTCACCCATTCAACCACCGACGGTGGACTCAGCCATGCGAGGAGACAGCCAGCACGTCAGGAGCAGTTAGGGTTAGTGTTTTGCTCAAGGACACCTCATCCATTTTTGCTTGGAGGAGCCGGGAGATCGAACCAGCAACCTTCCGGTTGCTGGTTCAGGCAAACGCTCTACCCCCTGAGCTATAAAAAAAATTTTAAATTAAAAAATTCAAAATTAAATACTGCCGCCCCCATGCCGCTTGTCTTTTTAGAAGCCTCTCTCCGGTGGAACACACAGAGAGAACCTCAGTTACAGACAAGCACACGCAGAGTCTAGCGGTTCGACAAGAGCATCACAACACGGAGCCACCATTGTTGTTTTGCGAAGCGTTGTGGTTGAACTGGTGTGGAGGGAAACAATAGCAATCACTGCAGTTGCTCAACAAACTTGGAGATGGCCACCTTTGTTTGTGTTGCGAACACCGGGGCTGTGGACATTTGTGTTGACGTTGTCGGAGTGTTGCACCAATTTTATGTCTGAGTGTCCCTGTAATGACGATCTTGTGAAGAAGTGTGTCTCTGTGGCGTGTATTATGATCCACGGGGCGATGACACGTGTTCCAAAGAACACATACACAAACTCACACTTACACACTTTCACTTCATTTTTAACCACATTGCCTGTATGTGATTGAGATGACCCTGACACCCCCCCCCCCCCCCCCCCCCCCCCCCCCCCCCGATGACACACAAACACAAACACTGTCATGCACCTAAAACGCATTCTTATATTAAACAAATATACACTAACACGAAAGAAACGCAGCTCCTCCCTCCCATTTGCTACTCTTCTCCCAGGAACCTCCTTCTAGTCCGCATCTGGCCATCACATGGAGCAATACTACAACAGATACACTACGACCCCAAAAGACACCATGGTCCACGTTGACAGAGTTGAGTGCAGATAAGCCAGCCTCGGCCCCCATCTGAACCTGAATCTGCCACCTCGCAATATGCGAGGTGAAACGGAGCCTCAGAAGAGTGTTGGTGATCTTGACTGTGAACTCTTCCAACTCTTTTACGACAGTTGTGTTCCGACAGCTGTTGTTGAACATTCACCAGGTTTCTATTAACTAGTAGTGGTGCCTGCTCAAAGCATCAGTGCACACTCAATACTGCACTACCTTGGGTCCTCAGCAATACACCCACAAAGTGTGAAATCAAGAAAATCACACACACAGTTAGATTAAGATGTTTTTTTAAATTGTCATAAAAGATTGTAAATTAGCTTTGGACTGACATTCCGCATTAGTTTTGTTTCCCCTTGCACACACAAGCATTGCTGTCTTGCTCCATAAACCATTCCGTTGTTACAAAGCAGTCCAACACAGAGTTCTCCCACATAAGGTGGCAGATGCTCAGGAGGCAGAGGAGGTCGCCTCACAACCGGAAGGTCGCTGGTTCGATCCCCGGCTCCTCCTAGCTAAAACTGTCGACACCCTAACTGCTCCCGACGTGCTGGCTGTCTCCTTGCGTGGCTGACTCCGCCGTCGGTGGTTGAGTTGAATGTGTGTGTATGAATGTGAGGCATGACTTGTAAAGCGCTTTGGATAAAAGTGCTATATAAGAGGCGGTCCATTTACATCGACCAGTGAGTGCACTGT